>JAUESR010000206.1:9022500-9622500 GCA_030914345.1 Drosophila koepferae | reverse complement strand
CTATAAACAGCAAGAATATCGCACACAAGCACATAAATGCCTACACATATAGCGAGGTATGCACATCAACACTTTCATACCCTTTCCACAAATAATCATGAAAACGCTAACATTTTGCATGAGCATGGCAAAGCCGTTTAAGAATTCGGTATACTCTTCGCTCAGAAGAGAACCAATGGGATCGCGTCGCGAAGAAATTTAAATTTTTGTGAGCTGCTTGCTGTTTGTGCCAGCATAAATACATATATGTTTGTATTTTTGTGAGAAGAGAGCAGAGAATAAAAAGCATAGAGCAGAAAGAGAAAGAGAGCAAGGGAAAGAGCGGAATCCGTCAGGCAGTGCTGCCAACATTTCATTGCATGAAAACGCTAAATCAGCCTTTGAAAAAAGCTAGCAATAGCTAGAAATGTTTCTTCATAGCTAAAAAAAAAAATCGTTAGAGTATCATTTTCGGGTTATTTCAATATTTTATAAGATTTCATCAATGACTTAATCTTCATCCTTTTGGTTTATGGAGGTTACATTGGTCCCTATCTTTCTCAAACATGCTACTGGTAATTTGGTAATCATTTTTTGTTGGAGGCGTAGTCCGTATCTACAAATATGATATTTAATGTAATTGATAGTTTTATAAAATATTACACAGCAATCCCAAATGGTCGACAGGTTTGATTGAACAATGTGATGCAATATAGAAATATTTGAGATTGAAGAAACAAATGGTAGTTTTTTAGGCTGTGCAAAAGCCGCTGAAGTTGACTTGTGTTTAGTAGTCTTGGCATGTGCGTGCAAGTCTGAAAACTTGGCATTAATACTAGATTTGTAGTATTTGCAATAACGTTTGCCCTCATAAGCTGTATCTAAAGTCAACCAATTTTTTAATTCAGGATTCATATAATACGTGGTTTTTGCATATACATTTTTGGTATTATTAACTTCCGCTTGAGCTTTAAAACTTGTAAAGTACCCTCTTGGTGATGGCATAAAACACGATTCGGTAGACTTCACAGACATCGATAAGATTGAATGCTCGTTTGGCTTATTGATGTTTTCTGCCATTCAATGAAAAAATACTATTCATATGAAAATGTGGCATCATAGAGGTTAAAAATACACCAAGTTACCAGATGTTTCAAAAATATGAAGTAGAGCTAATTTTTCTTTAAAAAAATAGATTCGGTAGACTTCACAGACATCGATAAGATTGAATGCTCGTTTGGCTTATTGATGTTTTCTGCCATCACTAACCATACAACACGTAGACTGGACAACTGGTACAAGTTAATGTGCACACTTATTTTTTGACATTAGAACCCCCTCAACTTCGTATTTGCTCGGGTTTTTACTTAGGGTCGGGAGAAAAAATTTCTGATGGCAAAATCATTCCGCTTCGAGCGCTCGACGGTGATGGTCGATTTTCAAAAAAGGCCTGACATGTGCCGCTCTTTCCCTTGCTCTCTTTCTCTTTCTGCCCTATGCTTTTTACTCTCTGCTCTCTTCTCACAAAAATATATGTATGCTGGCACAAACAGCAAGCAGCTCACAAAAATTGAAATTTCTTCTCGACGCGATCCCATTGGGTCCCTTCTGAGCGAAGAGTATACCGAATTCTTAAACGGCTTTGCCATGCTCATGCAAAATGTTAGCGTTTTCATGATTATTTGTGGAAAGGGTATGAAAGTGTTGACGTGCATAACGAATATTATTTCCCGATGACCATACACACACACATTTACACTTCCTCGCCATATGTGTAAGCATTTATGTGCCTGTGTGCGAAATTCTTGCTGCCTGTAGTACTACTATTAGAACCCCAGCAGTTGATGTTCGTTCGTTTGGGTAGCTGATGTGAACTTGCATACGCACACACATACACATACACATTTACACTTCCTTGCTATGTGTGTAGGCCTTTATGTGCCTGTGTGCGATACAGTGCTGCCAGAATTTTGAGATCTAGAATTGCCAGAATTAGAAAAAAAAGTTGCTAAAATTGCTAAAAACTTTCTGAAAATTGCTAAAAAAAAATGCCAAATAAAAAAAAAAATTTTAAAATATATATTTAAATTGTTTAATTATATTATTTATTTTTTAAATGATATTAAAAATGTTGTCAAGTTGTTCCAGCACACTTTCTTCATCCTCATCAGCGTATTTTGCGCTGTTGCTTATTTTTGCCAAGCAATTTTTTGGCAGCACATAATTAAAGCAGCATTTATCATGCCTTTGTAATCCATATCTGTAAAATTCTTTTATGTTTATATAAAGTTATTATTACAAATGTTTATTTAAACTAACCTTATGTTCAAAATAGCATTGAGTGTTTTTATACCCATGCTGTTGCGTAATTTGGTTTTTACCAAATTCATTTGGCTAAAAATGCGTTCTATTTCCGCATTCGACCACGGTAGGGATATCAATTTAATAGCAAATGTAGCTATTTCGTGAAATGGGTTGTTATTTCCAGCATCTTTGTAGCTGAATACCTCTACCCAAAATTTAGTGGTATCGATAACAGATTCCCACTTCACAACACGCAATTTCTCAACTTGAATTAAAACATCATCGATGTTTTTACATTCAAAATATTTTAATACATTTAAAAGTTCGTTTCCTTTACATGGGTTTAAAATATTTTGAGGAGAAAATAAGTTGATTTTCTCCATTATTTCAAAATTTTCATTTTTATATTAAATAAAATAAAAAATTAATATATGCATTAAAACTTAAATCAACCGTGTTACCTTTTGCGAAGTTGCAATATCAATTCTTTAATAAAATTTACACACATTAATCTGATTTCCCGTTCGCGAGAGTTGAGTTGTAGCTCTTCCAATTTTTTCTCAAAAGCAAACCCCATATATAAGTTTGGCATTATGGCATGATCAAAATTATCTATCAATATGTATACTGAAATGTCCCTTGTATTATTTTGGATTTCAGAGTATTAATGCCAACTATCAAATCCGATAAAAGTTGAGCTCTTTGATTGTTTACAAAATTGCTAAAAGTTGCAAAAAAAATTTTTAAAATAGCTATATTTGTGGCTAATAGCAAATAAAAAATAAAATTGCAAACTCAAATTCAAAATTGCTAGATCTAGCAACTTAATTGCTAAAATGGCAGCCCTGGCCAGCATACATATATTTTTGTGAGAAGAGAGCAGAGAGTAAAAAGCATAGGGCAGAAAGAGAAAGAGAGCAAGGGAAAGAGCGGCACATGTCAGACCTTTTTTTTGAAAATCGACCATCACCGTCGAGCGCTCGAAGCGGAATGATTTTGCCATCGGCAATTTTTTTTCTCCCGACCCTAAAAGTAAAAACCCGAGCAAATTATGAAGTTGATGGGGTTCTAATGTCAAAAAATAAGTGTGCACATTAATTTGTTCCAGTTGTCCACTCTATGTGTTGTATGGTTAGTGGGTGTATGGTTAGTGGTTCTTACGAACTTTAAATAAAAAACAGTGCTGTATAATATGCTCGAAAATGTGGCAACCTTATAAAGACCAAATTTTGCATACTAACGTGACGTCATATCGTTTATTCGTTTGACTAGTGGAAGAGTTGGGTCATTGAGAAAGAGATATGAGAGAGAGATTTCATTTGTGAGCGTAAACATGGTAGCCAGTAAGAAATAACTAGGTGATTTAAGTGGTGCTCAGGGCCTTACTACGGAAGTGTAAAAAATGCTTGTACTAGAAATTTAAGTTAATGTATTATCATGCCTATTGACTCTAAAAAGTATACACATGCTTAAGTTAATTTTTTATATTGTCTATTGTTACTTAAATTAATATACAATATAGGAGAAAATATATATGCGACGATTCTACTGAAAATATTTGTATTGTCAGAGTTGCAGAAATCTGATATGTACATACATACACATAATTTTGTATTCCCACTGGGTCTAGCTTGATGTATAAGAGTTTGTACGTAGGGAAAAAAGAAGAATAACATTGTATAATATATACATAGTATGGATGGATGTATTGTTTAGCATTCAGAATACGTGACATTATTTTTCTTTTACTCAGACATATTCCGTGCAAACTATGTGAAGTCAATTATTTTGCACCTCAGTGTTCAATATAAATATATTTTTACGTACAGATATACATGTACATATCAGTATATCAATTGAGGAAATGCCAACAATCGAAAAGTTGTGACTAAAGATTGTGAAAGTTATCTTCCAAACAATAATTGTATGGTGAACTATTTGATCCAAGATATAAGATAGGAAGAACAAAATTCTTAAGCCAAATGTACTATCTCGTAGCGTACAGCTAGCAATTAATACAGCCGAAAGGCTGTAGCAACAAAAATATAAGACGGAAACATATACATAATAACATAACCATATCAGCAACAAAGTTAAATAAAGAACCAACGTAAGCATGCAGCATCAACCACCCAAATTTTAGCCCACATTTAGAAAATCAATATTAATTCTAGTCAAACTAATTTCTGTATGGACATTTTGATATGACATTTTGGAGCTGTCAGTATAATTTTGACTACTTAACAAATCGGCCGTCTACGTTTTTTCAACATTTGATTGTGGAATTAACTACAAAACTCAAACGCAATTCAACGTTTAAGTTATATAATTGCTTATAGCAATTTTCCTGTTCTGTTTGAAATGGTAAAAGGTTACACTGGGACACTCACAATGCGACTAGTTCGAAGTAAATTACGCAAACGCGACGAATCCCGTAGTGAATTCACAAATAGTGAAGTCAAAGAGGATCACGACAATGGAGATTATCAGAATCCAAACAATTATGATAATTTTGAAACACAGTCTAATAAAACTTGTGACACTTTTATTAAAGACAACCAACATGTAACGTTCCTACGAACTAGTGGCGTTACTGCTGAAGTTGTTGATCACGGAAATGTGAGAGATAATCCGGAGTGGACGTTTCCTCCAAAAGCACCAGCACCTCATATCTATCATATAAATCAGGTATGTTTTACAAAAAAATATGTACATATACATACATATTTGTTCATTACACCTTCATATACATATGTATGTATTTTTACTCCTTTAACTCCTTGAAAACAGAGTGTAATGTTTTTTTTTTTTTTAATTGTGTACGATAGGAAAAAGTATATACATACATACATATATATTTGTCTGTCTATATGAAAGCGTCGATCCCAGACGCTACATACATATGTAGATGAACTATAGACTTGTTATAGGTAGTATTCAATAGCCCGCCCCCGTGTAGATCGTGATTTTATATGTGAGACACATTCAAAATGTGTTTATATGGACATTTCTCCAGAAATGTAAACTATTTGTAGCGTTCGACACTTTGACTTCCTTTGTAATTATCTTCAAAATGCATAAATTTTAGTGCAAATCAAGAACTATAAAATTAACAATTTGTCAAAATAAAGAAGTATTTTCATACTCTCAACACCAAAATTTATTGAAAAAAGTTTATTTAAATCATTTAACTATCACGGAATAATCAAATATTAAATGGAGACTTTTGAATATCATGGATATTATGGGGGCCAAAATATATGGACCGTTTACGAATCAACGAACCTTGTTCATGGGGACAGAAATTTTACGAATTTGTAAGAATTTCGTCTCTATTTTGAAGATATGATAGTGAGGGCTACCTGTACTACGTTAAAAGTTTGGAAGGATGATGTGTTTTATACATACATTAATATGTTCTGGTGTGTGATCCCAGAGATTCAGCGCGATACCAAAAATGAGATCTGGATTTGAAGCCTGGCAATGTAGGGGAATGTGTTGTTTTAATCGAAATTTCTGCTTAAACAAAAAATATGTATAACTGCGGATATTTAATATTAAAATTCAGATCATACGAGGTTCGGGGTATCTCCTGGTCGGGTACCCTCGACTAGAGCTTTATTACATGCTTGTATATTAATAAGTTTATTTTATTATAATTACAGGACATGTTGGTAGCTACCGAAAAAATAGGCTTCAGAGGATTCCGCAAACAATTCAGTGGTCGGTTTAAGCGTTTAGTTACCCGAAAGCTTGAACCTGCACCAGTGATACCTCCAGAATTAAAACCGCAACTAAAAACAATATATGTATATTAAAAGATGTGTATAAATAATATACATGCATATGTATTTAAAGTAGTTGAGCTGGTGACAGCCGAAAAATGAATTGTTTAAATTGTAATTCTATAGAATGATGAATGGTTGCTTCTGGAGCTAAAATAAATACATTTTTACTTACGCGACTATTCGAATAGTATAGTTTTCTTCAAGAAAAATATTGATCATCCTACATTCAAATATGAAATTATTACGGAACGAAATTATCTATAAATACATGTAATTGCCATGAATAATGATTGGTTAAAGTTTTATGGCTGGTGCTGTAAGTAGTGAATGGCTTGGCTTGGGGTGCAGTTGGGCTATGCTTTGGAAGATTTTAACTTAATTTTTAGATGGACGACTCTTTCAAAACCTATTGTGCCTATTTGTCGAATTGCAACTCTCAAGTATTTGCGATTTTCAAATTTGGAGCGAGGGAATGGCATTTAAAATCTGGAATGAAAAATCTTCATATCTATTATATGTATGTATGTATCTAAATACCTAAATTTGAACTCACTAGCTCAAACGATATATGTATAAGCTGAGCTTAAAAAACAATGAAGCACTAACCATACAACACATGCAGAAGTTTAGTGTTTTCGTGTTTATTTTGGAAAGGTTATGAAAGCGCTGATGTGCATAAGCTATACTCATTCGCGATTAGTATGCACACACACATGTATATGAGCATTTATGTGATTTTCCATGAGCATGGCACCCCTGTTTAAGAGTCCGGCACATTCTTATTAAGAAGGGAAGATGGGATCGACTAGCGAACAAATTTCAATTTTTGTTTTCTGCTGGCTTTTGCGTGCATAGAGAGAGAGAGAGAGAGAGAGAGATGTATAAGCATTTATGTGACTGTGTGCGAAACTATTGCTGCCTTTACAATTGTAGGGCCCAACATCTGCAGTTTGTTGTTCTTCTGGACGAGGCCTTAGAATTGTGGGAACGGTCTTAAATTTGTTCGACCTTGTAGACTGTCAAATCTACTTCCCGCATGCATATGGCACATACTATGTTTATATGCATATGTCGCATTATAAACGAATTTTGACCACAGTACGTGTCCGTCACATTATGAGCATAGTTTGTCCACTGTGCTTGTAAGACGCAACTGCGTAATACGTTTGGTATATTCTGAAATCATTCTTAGAATTTGACAACAGCGCAGAATATGACTGGCGCCAAAATACCGTAAAAGGAGGCGACACTAATTGAAGGAAAAGGCCACTATGGAAGTTCAACGCATGGATCAAGAGACTGATCGACTGTGAAGTGTTTCAAATGCGACGAGCTTGGGCACTTCGCATCCGCTTGTCCAAAAGGAAGGTCACGATTCAACGACCGAGTAATTGAGAAGCGTGTAGACATCTGTACAGTTGCTCTCCGTCAGAAACAATAAGTAGTTCAACCGGTCAGTCCGTTCCTTTTCCTTTGGCTCTTGAGCTGAATATTCCATGGTTTTTTTTTAGTGGTAAAAGAATTAATAACATTGTTAAGTTAAATTGCATAAGTAATGATTCTATATACAATACTCAACAGTTGTTATGAGAAATAAATATTGATCAATACTATTATGAAGTTTTGTTACATGCTATTATGGACAAGTATTTGAAACATGATATACTAATTAGTCACAGTTTTAGCGTTACCATGTACGCTGACAAATTTCAAATTTAAACAAGTAAGAACGTTGCGCAACTAACTGCGAAATACTCTGTTCCCATAGATGCATTTTATTTATTTAATAAACATTTAATTAAAGAAATATTTCGGCAATTAGCAAACATGGCAAGCAACAAACGTTTTTCCTATACATACATACAGATTTATACATGTACACACTATACGAGTATACATTCAATTTTCTATGTATGTGTCGGATCGATATTCTTATTTGTATTTCTTTATTAATTTGTACCACCGATAATCTTATTTTCTAATAATTCTTGTATCAACCCTTATATAATGTATCATCTCTGATGTAATGTAACATCTCTAGTGAAGAAAATGAAAGAGAACTAAAATATTGTTTTACCGTTATCGATTTCTATCCCTTTCCCTCATGAGAGCCCAACAGGTCTTTCTGTTCTGCGTAGTCTCGGCCGACAATGCAATAGAGTGAGATAACAATAACTTATAGAAAATTGTATTAGTATTGAGCGTGAGATGTGTCCACTTTGAAGAAGAGAAGTGACGGGCATAAAAAGTGCATTAATATTGAGAATTCAACGGAAGAAGGTTGCATTATGTCCGGTCCGAGAAAACGCAAGGCACGCGCCGGTGATGAAATAATGATTGAACCGGACGAGAACGAAACTCCGACATCAAAAGTGGGATCTCCTCCACACCAATCAACAGGAGAAGATCCTTTACTGCACTGCTGGAAATCCAACATCGGCATTTCATGAGGCTATAAATGCGTTCAAAGAAGCGCAATCAACGTCGGGCAAACGACAAAATATTATGTTGCCAAAATTTAAGCCGGATTCCACTGATGATAATGCAGCCGCTTGGTGTTCCACGGTAGACCTCATCTTGACGGAAAATCCCTTAGATGGCAGCGCTTTACTCATTGCTCTCAGTAAAGCACTTGAAGGTGACGCTTCGAGCTGGCTGTCACAAATCTGTTTTCACGGCATGACATGGAGCGACTTCAAGGAATTGTTCTTACAACAATTCCAAGGAAACGAAACGCCAGCAGCTACGGTTTTTAATTTATTAAGTTGCAAACCAAATAAAGGCGAATCGATCTTCTCTACTCAAGCCGATTAATAACCAAGCTCATGGCAAATTGGAAATCTCTAACGCATGCCGCTCTGGTCGATAGCAGACTACAACGCAAAGTTTATACTGCCAACATTAAAACACGCAATGAGCTACAAAACGAGCTGAAATCTTTTGATTTTATCAAAAAGAAAGATCGTTCAGCTGAAGAAAACTCAACCACTAAAGAACAGCGATTGCATACACCCGTCAAATGCCACTTCTGTGGAAAATTGGGACACAAATTTGCTGACTGTCGATCAAAAAGAAACAACGCCAATCTTCAGCAGGGATCTAATTCAAATTATTGCCATTCATCGGATGCGAAGAGTAAAGTAATTACATGCTACAAGTGTGGAACTCCTGGACATATTGCATCGGCCTGTACTAGACGACAGGAATCTACTCATCCAAGTAAAGCAGGCGAGAAACGGGTAAACTTGTGTCAATTGGCAGATCCAATCGGTAATTTGGTATAACCTGGTGAGCCATACCCATTCTTTTTTTTATTCTGGATCTCACTTGTAAAGGAATTTGTGGCTCAGTGACTTTCTGGCACACGAATCAATAATGCTGTCACCTTAAGAGGATCGAAGTGCAATAAACAGCACTTTACAAATTTTGTCAAATGTAATTATTAATGAATATTGTGTGATACAGATAAAATGCGTTTTGAAAATCTTAAGCGAGTTTTCAGAAGCATTCATATGTCGATGGGTTCCCAAGAGAACAGGTTAGTACAGGTGAGAGGGAAATTCATTTGATTGATTCTTATAAGACTGTGCATCGCCATATCGTCTTAACATTGCGGCGAAAAAAATAGAGGAAAGAAATTAACATAAAAATATGATTTGACAAAAGTGGGTATTTACAATTGAAAGTGCCGTTATGAAAAATATGGAGAGGCAATACTGTATTGCATCAATAGAAATGTGTATTTGGCTGCCGTTTATACAAAAACAAACTCAAGGTTGCTCTCATATGAATAGTTAAAGTTTTCGTCTCAATTAGCACATCTAAGGCGAATGACGAACAAAAAGCAATTAGCTGATGAAATGAAACGGCAAGCATAAGCATACGCATAGACACACGCAAGGCATACACAACTGCAATGTAGATTGAGAATATTCCTGAAATTTCTGTTAGTGTGTGTGTGTTTGTGTGTGCTCATTTGCTTATTTTATCTTATTTAATCTTATTTATTTAAGCTGTTATTCTTGCAAAAAGTGTGAGAGTGAGTATGAGTTGGCTTTAATACAATTTATTTATTTATTTGACTTGCATTTCGATTAAAAAAAAAAATAAAAATAAAAATAAACAATAAATAAATAAAATAAAATAAAATGCGATACACAAATGATAAGAAATGATCCGACAAGAATAAATCTAAATTGAACACATTCAAAATTGGCGATCATGTCTTGCTTGGGAATGAGGAAGAGCACCAAACAGAATTAGATCAAAGATTTAAAGGCCCATTCCTGGTGACAGAGGTATAAAATGAAGATCAAGACACCTAGAAACTCTTAGTAAACGGGTGAATTTATAAGTATCCGCATGAAGCCTTGAGAAGCATGCCAGAAGAAGAGATTCCTGAAGATATGAAAGTGAAGACGTTGAAAGAGACGTCATGAGATAGTTGGCGGATTCCAACTAAGACGTTGAAAGAGACGTCATGAGATAGTTGGTGGATTCCAACTAGGACGCTGAGAGAGTTGGTGGATTCCAACTAGGACGCTGAGAGAGTTGGTGGATTCCAACTAAGACGTTGAAAGAGACGTCATAGACGAATTTTAGTAACATTGATGGACTTCAATGTAAGGATCCATACGTTCGGCTTCGACAGCGCCGTAGTGTACGGTTGCCAGTGCTAGTAGGTACACGAGTTAATGTGTTGACTTGCGAGATGTCTGGTGGCTATCACTATGGTAGAATCCGTCATGTTGAACGTATTGGATGTAACTTGGGAATCTTCTGTCTAATGGATGCTGAAAGGTTGTTGATTATTTTCTGTCACCAGTGAGATCAGATTGAAAAGAAATTGTACTTGAATTGACCTATGAATTTTGATCTACTTATTGACCCTGTTCTTTTCAGAATTAAGCTTGACATGATCTGCTGAAAAAAAAGACAACAATAAAAATTTGTAACACACGAGGACGTGTGAGGGTCAGGATGGCCGTGTCGGAACGATATTATTTGTATTTCTTTATTAATTTGTACCACCAATAATCTTATTTTCTAATAATTCTTATATCAACCCTGATATAATGTATCATCTCTGATGTAATGTAACATCTCTAAGAAAATGAAAGAGAACCAAAATATTGTTTTACCGTTATCGATTTCTATCCCTTTCCCTCATGCGGCCCAACAGATCTTTCTGTTCTGCGTAGTCTCGGCCGACAATGCAATAGAGTGAGATAACAATAACTTATAGAAAATTGTATTAGTATTGAGCGTGAGATGTGTCCACTTTGAAGAAAAGAAATGACGCGCATAAAAAGCGCATTAATATTGAGAATTCAAAGGAAGAAGGTTGCATTATGTCCGGCTCGAGAAAACGCAAGGCACGCGCCGGTGATGAAATAATGATTGAACCGGACGAGAACGAAACTCCGACATATGTATGCATACAAAAGTTTGTATGCCAGAACATTCTAAGAATTGTGACTGCATTTTTGTCTATATCTATATATATATATATATCTATAACTATATATATATATCTATATCTTTTTCTATATCTATATCTATATCTATATATATGTATATCTATATCTATATATTTATTATATATATAAAACAACGTCGGTTTTGTTACAGGACTTATAACGTGAGATCTGTTAGACCAATTTTCATGGTTTTTGATTTGTTGGATTTGTCTCCGCCCCGAGTAGCAGAATATATCTTAAAAATAGTGAAAAATTGATGAATACTTACAAAATGCGTTATTTTCCTAATTGTACTCTGCTCAGCAGTGTCGATAGGGTTCAAATTATAGCACAATTTGAAAAATCACTATATATACAGGTCTGCTTTGCCACGCCCCCAATGGGCGTAGACATATAACTTTATGATCGATCTTCTTAGAATCATAACATTAACTCATATGTCAAATTTCAGCGTTCTAGCTCTAACGGTGTAGAAGATACGTTTTTCCCGATTTGCCACGCCCCCAATGGGCGTAGATATAGCCGCCATAACTTTTTGAACTTGGGTTGTCACCCCGAGTATACATTCAAAATTGCAACTCTCTAGCTCATCATCTAGTATGATTACTTGCCTATGGGCGGAAGAGTTTTCCGATTTGCGCCCCTAGTGGGCGGATCGGGAAAATTTTTACACTTTATAATTCGGGAGCATATATGAGTATATGTTTAAAATTTCAAGTCTCTAGCTCTAATAGAGCCGAAAAATATTGCGCTCAAACGGACAGACGGACGGACGGACAGACGGACAGCAAGACGGACATTGCACAAACCCAATATACCCTTTTTCTCTTTTTAAGGGAACAGAGTATAAAAAACTGGATTCAACTCTAAGGGTACATGGTACGTGGTCGTTTTACAGGCATTTGATTTCGAAATAGAGTATAGAGAGTATAGAGACTGAGGGAATAACACAAATAATAAGTTATCAGAAAATCTGGACAAAAATCTGCGAAAAGGAATATGTCATCGCCCATATAGATGCCTTCCACTAACTTTGTTTATTTTATCACACACTAAATATAGATTATGAAAGCTGTATTAAGGCTGTGATATCAGCCGTGACCTTATTTGGTTCACCCACTCGAATTATAACAGATCTAGTATGTATTTTCGCAAGTAAAAGTATTCACGAATTTTGCTCCTTTAAAAATTAATAAGAAAGCTCTAGTCAAGACGGCTCGACTACAAGATACCCCGAACCCTCCAAAAAAAAATGATACTCTTCTTCTTTACGCACTTGTAAGCGCGTACTCTGCTAACTACGCAGTTGCTGCCGTGGCTTTGGGGTGGGTTGGGCTGAACTTTGGACGCTTATAATTTCATTTCCAGATGGACGATCTTCATGAAATTTTCAGAACATATTAAGAGCCTATTAAGAGTCTATTTGCCAAATTGTCTCTAGTATTTGAAATGCGTTTTTTCCATGTTGAAGGCGAAAGGGGCGTGGCATCTGAAATCTGAAAATTACATATTCTGCGTATCCATAATATCTATCTAAATAAACAAATTTGAAATCTCTAGCTAAAACGGTGTAGAAGTTATGTCCAAAACACCTTAAAAATGTAAACGAATTTTCGTTTTTTATCGATAATTTGGAAATGGGATGAGTTATCGAAAAAACAAAATAAACTCGTACTGCGTAACTAACATACGAGTAGTTTCCGAAATCTCGACGTTCAAACGGACGGACGGACGGAGGGGCGGACGGACGGACCGACGGACAGGGCTCAATCAATTTATTTTTTTATTCTGATCAAGAGTATATATAATTTATGAGGTCTGCGACGTCTCCTTCTGCCTGGTAAATTTTTACAAAACCATTATACCCTGAATTCTCATTTTCAATGGGTTCAGGGTATACAAAATAATCTGCATTTAATTGCTACTACTGAGTACCATGAAAGGTATGCTGAATGCTGTCGAAACCAGTCAGAGATCATTGTAGAATGCGTTGGCTGAAGAGCAGATAGCTATGAATTGCACGTTTATCGTGTGACTAAGTTTAGCCCCTTTTATAGTAGTTGAAAGTTCTACCCATTACCGAGCAATATTGAGTTTTTGAGAAAAAAATAGAGACAGTATGCAAACAAATATGACAAAGCTCCGAGGGAGTTAATGAGGCAAAAGACCGCACCATAACAGATGTGTTATGGCGGGGGTCAAGATGAGAGACTGCACCATAACTAGAGTGATATGGGAGTCTAGTGAAAACTGCACCGTAACAAGAGAGTTATGGCGGGAGTCGAATGTAGATCGCATCATAACAAAAAAGAAATGTTATGTCGGGAATCGATGTGGCACTGTTTTAAGGAAAATATGCTATCTGAAGTAATGCAAGTCGTATAAGAGATAGATATTTATTAAAATCTTTAACATTTAATTGAAGGTATTATTATTCTCATGAAGGTTTATAGGCAATACCAAATAATCAGATACTCGATGAGTTATGTAAAGACAGAGACAGCACAATGGAAGATGCGTCCATTGTAAAATAAGTAAACTGAAGACCGCACCGTAGCAGACGGGGGTCGCATGTGTAAAAGGAACTACACATATGAAAAGTAAAGTTATGTGTTAAAGGAACTACACATATGGAAAGTTAACATATGTGTTAAAGGAACTAAACATATGAAAAGTTAGAGTATGTGCACTAACCATACAACACATAGACTGGACAACTAGAACAAACTTTTTTCCCGCACAAAAATATGAGCGAATTGCCTCACAACTTCGTACTTGCTCGGTTTGGGCAATTCGAGCTCGGGCAGTCAAAATATGAAACGACAAATTCATTGCGCTGCCAGCGGTCGACCGGGATGGTCATAGTTTCATATGAGCATTTTCTTTTCGCTATTTTACTTTACTCTCTCTCTCTCTCTTTTTTCTCTCTCTCTCACTCACTGCGAACACAAGCCAGTTGCCCACAAAAATTGAAATTTGTTCGCGAGTGGCGATTCGCGACGATCCCGTCTGCCATTCTTAGTAAGAGTATGCCGAACTCTTAAACGGCTTCGCCATTCTCGTGCAAAATTTTAGTGTTTTCTTAATAATTTTTGGGAAGGGTATGAAAGCGCTGATGTGCAAAACATTACTTTTTCGCGATGAGCATGCACACACACATTTACTGCATCTTGCTACATGTATGAGCAGTTATGTGACTGTGTGCGCAACTTTTGCAGGGACCAACATTTGCAGTTTGTTATTCTTGTGGACCTCGGCCTTAGAATTGTGCGAACGGTCTTAGATTTGTTCGGCCTTGTAGACTGTCAAATCTACTTGCCCCATGGCAAGTATGCATATAAACATATGGCATGTACATATGTTTATATGCATACATATGCATTTCTTTTTATACTTTGTTCCCAAAGGAAAAAAGTATATTGGTTTTGTGCAATGTCCGTCTTGCTGTCCGTCCGTCTGTCTCTGTCCGTCTGTCCGTATGAACGCAATATTTTTCGGCGCTATTAGAGCTAGAGACTTGAAATTTTAAACATGTACTCATATATGCTCCCGAATTATAAAGTGTAAAAATTTTCCCGATCCGCCCACTAGGGGCGTGGCAAATCGGAAAACTCTTCCGCCCATAGTTAAGTTATCATACTAGATGATGAGCTAGAGAGTTGCAATTTGAAATGTATACTCGGGGTGACAACTCAAGTTCAAAAAGCTATGGCGGATATATCTACGCCCATTGGGGGCGTGGCAAATCGGGAAATACGTATCTTCTACACCGTTAAAGCTAGAACGCTGAAATTTTGCATGTGAGTTAATGTTATGATTCTAAGAAGATCGATCAAAAAGTTATATGTCTACGCCCATTGGGGGCGTGGCAAATCGGACCTAAATATATAGTGATTTTTCAAATTGTGCTATATTTTGAACACTATTGACACTAGAGACTTGAAATTTTGCATGTATACTCGGGTTGCCAACCCAAGACTAATAAGCTATGGTAGATATAAATACGCCCACAGGGGGCGTGGCAAACCGCAAAAGTTTATATCTCCTACAGTTTTAGAGCTAGCAGCTTGAAAATTGGATGGTTGAGTTACTAATGTTCTCCTCTATCGATGCCCCAAAAATAATTTTTCAGCCTCTTTGGGGGCGTGGCATATCGAAAAATACCCTGTAATTTTCGCATTTTTGGAATGTAAGCAACCAAATTTTGCAGTCATGTTAGCCTCGGCCTTTTCTAAGAACTGGCAAAAAATTATGCGTCTACGCCCACTGGGGGCGTGGCAAATCGGCAAAGAAGTTTGTTGTGGCCAACTGCATAATTCATGCATATAATAGCTTAGTAGCAATTGCTAAGATGGCAAAAAGCATTTTAACATAAATATAATAATATTAATAAATTTTAAAAAATAAAATTGATAAGTTTTTGATTAATAAATAAAAAGTTTCCAGCGGGATTCGAACCTAGGTCTTTTGAAAACAACATGTAATCGTTAGCTAAACCTAAATCAATTCACAGCTGATCAGCTGACCAGCTGATCAGCAGCTTGTGACGAAACAAAACAATACAATCGCAATTCTTGCAATATGTATACACTTTTCGATGTGTATACACTTACAAACATCTGTGTACACATAAATACATACATATGTACATATATTCATGCATAGAAAAACTGCTTGCCACACAGCGTGGCAAATTGGAAAAATTGTTTTAGTTTTTGCTTAAATGCAAAATTCATATGCGTATGTTTATAAATTATCATCAATTGGCAGCAAGCATTTTATAATAAATATACAAATATAAAAAAAATAAAAAATAAATAATTTTTGAAAAAAGTTTTCTGCGGGATTCGAACCCACGCACCTAAGTATAGCTTGCATAGTGCTTACCACCAGCGCCACTGCCCTGAAGTGAACTTCGTTAACTAAAACCAAATAAGACATTGCTAGAGCGCTTTTTGACAAAACTAAAGTAACGATCGAAAAATTCCCAATTCAGTCACAATTCTTAGAATATTCTGGCATGCAAACTTTTGTATGTATACTTAGAAAATTGTGTATACTCGTATAGTGTGTACATGTGTAAATCTGTATGTATGTGTAGGAAAAACGTTTGTTGCTTGCCATGTACGTTTTCTAATTGCCGAAATATTTCGTTAATTAAATGTTTATTAAATAAATAAGATGCACCTATGGGAACAAAGTATATCGCAGTTAGTGGCGCCTAACTGCAACGTTCTTTTCCCAAAACATTTTTGAACGGGCTATAAACGATATAAGTGGATCTGGAAATTAATATGTATTGACAATGTCAGAATACACCATGTACTCATTATTGCCAAAATGACTGCTTCAAGTCGTAGAGGCTCATTTGACAGTCACTCTACAATTCAAACCATACAAAATAGACAAACTACTGAATCGCGCAGGTAGCAAGAGAACAAACTACAAATGTTGGTCCCTACAATTACTACAAGCAACGAAAGTTGCGCACATAGTCACATAACTGCTCATACATGTAGCAAGACGCAGTAAATGTGTGTGTGCATGCTCATCGCGAAAAAGTAATGTTTTGCACATCAGCGCTTTCATACCCTTCCCAAAAATTATTAAGAAAGCACTAAAATTTTGCACGAATGAAAATATGACCATGCCCGTTGAGCGCTTGCAGCGCCGGATCATATTTTGACTGCCCGAGCCTGAATAGACCAAACCGAACAAATACGAAGTTGAGTGGTCCCTTGGCTCATTTTCTGGTCGTGAAAAATGTTTGTTCTAGTTGTCCAGTCTATGTGTTGTATGGTTAGTGGCAATATTAAAGCGATGATATTGATTTACTTGACAAATTTTATAAACAACCTTTAACAATTAAAAAAGGATGAAAAAAGGCCAATACAATATAAAAAAGGCATTTTTTCCGGACAGGGACTGTTTCTAAATTTTTGCGGCAGTTGTAATTTCAAAAAGGACAGATCTGTCCGGAAAAAGGCCAAGTTGGCAACACTGGTGTGCATGCTCATCGCGAAAAAGTAATGCTTATGCACATCAGCGCTTCCATACCCTTCCCAAAAATCTTTACAAAAACACTAAAATTTTGCATGAGCATGGCAAAGCCGTTTAAGAGTTCGGCATACTCTTACTAAGAATGGCAGACGGGATCGTCGCGAATCGCCACTCGCGAACAAATTTCAATTTTTGTGGGCAACTGGCTTGTGCTCGCATAGAGTGAGATAGAGAGAGAAAAAAGAGATAGGGAGAGTAAAGTAAAATAGCGCATAGAAAATGCTCATATGAAAATATGACCATCCTGGTCGACCGCTGGCAGCGCAATGACTTTGTCGTTTCATATTTTGACTGCCCGAGCTCGAATTGCCCAAACCGAACAAATACGAAGTTGTGCGGCAATTCGCTCATATTTTTGTGCGTGAAAAAAGTTTGTTCTAGTTGTCCAGTTTATGTGTTGTATGGTTAGTGATATGACTAAACCGACTCAGCTCGTCACCCTGATCCTGAGTATATGTCCTTTTAAATAATAAAACCAAATTTAATTGCACATAAAATATTAATTCAGATTAATATTTATTCATCTGCTAGGGTATTTTGTTTTCGCCTTTCAATATGAACCCATAGTCGGAACTCTTTGTGTCTATTTTATTAACAGGTCTCTTAAAAATTGAAAACAAGTATATTTAAAGATCTCTCAGTGTTCAGTTTCAAGATACCCTGTACAAAAAATTATATTCATCAATTATAACAAGGACAACACGATTTATTTGTTTAATTGATAATAGCTCTCGTTAATAATGTTAAACAATTAAAAAATAAATTATAAATGCAATACAATTCAATATGTGACTTTTAATACAAACATTTTTTTTATTTTCTTAAGAAGTATTTCATAGTCGATAACAGAGCTCACAAAAAATCTGTACTTTCTCCCATAGTATTGTAAGCATTATATCAAACATATGTATGTACATACCATACATAGATATGTACATAGAAGCACTTTACACAGTGTATAACAATGACGATTTTGTCACCAATTATTTTATGGTTTGGTGTTTTTCTTGTTGAAATGCATTCAATAAAGTGCAACGTTATTGACTACTTAGATCCGTTGTTTATATCGCATTTTATTGAAGGGCAATCAATTCCTAAAATTGTAAACAGTCAAAGTAGCCGTCGAATCCTCGCGATTAACGATAATGAGGGCGAATTTGAAGACAAGTTACAAGGAGTGCAAGCGAATACTGGCACATTCGATGGAGTGCACGAAGCATCAAACACCTTTCCACAGTTAAGGAAAACAGTTTCGGTTGTTCCACTTATACCTGTGAATGATCCTAATATGTATGAGTTTAATGTAAACGCTGGCTCAACAACTTTAAAATCAATATATAGTAATATCCCACACTTACATATTCATCACCATTATTTAAATTTAAAGCGATATACAGACACATTTAATACACATCAGTTGTACTCTGGAGAGTTACCGCTAAACTCAATGCATCAGCCTGTAACTAAATTGATCCCTAACAGCGATGTGCCATTGTTGAATAATAAGAACTTAGAGCATATTAGAAGTGTAGTAAATATACCTAAAAAAATTGACAAAGAGGCTACATTAATAGAGCCATTAGTAAATGAGTTTCATATATTAAGTACCAGTCAAGGCAATCTTAGCGATAATCTTACTTCCGAAGTAAGCCCGTTAGATAACGAATACAGTGCATATAGTGTACCACTAAATTAAATCATTAATAAAATAAAATAAATAAAATTAAAAACTTGTCAACTGCATTTTGTATACATATTAATATATATATATATACATATATATATATATATATATATATATATAATATATATATATATATATATATATATACATATATGTCGGAATTGAATTCATTTGGTCCATAATAGCGTACTTAGCGAAGCGAGTTTCGGTGCTTATGCTTCCACGTTCATTTCTAAACTGCCTCTCAATGCTAGTGTTATTCTTCTGCATAGCTCCGAACCACACTCGACGACAGCGTTGTAGCGCTGTCGTCTCGCTAAAACGGTACTTCTTAAAGCGACAAAATGCAAAGAACCAATCAGAGCGCAATTAGCGACTGATGCAACATTATTGATATGATGAAATTAGGAATTCTGGTGAACACCAGAATTCCCATATACATCAACACACACACACACAGCACACACGTGCAGTACGCAGCAACAATCACATACAGTGCGCTCCGACATATATATATTGGTCATTTTATTTATGTATATAGTTACAATAAATAAAATGACTGAGTTGGAGTTATTTTCGATAATAAATTTTATTTCTGTAAGTCTGAGATTTATACGCAGACTCATGAATGAATTCAACCTATAAATCTAGTGTATCCATTGCTGCGTTTGTAACAGCTACTAATAATAAAACCATTAGACAAATAGAACAAACGAATTTACATCATTGTTCTCGAAAACTTTGTATTTGTTCCTACTTTTTAGCGAAAATGTGTGGTAACATAATCATTTCGCCTCCAGCGTTCGGCTGCAATGGTCGAAATTTTTGTAAGAACGCTAAACATGTTCCACTTTTCCCCTTGTTCTCTCTCTCTCTCTTTCTCTCTTTGTCTCTCTCTAGGTAGGTAATTTGTTAATTATTTCTTTTAGTAATTTGTAAGATCGCGCAAAAAGTGCAAATATAGTAGTTATTATTAGTTATTTAGTGTTGAATTCAGGATAAGTAACTCAGGCGTGTGAAAATGGCAAATTATCCGTGACAATAATCTCTAGAATTGACTTCGCCATCTTAGCATGTTTGAAGCTACCCGAAGCTAAGATATGCACATTTAAAAATGCATTAGTATTGTGCTGCTGTTTATACTCTGTTCCCAAAGGGAAAAAGAGTATATTGGGTTTCTGCAATGTCCGTTTTGCTGTCCGTCTGTCCGTATGAACGCAATATTTTTCGGCGCAATTAGAGCTAGGGACTTGAAATTTTAAACATATACTCATATATGCTCCCGAATTATAAAGTGTAGGGGCGTGGCAAATCGGAAAACTCTTCCGCCCATAGGCAAGTTATCATACTAGATGATGAGCTAGAGAGTGACAACCCCAGTTCAAAAAGCTATGGCGGATATATCTACGCCCATTGGGGGGCGTGGCAAATCGGGAAAAACGTATCTTCTACACCGTTAAAGCTAGAACGCTGAAGTTTTGCATGTGAGTTAATGTTATGATTCTAAGATCGATCAAAATGTTATATATCTACGCCCATTAAGGACGTGGCAAATCGGACCTGAGTATATAGTGATTTTTCAAATTGTGCTATATTTTGAGCACTATTGACACTAGAGACTTGAAATTTTGAATGTATACTCGGGTTGACAACCCAAGATCAATAACCTATGGTGGATATATCTACGCCCACAGGGGGCGTGGCAAACCGCAAAAGTTTATATCTCCTACAGTTTTAGAGCTAGCAGCTTGAAAATTGGATGGTTGAGTTACTAATGTCCTCCTCTATCGATGTGCTAAAAATAATTTTTCAGCCTCTTTGAGGGCGTGTCATATCGAAAATACCCTGTAATTTTCGCATTTTTTGGAATGTAAGCAACCAAATTTTGCAGGCATGTTAGCCTCGGCCCTTTCTAAGAACTGGCAAAAAATTATGCGTTTACGCCCACTGGGGGCGTGGCAAATCGGCAAAGAAGTTTGTTGTGGCCAACTGCATAATTCATGCATATAATAGCTTAGTAGCAATTGCTAAGATGGCAAAAAGCATTTTAACATAAATATAAAAATATTAATGAATTTAAAAAATAAAATTTATAAGTTTTCGATTAATAAACAAAAAGTTTCCAGCGGGATTCGAACCCAGGTCTTTTGAAAATATCATGTAATCGTTAGCTAAACCAAAATAAATTCACAGCTGATCAGCTGACCAGCTGAATATACAATCATAAAAAAATTTTAAAAAAATAATTTTTGAAAAAAAGTTTTCTGCGGGACTCGAACCCACGCACCTAGGTATAGCTCGCATCGCGCTTACCACCAGCGCCACTGCCCTGAAGTGAACTTCGTTAACTAAAACCAAATAAGACATTGCTAGAGCGCCTTCTGACAAAACTAAAGTAACGATCGAAAAATTCACAATTCAGTCACAATTCTTAGAATATTCTGGCATGCAAACTCTTGTATGCATACATAGAAAATTGTGTGTATACTCGTATAGTGTGTACATGTAATCTGTATGTATGTATAGGAAAAACGTTTGTTGCTTGCCATGTACGTTTTCTAATTGCCGAAATATTTCGTTAATTAAATGTTTATTAAATAAATAAGATGAACCTATGGGAACAAAGTATATCGCAGTTAGTTGCGCCTAACTGCAACGTTCTTACTTGTTTTTTTTTTTTACACATTTGTGGTGTAGGGGGAAATGTGGATCGGAATCCAAAATCTGACAGAAACCGAAATTGTAATAAATAATAGTATCAATATATAATAAATTAGTATCTATATATTGCAGAAGACTTGGAGACTCTAACTCTAAAGATGAATTAGATATAATTTTATAAATAATTCCCGATAAATTGTTTTTACCGACAGACAGACGGACAGACCGACATGGCTATATCAACTTTTCTCGTCACCCTCATAAAGAATATACATATATACTTTACGGGCTCTGCCACGCCTCCTTCTTACGTAAGCAACAAATGTTTTTCCAATACACACTACGAGTATACACATTGCGTGCGAATTGCGATTGAATTGTGAGTTTGTAGCAGTGAAAAAAAAAAAAAGTTTTATTTTTTTAATTCATTAATATTTTAACAACATACGAGTATTCATGTGAAATTTCAGCTCTGTACTATTCGAAAACTACTACAGAGCTGAAATTCCACGTGAATACTCGTATGTTAGTTATATATATAAGTTAGTTATATTTACATATATGTATTCGTTTTGTGTAACATTTCGTTTGGAAATTTAAAATGAAAAAAAATTATTTACTTTGTTTGATGTTTGAAAAGGACAAATCTTATTTCATTTAACAGTAGTGAAGTGTGTCCGTGTTTTTAGACTCTGTTCCCTAAAAGGGAAAAAGAGTCTATTGGGGTTGTGCAATGTCCGTCCGTCTGTTTGTCCGTCTGTCTGTCCGCCCGTCTGTCCGTATGAGACTTGAAATTTTGAACATATACTCATATATGTTCCCGAATTATAAAGTGTAAAAATTTTCCCGATCCGCCCACTATAATAGTCTAAATGCGACTGACATTGCATTTCTTCATCTCATGCATTGATCTATACTTCTCTTAAATACTTAAGCAGTAGAGCTGTTAAATTATCGATGGCACTATCGATCTATCGAATATTATTTATTCTCTATTGCGACGCTATCGATGGTTTTTGTGTACTATCGATAGTGGTAATATCACTTCACATCACTTGTTTTGGCGCTATTTCGCAGGTCAAGAGCAAATTTAGGTAAGGTAATACAATTATATTTAATAGGCAATAAAGTATAAGTCAGAGCGAATGTTCACCAAAACTGGACAAATTATAACGAGCCGACGAGCTGCCTTAAAACCCAAGCATGTGGACATGCTCCTCTTTCTTCATCACAATTCTTGACCAAAATTAAATTTTAACTTAATTCTAACTTTTTATGTTTTGTAATAGAAACCATCGAAACTATTGAATGTTGCAACCATCGATAGTTTAACAGCTCTATTAAGCAGGACGCCGTCGCCTCATTCGTACGGTATTTTGACGCCAGTCATATTCTCTACTATAGTCAAATCTAAGAACTCATTACTCAGTTGCGTCTTGCAAGCACAGTGGGAAAACTATGTTCATAATGTGACTAACACGCAAAGTGTCGTTTATAATGCGACATATTTTAAATACTAGATACATACAGTTTGGTTTGGCATATACATACATTGATATTTATGACATGATCATAATCTGAGAGTTTGATTACGAAAGTCCATCTACAACAGTGTTGCCATCTTTTCGCCAAAAAAACAGGACAGTTGACACCAAAAAAAGGATAAAAAAGGGCCAAAATATTTTTGAAAAGGTAAAAAAAAAACGGATAACATTTTTTCTATTTCTAAAGTATAATTTTATTTTAATTTTCGTTTATAAGGTATAGCACTTCATCAAAATTGGTATTTCCGTTGCTATATGTATTTTTTGTGCCAATTTGGCGTACACAATTTTCCGGTAGCTTGTAGTTTTGGCAACATTTGCCGTTTCGTTGTAGTCCAAACCTAATCCAAAGATAATATATTTAATTGTATGTAATTGTTAACTAGTAAAACCAACCTAATTGCCAAAATAGAATTTAACGTATCAATATTCAGCTATTCCTTAATTTGGTTTTAACCAAATTGACTTGGCTGAATACCCTTTCCACCTCAGCATTTGACGACACGGCACGGCAATGACAGCAAAGTGATAACAAATGCACCCAGGTCCGAAAAGTTTTTGTTTCCTGCTGAGTCTGTGTGGTTGTGAACTTCAGTCCAGAAAGATACGATACTTTCTTTATCTACAAGTTTTATATTTAAACTGCACTTGCAGTATTTGAAAAATGCCTCATCAATATTATTGGGAACGCGGCGGATCCACTTTTTTTTTTTTTTTAGACCGCGACACCCTAAAGTTCAGTTTGTAAATTTCCTTTGACAATTTTGTTAAACTTTTGAAAACTTAAATGATCGATCGATAAATATATTTTCGATTACAGGACTACAGCGTTTGAAACAGGGATACATCGTAAAATATCTTGCAATAAAGCAATATTAAAGCGATGATATTGATTTACTTGACAAATTTTATAAACAACCTTTAACAATTAAAAAAGGATGAAAAAAGGCCAATATTATATAAAAAAGGCATTTTTTCCGGACAGGGGCTGTTCCTAAATTTTTGCGGCAGTTGTAATTTCAAAAAGGACAGATCTGTCCGGAAAAAGGCCAAATTGGCAACACTGGTGTACAGAGATGTTTGTACGTGTATACTGTGAGGAGCAATATAGGTATGCACGTATGCAGTGTATATATAAAACACATGTATTTGCTATGTGTTTATATGCACATACGTGCATGCATATATTGCTCCACACAGCGACGCGAGCACTATAGGAGCAACCCTCGCGACTGGAAGGGGTCAGAGAGCGGACTATAGTCCGTCTCTGTCGCTCCTATAGTGTTAGCAATGGCTCGCGTCGCTCACCTGCGGGTCATAAGGGACCGTTAGCCGAGGTACCGCTCCAAGTGATGGGCGCATAGCAACAGCGGTACTTCGGCCAACGATATCGACGCAGGACACCGATATCAAGGACTCGAAGCGGACAGGACATCGTGGGAGTATCCAAAGTATCCTTGGAGGATACTTCAGACGCCTCTCAACGCCGTCAACTAGAGAGTTTATACAAGGAAGCTGCAAATTGTAGTCTGGTCAGAAGTCTCGTCACAGAATTTGTGTAAGTTCACGCAGCCGTGCGAAGAGCTGAAAATTGTGCGCATAAGAACCCAGGTGTGCCAAGAGCGAGTTCAGTAGTAGGAGTAGCCTGTACATCCGAGCGAACCGCCGGAGTAGACAGTGCCAATCCTGGCGTGAGCTGGAGCGCTTGGGCGAATCCTGGCGTGAGCTGGAGCGCTTGGGCGAATCCTGGTGCTACTGAGCTATAATTGCTCGCCCGGCCGGAGTGCGTGAACAAATAGAGAACACTCGACGATTATAAATGTGCATTGTAACACGAATTACTAGTATAATTATAACGAGAATATACAAAGTTCAAACCGAAACTTATTAAGTGTTATTATTCAAACATCGCAAGGGCTTCAACAAATAAATTTGTTGAAACGAACTCACAGTCGGCTGAAACTGGCCGGCTTAGACTCGGGTATAACCGAAGGTTCGTTACAACTGGCGCCCAACGTGGGGCCTTGCGATAAGAAAATAACACGGAGTTGTGAACAATGGTGCGAGCTTAGGTGTATAACCTAAAGAAGGACGATGTGCTGCGATACAGCGACGAGTTTGGAGTTACGCTATCGGGCACATTAGAAGTGATGCGAAGACAGTTCGGTGAGTGGGTGGAGACGATTGAGGGAAGAATCCCATATTCTCTCACGCTCGCCGAGCTGGCGGGACTGCATGGACGCCGCCCTTCCAATAGCGAGGACGTGCCAACGGTCATCGTTGGAAACGACCAATACGAGGAAGATCCAAATGCGGCACGGCTATCTCTGCCATTCACCAGTGCTGCCGCGCGGCTGCAGCAGACAGAGCAAGCAACATGGAGAGACACGTCTACACCGCAGCCTGAGATAAGGACGCGAGGGCCAAGCGGCTCAGAGCAGGAATACCCAAAGGTGGCCAAACAGGTGAGGGAGTGGAACTTCCGCTTCGATGGCACCTCAAAGCCTTTGGAGTTCCTGGAGCAGGTGGAGTGGTCGGCAGACACCTATGGCCTGGATCTGGATATGATCACAAGAGCGATGCCATGGCTGCTGAAAGGCATGGCTTTAAAGTGGTACGTGGCCAAGAGTAGGCACTGGAAGACTTGGGGAACCTTCGTGAGGAGCTTCCAGGAGTTCTTCTTGCCGAGGGACTACCTGCAGGATCTCAAGGACGAGGTCAAGCGTCGAAAACAGATGATGGACGAGCCATTTAAACTTTACATGGTGGAGATGCAGACGCTCATGCGGCCGCTGCGGTATGGGCCAGATCATGAGATGAAGTTGATATACAACAACAGCCTCCCTGATCTGCGCGCCTACGCTCGGCCGTATCAGTTTCAGAGTCTGATGGAGGCTGGCCGACGAGTTCGAGGAGCTGAAACGAGACCGCGAGAGGTTGCGTCGGCTGCAGCGGCCAACACAGACGCGTTTGATGATCATGGCGGATGACGATGGCCACGAAGAGGAGTGACGCCGTTGAAGGCGACCCAGAAGGATGCAGGCCGCTTGAGCAAGAGCAAGGAGGACCATATACGGTGATCAGTTTGGTGTCGCCCGTTATCTGCCGCATCAGTTCGGATGCCGAAAAGCCGACCAGGACCGCGCATGTGGCTGACCTGAAGCCGTGAGTCGCATAGCGCTGCAGATCAAGCTGCCTGAAAAATAATAAAAAAAAAAAAAAAAAAAAAAAAAAAAAAAAAAAACAAGTAAGAAGGCTCGAGGCGAGACGGCTCGACTACGAGATACCCTGAACCCTGCAAAAAAAAAGTGATACTTTTCTTCTATACGCACTTATAAGTGCGCGCTCTGCTAACTGCGTAGTTGCTGCCGTGGCTTGGGGGTGGGTTGGTCTGAACTTTGGACGTTTATAACTCCATTTCTAGATAAACGATCTTCATGAAAAAGTTCAGAATAGAATAAGAGCATCATAATCTATCTATGTGCCAAATTGCAAGTCTCTAGTATTTGAAATGCGTTTTTTTTTTTTTTCAAATTGGTGGCGGAGGGGGCGTGGCATCCAAAATCTGAAAACTACAAAATCTGCGTATCCATAATATCTTTCTAAATATGTAAAGTTGAAGTCTCTAGCTAAAACGGTGTAGAAGTTATTCCCAAAAAACCTAAAAAATTAAAACGAATGTTTGATGTTTTATCGATAATTTGGAAATGGGATGAGTTATCGAAAAAAAAAAAACAAAATAAACTCGTACTGCGTAACTAACATACGAGTGTTCATGTGAAATTTCAGCTCTCTAGCTTTTCTAGTTTCCGAAATCTCGACGCTCATACGGACGGACGGACAGACGGACGGACGGACGGACAGACGGACAGGGCTATATCAACTTATTTTTCGATGCTGTTCAAGAATATATATACTTTATGGGGTCTGCGACGTCTCCTTCTGCCTGTTACATACATTTTCACAACACCATTATACCCTGAATTGCTATTTTCAATGGGTTCAGCACATCGCGATGTGTATTGCTCTAAAAACACCTAAAACGAAGAAAAAATTGAAATTTTAGACTAGCATAGCAACGCAAACACCAGTGCATGAGAAGCGAACAGTTAAAACACACACAGCTGACTACGGACAAACGAGAGCAACGCACGAGAAAAAGGTCAAGGGCCTCGCGAGAGGCGGAAAACACGCACAAACTGGAGAGTGTCTGTCTGTTGGACGACGGGGAGTGTGGGCGCCTGCCACGCGTGACGAGTGGAGAAAATGGCTCTGGCGAGTCCTCGCGCATCGGCCAGCGATTCCGCTGGAGCTATGTACAAACGAGGAGAGTGCTGAGATTGTCATTTCTCACCGTTGCGCCACCGTCGACCGGTTTGCGAACGACGCCAATACGACTCGAAGTCCAACAGCACCACGAAAAAGCGAGGACGGGGCCCCATCAGGGAGTCCTGGAGGACACGAGGAACCCATCAACAGGTGGCAACAACGCCTCCAGCGCCGAGGGACAAGATGTGCCAATTGGCGAATTTGGCGGCCGGCACACACACCTGCGTCGCAGGCCTGCAAACACTGCGAGAAGTGTTTGCAGCGGCGCCCGGCGTGGGCAGAGGCGGCGGCAGGCCCATCAGGTCCAGGGGCATCAAGGAGGTACCAACTCGGGCTGGAGGAGTGAAGTTTAAAATTAATATACAGCAAGAGTAAATTTTAAACACCAATTTACTTACCAGCAACGTACAGAGTTGCCAGCAGCGAGCAGTAATCAGCTGATGAACAGCACGCGCTGTGGAGCAGCGCGTCATCGATCAACGCAAGGCGGAGCAGCAACGGAAAAAGAGGCGCGCCATTCAAAACACGAAGGTCGTGTTTTCCGAAGGAAAAGGGGAGTGTGAGGAGCAATATAGGTATGCACGTATGCAGTGTATATATAAAACACATGTATTTGCTATGTGTTTATATGCACATACGTGCATGCATATATTGCTCCACACAGCGACGCGAGCACTATAAGCAGCAGCGGCCATCAACTAGAGAGTTTATACAGGGCAGCTGCAAATTGTAGTCTGGTCAGAAGTCTCGTCACAGAATTTGTGTAAGTTCACGCAGCCGTACGAACAGGTGAGTCCAGTAGTAGAAGTAGCCTGTACATCCGAGCGAACCGCCGGAGTAGACAGTGCCAATCCTGGCGTGAGCTGGTGCGCTTGGGCGAATCCTGGCGTGAGCTGGAGCGCTTGGGCGAATCCTGGTGCTACTGAGCCATAATTGCTCGCCCGGCCGGAGTGCGTGAACAAACAGAAAACACTCGACGATTATAAAAGTGCATTGTAACACGAATTACTAGTATAATTATAACGAGAATATATCAAGTTCAAACCGAAACTTATTAAGTGTTATTATTCAAACATCGCAAGGGCTTCAACAAATAATTTTGTTGAAACGAACTCACAGTCGGCTGAAACTGCCCCGGCTTAGACTCGGGTATAACCGAAGGTTCGTTACAATACACATCCAAGTGTGTATACATAGTGCAAGAATTGCGATTGTATTGTTTTGTTTTGTCACAAGCTGCTACTGTGAATTTATTTAGGTTTAGCTAACGATTACATGTTATTTTCAAAAGACCTGGGTTCGAATCCCATTGGAAACTTTTTATTTATTAATCGAAAACTTATAAATTTAATTTTTTGAATTCATTAATATTTTTATATTTATGTTAAAATGCTTTCTGTCATCTTAGCAATTACTACTAAGCTATTATATGCATGAATTATGCAGTTGGCCACAACAAATTTCTTTGCCGATTTGCCACGCCCCCAGTGGGCGTAGACGCATAATTTTTTGACATGACTGCAAAATTTGGTTGCTTACAATCCAAAAATGCGAAAATTACAGGATATTTTTCGATATGCCACGCCCCCAAAGAGGCTGAAAACTCATTTGGGTCATCGATAGAGGAGGACATTAGTAACTCAACCATCCGATTTTCAAGCTTCTAGCTCTAAAACTGTAGGAGATATAAACATTTGCGGTTTGCCACGCCCCCTGTGGGCGTAGATATATCTACCATAGCTTATTGAGCTTGGGTTGTCAACCCGAGTATACATGCAAAATTTCAAGTCTCTAGTGTCATTAGTGCTCAAAATATAGCACAATTTGAAAAATCTCGATATATTCAGGTCCGATTTGCCACGCCCCCAATGGGCGTGGACATATAACTTTTTGATCGGTCTTCTTAGAATCATAACATTAACTCACATGCAAAATTTCAGCGTTCTAGCTTTAACGGTGTAGAAGATACGTATTTCCCGATTTGCCACGCCCCCCAATGGGCGTTGTTGAAGTGGCGGCCCGATAATAAGTACAAAATCGTGGTTGTATTTCCTCGACTTTATTTAGTGCAAAAAGCTGTGTCTTTTTTTCCTCGTAATTAAATGTAGTATTCGTAAAGTAAAAGAATGTGTGAAGAATAATCCCCGATTGCGAACCAGTAGGAGAACTGGAGTTGGAGTTATGTTATTAACAGCGCATAATACTATCAATAGCATAGCATGTCGACGTGAGGGAGGAGCACCTCCTGTTAATGCAATCTGACACTAACATTCCCCCCCCCCCCCCCCCTTGCAAGGATTGCAAAATTAAGGCGGATTGGTGACCTCCTCTCTAGGAGCCGAGGCGGCGAACTGCTTTGATCCATGGAGGTGCAGGAGAGTGTGATGATCCTGACCACATGTTTTGCACCCTCCTTTGCTACGGCAGGATTGCCCAGAGTGCTCGTGAGCCAAGCAGTTCGTACAGTACTTGGTTGTAAGTACCGCACGAATCCGTTTCTTCGTCGGAAGTTCCAGGAATCGTCGGCACTTCCGAAGAGCGTGGATTCCTCTGCACACGCGACACCGGAAGGAATTGGCGCTGGATGGTGTGCTGTCTTGGGATGACGGGAGCTTTACCTGAAAGGTGAAAGGCGTCGGAGGATGAATTGCTTGTGGTGGTGGGGCTGAATGAAGGATATCATTCAGCCTTTTATCGTGTAGCGATGGACAAGCGCGTTGAAACCGACGAAAACTTGTGGTGGGAAGGAGGAGACAGTTTCCGGTGGCGCTTGCGTCAGTGGGCCTGAGAGTACCCAGCCGAAAACAGTCTCTACACCTAGTAGAGGTCCACAAATTAGAGGATGGCAACCTCCCTGCATAATAGACGGAAGGATGTCCGCTCCTATAAGGATATCAATTTCCGAACTCTTGTGAAACTCGGGATCAGCTAGCTGAATATTCGGAAGAATGTTCAACAAGTGTTGCGGGATCGGAGACGAAGGGAGGTTGCCGACAAGTTTTGGAATTACGAGAGCGGAAGCTTTAATTCGCAATGTCGGTTTCAACGGAGAACCAATATCAAAGTTGCAAAGCTTTTGGGCGTTGGCCGTAATCGCTTGATTCAGGCTGGAAACCTGCGTTTTTACGGATGTGAAAGGCAACTTGATCTTACGGAATAGTCGCTCAGAAATGAAAGTTGTTTCGGACCCTGAGTCGACTAAAGCACGGGCGGGATAGATGGCTCCGAAGTGGCATATGTTGACCACCGCCGTGCCGAGGAGGACTCTTTGCGTATTAGCCGCCAAATACGTTTGGGTGGTCGGCATAACTTCACTCGGACTAGGATGGTTCTCATGCAAGGACAGCTCGCACTTCATGCGTTTCGTGTCTACTTGCGTGTGGAATGATTTGACTCGGTTTGGACGGGTAGAGTTTGCGGATCTCGGAATTGAGATTGGAACTGTTGGAGCAGAAAGATCACCCTCCATAGCTTCAAGTGCGCGAGCACGTTCGCTAAGGAAGTGACTAACATCCCGCCAGGTTGGAATTTCCGTTTTTCGTATTAACGAGTGCTCCCAGAGAGGTCGAGTGTGTTCCGGCAATTTGGATGTGCACAGGAACACAAGGATACAGTCCCAATTCTCTGTAGAGATTTGAGCATGCTCGAGTGCAGTGATACACCTATTGATAGTGCCATGCAGCTCTCTGAGAGCCGAGCCTGATTCTTTAGTGACCTTGGATAAATTCAAGAGGAGTTTAAGCTGACTGTTGGCTAACAGCCGCTTATTCTCGAAACGGTCACACAACGAATTCCAAGCCGATGCAAACCCGTCGTTTGTAAGAGGAAACTCTAAAACGAGAGCGTTGGCCTCGCCAGCTGTTTTGGAATTAAGGTGGAATAACTTTTCCACCTGAGTCAAACTTGGATTATTTATATAGATGGCCGTAAAAAGATCTCGGAATGTTGGCCAGCGCAAGTAATCGCCGTGAAACACTTCCGTGTCAACGGGAACGTAGGGGGAGGCGGAGCACACGACGCGGAGAGGGCGTCGATCTGCAAACCTAATCGGATTATGCACCGCTCGTAAACGGTATAACAATGGTCGCATTTACCCTCCATAGATTCTATCTCGCCACTACCGGCCCCTTGACTCAAGACTTTGGAGCACGCCTTGTATTGGCTTTCTGCATCTTCCCATAAGGTTTCGAGGGTCCGGAGCTGGGTCGCCTCGGTGGCGCCAGAGTCCTCGGGACCGTCAATGCGGGCCTCAAACATGATAAGCCGCCTATCAGCAGCAGAAATAAAGTCAATGAGAGACATGTTTGCAGACGTACTTGCTGGCTTTGGACTGGATCGGGTTACGACCGGACTGCGTTTGAACGCGCTGGTGGATTGCGGTTTTCCAGAAGGAATAGGAGATGCTGAAGAGCTGCGTTTAATCAAGCGCGGAGCGGGCACACTCAGCTGTGCACGGCTATTACGATCGGACATGGATGATAATAAAGAGTAAGCTGACCGAAATTTATTTAATTGAGACAGAAAATGGCTCAAAGCGCGAAATAAGGAAGTTGACGAAAAAAGTAGGAAGTTGTCAACAAAACGGAGAAGAAAGAAGTAGATAAAAAGCGTTTTATTAAACAAAAGAACAAAAAGAAGAATGATTTAACTAATATATAATTAATGAATTTATTTTAATTTTAATTCAATTATAAATTGTATATGTCCTTTTATATTTTTAAATAAACTAAAAATTTAAACAAGACGAACAACAATTTTTTTTCTTTTTTGATTAATAAAGGATGCCGTGAATAGGCGAAACGGCAACTAGTGCCGACATATAAAAGATATGTGGGTATGTGTTTGTATATATGTCGCACAGCCGGCGGTATTTACATATATACAAATGTAGATACATATGTTTGTGCAAGAAACGGAATGACACAGTTTAATACATGTCTATATATATAAGGATATACATATATGGACATGTGATAAATATCTTGCAGTTTGGTACGTATCTATATATATAAGGATATATGTATATATATAGATTGCGAAACTAGTTCATATATACATGAAAATATGGCGGATGAGAAGTGCCAGTATATATGTACTAGGTAATGCAAGTTTGGAGTACTTATCTCGAAGCCTAAGAACGCTGGTGTGTGTTGTGGGTGGATGATCTCCGGCTCGAAGGACCAAATGTTGAAGTGGCGGCCCGATAATAAGTACAAAATCGTGGTTGTATTTCTTCGACTTTATTTAGTGCAAAAAGCTGTCTTTTTTCCTCGTAATTAAATGTAGTATTCGTAAAGTAAAAGAATGTGTGAAGAATAATCCCCGATTGCGAACCAGTAGGAGAACTGGAGTTGGAGTTATGTTATTAACTGCGCATAATACTGTCAATAGCATAGCATGTCGACGTGAGGGAGGAGCACCTCCTGTTAATGCAATCTGACATTAACAGGCGTAGATATATCCGCCATAGCTTTTTGAATTTCGGTTGTCACCCCGATTTCCAAATTGCAACTCTCTAGCTCATCATCTAGTATGATAACTTGCCTATGGAAGAGTTTTCCAATTTGCCACGCCCCTAGTGGGCGGATCATAGCATATATGAGTATATGTTTAAAATTTCAAGTCTCTAGCTCTAATAGCGACGAAAAATATTTCGTTCATACGGACAGACGGACAGCAAGGCGGACATTGCACAAACCCAATATACTTTTTTCCTTTTGGGAACAAAGTATTAAAATAAAATAGAACAAGTAATTAAAAACTTGCATTACGCTCAAATACGACAGACAGCCACAAAAACCACCGTTCCAAGTACCAGAAACCCCTTGCAAAGCAATGGACATAATCCATATGGACATTTATACAATTAATAATAATTATAATCTTACACTGATTGATAAATTTTCAAAATTTGCATGTGCATACCCCATACCCAACAGAAATTGCATAAAAGTTCTAAATTCCATAAAACATTTTATGAGCCTCTTCGGCTTACCTTAAAAACTCATCTACGACCAAGGAGCAGCATTCTCGAGCAAGATATTTACAGACTTCTGTAACCAAGATAAAATTTAATCCTTTCAACAATCATCCAGCAACTCCCCAGTAGAATGTTTACAGTCAACACTCACCGAAATCTATAGAATAATATCAGAAATGAAAAAAGAAAACAAACAGACTAACAAATATGAAGAAACTTTATCAGAAACACTTTTCACATACAATAACGCTATACACTCTTCTACAAAACATACACCATTCGAACTTTTCACTGGACCTACTCACATATTTAACAAAACAATTAAGTATGATACCGAGCATGAATACCTACAAAAATTAAATTCTTACCAATCAGAACTATTATACCATAAAGTAAAAGAAAGACTAGTGTTAGAGATTCGAAATGAAACACTCCACATTTACCGAATTCAAAAATTGAACTGTTTATTCCTTAAAAGCCTAGTGCTTATATTCCTTAAAAATACTTCCAGGCACTGGAAGGCTATAATTAATTCCATGCACACAAGTGCACAGATGTTTGTCAAATGTCCCTTTTCGATCGCTAAGCCGTTCTCACGTCTCACGTTACATTTTTATTACTTCGTGCGTTGGCCGCTGCAGTTAAGGGATGACATGTTTATTACTTGGCTTCAGATAACGCGCAGGTTATCGACTATTGCCTATTTTTAAATATATTTATTTATGTGCCATGTTCATGCTTGAACAACTAGAAACAAGCAATAAAACTTTTGGGAAGGGAGGAGTTACCAACATACTACCCTATTCTTCCTCTACGACCTGCAGAAGAAACGGCAACAGTAAGAACAACAACAGGAGCAGCAGAAGCAAAGAAAGAAGAAACGAACAGAGGCAGCAGCAGCGGTAGCAGCAGCAACGGCGGCAGCAGCTACATCAGAGGCAAGGAAGGAAGAGACGATAGAAGTACATGTACAATAAAAACACTAGAATGAAAACTGAGAGAAGTCAGAACTTAACACTCAAAGCAAGCTGATATTCTCTTCTTTATTTTGGAGCATATTTACATACATACATTGAATATTAATATATGTAACAAGAAAGACATACTGGTAATTCGCGCTCTACTAACCGCGCAGTTGCTGCCGTGGCTTGAGGGTGGGATGGGCTGAACTTTGGACGCTTATAGCTCCATTTCTAGATGGACGATCTTCATGAAATTTTCAGAGGAGATTAAGAGTGACTGAATCTATCTAATTGCAAGTCTCCAGCATTTGAAATACGTTTTTTGCATATTGATGGAGACGATGGCGTGCCATCCAAAATCTGAAAATTACGAAATCTGCGTATCCATAATATCTATCTAAATATATAATTTTGAAGTCTCTAGCTCAAACGTTGTAGAAGTTATGCCCAAAAAATGGAAACAAATTTGTATCGATAATTTGGAAATGGGATGGGATGGGATATCGTACTGCGTAACTAACAGACGAGTATTCATGTAAAATTTCAGCTCTCTAGCTATATTATTGGGTCTGCGACGCACAGTGGGGCCTCTGCCGGCGTCGCGTCCCAAAAATCAGAAAAGTAATGAAAAGCGATTTTCAAAAAGTTTATCTCATATGATTGGAAATTGTCCAAAGGAGCAGTATGACTGCAAAATTTGGTTGCTTACATTCCGAAAATGCGAAAATTACAGGGTATTTTTCGATATGCCACGCCCCCAAAGAGGCTGAAAAATTATTTTTTGCACATCGATAGAGGAGGACATTAGTAACTCAACCATCCAATTTTCAAGCTGCTAGCTCTAAAACTGTAGGAGATATAAACTTTTGCGGTTTGCCACGCCCCCTGTGGGCGTAGATATATCTACCATAGCTTATTGATCTTGGGTTGTCATGCAAAATTTCAAGTCTCTAGTGTCATTAGTGCTCAAAATATAGCACAATTTGAAAAATCACTATATATTCAGGTCCGATTTGCCACGCCCCCAATAGGCGTGGACATATAACTTTTTGATCGGTCTTCTTAGAATCAAAACATTAACATGCAAAATTTCAGCGTTCTAGCTTTAACGGTGTAGAAGATACGTTTTTCGCGATTTGCCACGTTCCCAATAGGCGTAGATATATCCGCCATAGCTTTTTGAATTTCGGTTGTCACCCCGATTTCCAAATTGCAACTCTCTAGCTCATCATCTAGTATGATAACTTGCCTATGGGCGGAAGAGTTTTCTGATTTGCCACGCCCCTACACTTTATAATTCGGGAGCATATAGGAGTATATGCTTAAAATTTCAAGTCCCTAGCTCTAATAGCGCCGAAAAATATTTCGTTCATACGGACAGACGGACAAACGGACAGACGAACGGACAGCAAGACGGACATTGCACAATATGGAAAAAGTATACTTTGGGAACAAAGTATAATAACCCACGAAATGCGCAAAAAAGGTCGTTGTTGCGTTTCGGTGCATGCTGTAGGTAGAATTGCCAATGGCCATTTTGTAAATTGGTCGTTGCAATTTGCATTATTTATTTGTTTCGTCTACCTTATGCTGCATTTTGTAAGCAAATATTTGTTTGAATGGAAGAAAACAGATACCTGATTAATTAATAATTATTTTGCAGAAACTTTAAGCTTATTAGATATGCCAACTTTAGGGATAACTAAATAAAAAAAAATTGAAAAAAAAATAAAATAAATTAAATTTTTAAAAATTTATTTTTTCAAACATACTCTCTAACAATAATGCAAATAATTTATTGAAAAAAAAAAATTTTTTTTTATTTAGTTTTCCCATTGAAAAACCAGTCATTTTTGACGAAGCTGACATTTCACATGTTTGACCTTTAACTGTGAAGCACCCTGTTGTCGCATCACTGTATGTAGACTCATTTAAAAGCTTGAAGAATTCTCTGTTAAATGCCTTTTAAATTTCTAAAATATCTTACTTGGGTCAAAAGTTATGATTTTTGGAACGCAAAATGAGCAAAGGCCCCACTGTGCGAGGTCTCCTTCTGCCTGTTACATACATTTTCACAAAACTATTATACCATGAATTCTCATTTTCAATGGGTTCTGGGTATAACAAGTAAGAACGGGTATAACAAGCTCATGGCTTGAACCGCCTCACATTTATTTGTAGTAATTAAGAGCACATTTATTTGTAGCAAGTAAGAGCACATCTGTTTGTAGTGAGTAAGAAACCTTTTGTAGCGTGTAGGAATTTTGTAGTCTGTAAGAAGTTTTGGTAGTTTATAAGTGCCCTTTTAGTATGTAAGCACTTTTATGTAGTAAGTAAGATTGTGTAGTTCGTAGGTAGCTTTTGTAGTGTGTAAGGGTCTTTTTATAGTGCATAGAAACCTTTTGTAGCGTGTTGGAATTTTGTATTCTGTATGATGTTTTTGTAGTTTATAAGAGCCCTTTTCCTGTAGTATGTAAGAATTTTCCTGTATTACACACTACAGGAAACTTTTGTAGAATGTAAGTTTGAATTTGTGAACCCAGCACGCGCAGCGTTGAGGATCGGCAATGCAACAGCTCCGTGGCAGAGTTGCATTGCCAATAACGAGGAGAACTGCACCTCGAATGCAAGGCTTAAAAATCAAGTGGGAGTCGTTCGGGGCGCACCGAGCTAAACAGATCAAGTGAACGCAGTGTCTCGAAAATTAAATTTGAAAGAGAACTGCCCAGAGAAGTAGTAGAGAAATAAAAGAGCTGAATCTAATAAAAGGAGTCACGTGAGTTTAATTGTTTGTCGGCAAATATGGTAATGATAAAAGCGCATGTCACCCTGTAGTCCGATTCCTCTTTCCCGTTAATTAACCCGGCAGTTCTGGAACGTGGTCAGTGCCCGTTCGACAGGTGGACGAAAATCCCTGGCCGTAAAAGGCGCTGTGCCTTGAGCGAATACCGGCGGTGAAGCCTGGCTGTTCCTCGGCCGGTGCCTCTGCCCAAGTAGCGCTGCGCTAATCGCATCTCTCCCATCCTCTTAAACCAATGCCCTGGGCAGACTGAACCTACACCCCGGCTAGAAAACTAACCTTACACATGTTATTTTAAAATGAACTGGGTTCGAATCACGCTGGAAACTTTTTGTTTATTAATGGAAAACTTCTAAATTGTATTTTTTAATTCATGAGTATTTATATTTATGTTAAAATGTTTTCAGCCATCTTAGCAATTACTATTAAGCTATTATAAGCATGAATGGTGCAGTTGGCCACAACAAACTTCTTTGCCGATTTTCTATGCCCCCAGTAGGCGTAGACGTAATATTGGCCAGTTCTTAGATTTTTAGGTCATCGATAGAGGAGGCTATTAGTAACTGAATAATCCAATTCTACCTCTAAAACTATAGGGGATAATAACGTTTGCGGTTTGCCACGCCTCCAATGGGCGTAGATATATCCGCCATAGCTTTTTGAACTTAGGTTGTCAACGCGAGTATACATTCCAAATTGCAACTCTCTAGCTCATCAACTAGTATGATTACTGAGATACGAAGAGTTTTCCGATTTTCCATGCCCCTATTGTGCGGATCGGGCAAAATTTTTACACTTTATAATTCGGGAGCATATATGAGTGTATGTTCGAAATTTCAAGTCTATAGCTGAAAAATATTGCGTTCTTACGGACAGATGGACAGCAAGACGGTCATTGCACAAACCAAATATACTCTTTTTCTCTTTGGGAACAGAGTATAAAACGGAACACAGTCATTTTTCGCTCCCTTCGTCAACAAAAAATTGTTTTAAATGTAAACTAATCATAATTTAACAATGTCCACATTATTGAAAGGGTACTAATATAAGTAATATTAATTTAAGTAGCGTACTTAAACTTTGATTGCTGACTGTATGTACATGCGTAGATCAGCGTGTGTGTGCGAGCGTGTTTTAAGTGAAAGTGAAATTGATTTATTCAATACTTAACGGATACTTGCGAGATCTGCCCATAATGCATAAAGCATAATACAGCAATAACAAAGTTTTGGGATTCTAATTTAGTTGAATGTTATATATAATTTATTTAAGGAATACAAATACAATATATTAATTCTCTGCATTGACCAATATTTATTTTCGTAGGTTTTATCGCTCTCTGTTTTTCTGCAGCGTAAGATAAGCTGACTCCAATAAATTCTTCTCTTTTTTATTGTTATTTTTAAATGGCACTCCAATTTTCGGATTTTTAGAAACGTCACTAAAGTCAATACAGACTGCTTTTGAGGGAAACTTTATTTTAAATTCATCTGAACATGTAGACTTCATGTCATTCTAAAGAAAAAAGAGAGAAATAAACACGTTAAATCAATATATATGTATAGATAATCAAGAATTTTCATGTATTATGTAAGAACATTTGTAGAATGTAAGTTTGAATTTGTGAACCCAGCGCGCGCAGCGTCGAGGATCGGCAATGCAACCCTGGCGTGGAGGACAACTCCGTGGCAGAGTTGCATTGCCGATAACGAGGAGAGCTGCACCTCGAATGCAAGGCTTAAAAATCAAGTGGGAGTCGTTCGGGGGCGCCGGGCTAAACAGATCAAGTGAAAAGAACGCAAAGTGTCTCGAAGCTGAAATTTGATAGATAACTGCCCAGAGAAAGAGCAGAGAAATAAAAGAGCTTCGAATCACGCTGGAAACTTTGTAAGGTAGTTGCAGTTAAGAGGAAGGGTGTAGAAATGTGATTAGTGAGGGGGTGGGCGCGGCAGAGTTGTTGACCTATCTATCACAAGGCGCAACAACTTTTGGCACGGACAGAGATTTCGTTGCCTGATGAGCGGGCTTTCGCCACGATCCAAATTGCCGAGTTAAATTAGAGGGGAGTAGAGAGGATCGCGGCAGGTTACGCCTCGCCGCTTCTACTTGAGTGTTAGGTTAAATTAGTTAGATTTTGTTAAGTCTATGGCATGCGAATTCAGACCAGTAAAAACTCACGTTTTCTTCGTTTTAAGTTCAATTATTTTTTTTTTATTTCCTTGGTTCTTTTCGTTTGGTTCCTTGCCTTTTTCTTATTCTACACTACTTTACTTTTCCTTTCACTTCACAAGTAATATTTTTGTATTTCCTCGCCGCGCGACTCTGTCCCTTTTTCTATTTTTTCGTCTCCACGCCAAAACCCTCGACCGCCCCCTTACTCTTACAAGCTACAAATTCCATGTGAAACGCTTACAAACTACAAATTCTTATATATTTACAAAGTTCAATGTGAGACTCTTACAAGCTACAAATTCAATACGAAACGCTTACAAACTACAAATTCTTATATATCTACAGAGTTCTATGTGAAACGACTCGTTGTCGAGCCGCTTCACACCCCCCCTTACTCTACGAGGGAGACGGTCACCCGACCGTATGTGGCGACCGTCACATTGAACACGGCGGCAGTTGTGGTCACGCGGAATCGCGTGCAACGTGGCCGTGGTCCCCAGGCCTCAATCTCCTCCTTCACCCTCCGGATGGCTTCCGTATCCAGCATCATGCCCACCGGGTATACGCGGTATCAGAGGCCAGATCTCCGCGTTCCAATCAAGACACTCCGACACGCACACTTCCCAACCATCCAAGAAGTCGGCCTTGGGTGAGCTGTTCCTCCTTGCGGCCCGCGTGATGCCGCTCCGTCGACAATGACCGCCCCTCGGCAGCCTGAGGCATCGGCCGTGCGTAGCGTTTGGAGCGGCGATGCCTACGCACGGAAATGCGACCGCGTTCGGGCGATGGCCAGACTGGATGATAACGCCCTCCCGCCATTCTAAGCGGCAATGGGGAGCCGTCGGAGCCCCCATCTTCGCTTCCTTTTGCCCGGACTCCGAAACGGTGGCGGAAGAGTGGACGCGCTCCATATTCGTCGCTACTTGACGCCGCCTCGACGAAGACCACTCCGGCCTCCCTCCTCCGGGTCCGCGACTGCCGGGGTCATCTCGTTGGTCTCGCCGACGTTTCCTTTTTCGCTCCCCGCACGGTGGCCACCGGGATGGGATTGGTGGCGGAGGGACAGTACTCCCTGCCGCCGTCCCATCCCCGCGGTGCGGATTCCAGCTCCAACCTGACCCTTCGCTTTCCGAAAGAGCCGACAGGTAGCGGGGGGACGCCGGCCTCTCGACGTACACGGGCGTCTCGCCACGCTCAGGCGTCTGCACGCCCAACTTAGTGCCCTCTAACCTCTCGGCATCTTCGAAACTGCTGTCGTTGGCGCTTCTAGTGGCGTGAAAAGTAGACCCCATCCTGCGTGCTCGTTTGTTTGTTTATTTGTTTCTGTGGAAAATATGAAATTCTTTTATTATGGTAATCATGGATGGCTTTTGGCCGATGGCTGCTATCTAACTACGGGGCTAGTTACTACTAGTGTCTTCTAAATTAGTGGGTTGGGTTTGTCTGGGTAGTGGCGGATTCCGCGGGTGCGGACAGTGTGTCGGCAGAATCTTCTGTCACTTCTCGCCCATGTTCGTTTTCGCTCGCCCCGTCACTCTCCGCATCGTTCCGGTAGAACGGCTTCAATTGAGCGAGACTAGCCACCCTTCTTTTGCGCTCGCCTGTCTTGGCCAGGCGTACAACGTTCGGGGACAAAAACTGCACCACCCGGTCCGGCCCGTCGAATTTTGGTGCCAGTTTCGCCGCGAAACCTTCTGCCGCGTTCGACAAATGGTGCTGACGTACCAGAACCATTGAGCCCAACTTCGGTCTCCATTCCGGACGACGCAGGTTGTAATACCGGCCTTGGTCCTTCGAGGCGCGCTGCAGGTTACTGCGAACGATCTCGAAGACCTCTCTCATCCTGTCTCCTTGATCTTTCGGATCGATCTCCTTTGTCGCCGAGCCTGGCGTGACTTCGTAGTACGAGTCTGGCAATCGCGGTTTTTGGCCCGTTCATGAAGAAAGTTGGCGTAAGCCCCGTGGAATCTGACACACTCGAATTGAGCGCCAGCGTTATCTCAGGCAACAGTTCGTCCCACGAATTCTGACATAGTTCACACCGCTTCACATATCTGGCGTCACGGAACATACGTGGCCAATAATATCTTTGTGCCAGCCTGGCCACCGTTTTCCGCACGCCCCGGTGGCCCGCGGTGGGGGCGTCATGGCATTCTTTTAGCACTCTGCCTCTCTGGCTCTCTGGTACACACAATTTCCAGAGAATGTAATCCTCTCCGTCGATCTGATGTCCTAAGTTCCGGTATAATTGCCCGTTTTGCTCAACGTAATCGCTAAACTTATGCGGCTCCTTCTCAATCTTCTCGAGCATCCTCATGACCCACTTGCTAGGCACACCCGTCTCTTTTACTTGCTGACAAGTATCCATAGGTTGACGCGTCGGCCACCACATTTAAATTTTCTCGGCGATAGTGGACGTCGAATTGGTACTGTTGCAACTCTAGCGCCCACCTGGCTATCCTGCCAGTGGGGCTCTCTATGGAGTTGAGCCATTTCAGCGCCAAGTGGTCCGTGATCACATCGAACCGGTAGCCTTCCACGAAACATCGCATTTGTCTGATGGCCCACACAATAGCGAGGCACTCCTTTTCCGTTGCCGAATAGTTCAACTCGGTCTTTGTCAGCTTCCGGCTGGCGTAAGCAATCACCCGCTCTTGATCTTCGACGCGTTGCGTGAGGACTGCGCCCAGGCCATGGTCACTAGCATCCGTCTGTAGGACAAATTTCTTAGAGAAATCGGGACATGCCAACACAGGCGCAGTCGTCAGGCTCTCCTTGAGCTTTCGCAACTCATTCTCTTGCTCCTCGTCCCACATCCATTTTTGGCCCTTCTTGAGAAGCATCGTCATCGGCTGAGCAATTGTCACGAAATTGGGCACGAATCGCCGATACCACGACGCCACTGCCGCAGCTCTTTCAGATTCGACGGAGCAGGCAGCTTCTGGATCGCTTCGACCTTCGCCGGATCCGTACATATGCCATCTCCGCTTACGACATGCCCCAAATATGCCAGCTTACTCCTGAAGAAACTACACTTCTTCCTGTTAACCTTGAGGTTTGCCGCTCGGAGTCGCCGGAAAACCTCTTTCAGGTTAGCGACGTGCTGCTCCTTCGTGGCTCCGATCACCACGATGTCATCCAGATACGCGAACGCGAAAGGCTCCATGTCGGGCACGATGACCGTGTCCAGTGCCCTTTGAAACGTTGATCCTGCCGATTGTAGCCCGAAAGGCATTACTTTCCACTGAAATAAGCCCCTTCCCGGTACCGTGAACGCTGCGTATTCTCGGCTATCTGCCGCCATCGGGATCTGCCAGTAATCGCTCTTAAGATCCAGCGTAGATATGACCTTGGCGTGCCGCAACTTCTCCAAGATGTGGTTGATTCTCGGTGCGGGATACGCGTCCGGGATCGAATGCGCGTTGAGTTGCCGGTAGTCCACGCACATGCGCCACTCGCCGGTCTTCTTCCTCATAAGCACTATTGGCGCGCTGTGCGGTCTCTTCGATGGCTCGATCGCCCCGACCGGAAGCAATTCGTACCTGTTCATCGATGACCTTGCGCATGGCTGGATTCTTAGGGTAATACCTTTGCTTGATGGGTTTATCGTCCCGCATCCGGATGCTATGCTTCGCTATGTGTGACACTCCCTCGAGGCCCTCAAACAGCGCCAGCTTCGCCTCCAGGAACCCCTTCAGTTCGGCCTCCAGCAACCCCTTCAGTTCGGCCTCCAGCTCATCAGGCCATTCCTTTCCTTCGCCCATAGGTTCGTCGCCTCTCACCTCCTCAGCATCCCAAATTCTGGAGTCTGGCGGTTGCCCATCGAGCTCGCCAGCTGCCTCCATTTGTTTTGCCGTGGCCCTGTGGGCCCTCACTACTCCCTTCCGTTCGGTACCTTTCCTATCCGTCAGAGGGGGGCGCCTAAAGAGTCCCCCTTCTCGCGTTCCGTTAACCCTTCCGACCCCTTCAAGCGTGCTCGCGCACGGGGAGACCTGCGACTCGCTCTTCGTTGGCGGTTGCGTGAGTCGTGCCTATCCCATTCCCATACCAAACTTTGCATTGCCGCACCGCATCTTGGTGCCCATCGCGCACAAAAAATCCATCCCTAGTATAACGTGGTCCAGTATGGTCGGCATGATGAGCACCGCCATCATTACCACCTTCCCCGCCAGACCCACGTCCACCTCTATCATACTATTCACTTCCAGGGTGGACCCGTCCGCCAACCTGATGCGTGACTGCACCTACTGGAAGTCCTCTTTGATCGTCAGCCGGCGCACGCACTCCTCGCTTATGAAACTGCGTGTGGCCCCGGTGTCAACTGTGGCGGTCACTCCGTGGCCGCCAATTGACACCGTCGCTACGATCTTTCCGTCCTCCACTCTCAACGGGTGGTTTTCGCTTTCTACGTGGCGCCGCTCCCGCTCTGAGGAGGGCGCCCCTGACCGTTTCCCGGGCTGGCTCTTTCACAACATTCTCTCGCCCCCTCTCCGCCCACAATACCTACAAAATAACACTTGTGCATTGCGACAGTCTCTCGCAAAATGCCCCTCCTGTGCGCATCTAAAGCGTATCCTGCGTTGGTCTGCCCCAGCTCTACTCTCTTGCCCTATCATACGGTGCGCGGTCTCCGCCAGCAGCCTGTCGTCGCTACAGCGTCCGGACCCCCTACCTGTTCTCCCCTCTGCAACTCCGGCGCATTTGCCTGAAATGGATTACCCAGTCTACCCTCCGCCGGCCTTGTCCAGGCAGTTTTCGCTCGGCTCGCTGCGGTCCTCCTCTCCTGCTCCTGTAGTCGCTGCCCTTGCACGTTCTCATATTCCGCCGCCATTTGGGTCAGCTGCGTAAGTGAAGCGAAGTCATGGCGCCTCACGTATAGTCTGCATTAAGGCGCGGCGTTCTCATATGCCCTATTCAATTCTTGTGCTGCACTATATCTAGCCCGACGCATCAGCAATCTAAGCTCGATTAGGTAATCTTTGAAATTCTCCCCTTCTCCCTGGCATCGCCCGCGGATCTGATCTTCTAGTCGTTCGAAATACTGAGGCGGCAAGAAGAAGTTTAAAAATTCTTTTTCGAAACTCCTCCCAGGGCACGTCTCGCAGTCCGCTAGTTAAAAACCACTTGGCCGCTTTATCTTTGGCTTGTCTGTATAATTTTACACCTTATCTTCTTTATTTCCTTTTCTTTTTCTTTACATATATCTATGTCTTATTTTTATTTACATATATTTTATCTATGTATTATAATATATTTATTCTTGCTTTTATTGAATTATTATTTTTTTTCCCATACATATATACATCTCTCTCTCTCGCCTTTTTTTTTTTATTTTATTTTTTTTTTTTTTATTAATTATCTTTTTTTTTCCATATATTTACATATTTTTCCTCTTTTTTTTTAATTGTATATTATATTATTATATTATGTTGGACAGTCCACTATAGGTCCTGAAAAAGGTAACCTGATGACGCGATTTAAGTTACACATTTTTGGTAGCTTGCCACAAAAACATTTATTAAAAATTATTCCGTATTGCTACAAAAGCCATTATTACTTAATTTTAAAAAGAATTGAATGTAGAATAATATAAAGAGAAAATTATATCGAGCTCTGATGGTTTAGATTTTATTAAGCATTGACGGTGAATTTAAGGGGGGCGCTAACCTGATGACGCGCATCGTATGTATATATGTGTATACAGATGTTTGTACGTGTATACACATCCAAGGGTGTATACATATTCCAAGAATTGCGATTGTATTGTTTTGTTTAGTCACAAGCTGTGAATTTATTTAGGTTTAGCTAACGATTACATGTTAGTTTCAAAAGACCTGGGTTCGAATCCCGCTGGAAACTTTTTATTTATTAATCGAAAACTTATAAATTTTATTTTTTAAATTCATTAATATTATTATATTTATATTAAAATGCTTTTTGCCATCTTAGAAATTGCTACTAAGCTATTATATGCATGAATTATACAGTTGGGCACAACAAACTTCTTTGGCAAAGAAATTTATAAGTTTTCGATTAATAAATAAAAAGTGTCCAATGGGATTTGAACCCAGGTCTTTTGAAACTAACATGTAATCGTTAGCTAAACCTAAATAAATTCACAGTAGCAGCTTGTGACAAAACAAAACAATATAATCGCAATTCTTGCTATATGTATACACACGTGGAATACGTACAAACATCTGTGTACACATACATACAAATATGCATGCATAGAAAAACTGCTTGCCACGCAGCGTGGCAAATCGGAAAAGTTGTTTTAGTTTTTGCTTAAATGCACAATTCATATGAGTATGTTTATAAATTATTATCAGCTGGCAGCAAGCAATTTATAATAAATATACAAACATCAAAAAATAATAATTTTTGAAAAAAAGTTTTCTGCGGGACTCGAACCCACGCACCTAATTATAGCTTGCATAGCGCTTACCACCAGCGCCACTGCCCTGATCTGTGCCTTGTTAACTAAAACCAAATGACATTGCTAGAGCGTCTCTGACAAAACTAAAGTAACAATCGAAAAATTGTCAATTCAGTCACGATTCTTAGAATATTCTGGCATGCAACCTTTTGTATGCATACATAGAAAATTGTGTGTATACTCGTATAGTGTGTACATGTGTAAATCTGTATGTATGTACATATGTATGCATAGGAAAAACGTTTGTTGCTTGCCATGTACGTTTTCTAATTGTCGAAATATTTCGTTAATCAAATGTTTGTTTAATAAATAAGATGCACCTATGGGAACAAAATATTTCGCTGTTAGTTACGCCTAACTGCAATGTTCTTACTTGTTGAACTTGGGTTGTCACCGCGAGTATACATTCCAAATTGGAACTCTCTTGCTCATCATCTAGTATGACAACATGCCTATGGGCGCAAGAGTTTTCCCATTTTGACACGCCCCTAGTGGGCGGATCGGGAAAATTTTTACACTTTATAATTCGGGAGCATATATGAGTATATGTTTAAAATTTCAAATCTCTAGCTCTAATAGCGCCGAAAAATATTGCGTTCATACGGACAGACGGACAGACGGACGGACAGCAAGACGGATATTGCACAAACCCAATATACTTTTTTTTCCCTTTTTAAGGGAACAGAGTATAAAATCTTGTTGAGTAAATTGTTAACGTCCGAAAACATTCGAAGTCCGAATAAATCATTTAGTGAATGCCCTTTTTCTTCAATAATAAGAATTGAATTTCGTTGAGATAACTACTACAGTAAAGCGATTAAGCGAATGCAGGGTAGCAACAGGTCAGACGATAGCAGCGGTGACGAACTTATTATTTTTTTTTTTTTTGCAACATAGACGAAAAACAAGTAAGAAGGCTCTAGTCGAGACAGCTCGACTACGAGATCCCCTGAACCCTGCAAAAAAGTGATACTCTTCTTCTTTACGCACTTATGAGCGCGCGCTCTGCTAACCGCGCAGTTGCTGTCGTAACTTGGGGGCGGGTTGGGCTGAACTTTGAACGCTCATAACTCCATTTCTAGATGAACGATCGTCATGAAATTTTTAGAATAGATTAGGAGTATTAAAATGCATCTATATGCCAAATTGCAAGTCTCTAGTATTTGAAATGCGTTTTTTCAAATTGGGGGCGAAGGGGGCGTGGCATCCAAAATCTGTAAATTACATAATCTGCGTATCCATAATATCTATCTAAATAAACAAATTTGAAGGTTCTAGCTGAAACAGTGTAGAAGTTATGCCCAAAAAACCTGAAAAATGTAAACGAATTTTCGATTTTTTATCGATAATTTGGAAATGGGATGACTTATCGAAAAAACAAAATAAACTCGTACTGCGTAACTAACATACGAGTGTTCATGTGATTTTCAGCTCTATAGCTTTTGTAGTTTCCGAAATCTCGACGTTCATACGGACGGACGGACGGACAGACGGACAGACGGACGGACGGACAGACGGACGGACGGACAGACGGACAGACGGACGGACGGACAGACGGACAGGGCTAGATCAACTTTTCTCGTCACCCTGATCAAGAATATATATACTTTGTGGGGTCTACCACGCTTCCTTCTGCCTGTTACATACTTTTAACAAAACCATTATACCCTTATTTCCCATTTTAAAAAATGACAGACGAGCAAGTAGCGCAAAGTGGTCGGCAGGAGAATAATGGCTCTTATCAAAAGAAGAACCCTTATTTTCAGACAAACAAATTCAAATCAACAGAAGCCAAGTAGTTCGAAAAAGCGCTTCAACTCTCAAAAAGCACAGAACCGCGTACTTGAACTTATGGAAGTTGCTTCTTCCTCGCGTTTTAAACAACCCACTCAAAGCTATACTAACATATATAAACACCCGAAATTATGGGTACCGATCCATGAGAATGCAACAAAACGTATATCACTTGCCCCAGCAAGACAATACTGACGAATACGTGACCTATTCACAACGTGAGGCAGAGGCAGTTAAAGACGACTTTTCAGGAGCAAAAAGCTGAATTTTTTTAGAGGAAACCCCCGGCTCCTGTACATAGAACGTACGATAGCAGGGCGCACTATTAGGCTCTTAATCGACACAGGAGCGTCCAAAAATTATATTAAACCCCTTCCTGAACTGGCACATTAAATGCCAGATAAACACACAAAAATCCAGCATAAGTGTCTCATTCACCTTTTCAAAGTCAAATCATTTTTCTTCACTCTCGACTCATTAAAAGATTTCGATGGCACCATTGGCCTTGATCTGTTAAAACAAATCGACCTAACAAATAAAATAAAATATGATCAAGGACCTAACAAATAAAATAAAATATGATCAAGTGGGTGTGTCTGAATTTGTCAACGCAGAGGTTAAACAACTTGTGACGAATGGCATAATTAGACCATCCAACTCACCCTATAACAATCCAATATGGGCGGTCGACAAAAAAGGTGTCGACAAGCAGGTTATAGAAAGAAACGTCTGGTGATTGACTGGCATGAGAGTTTCTCAAGAGAAATCCAAGTTCTTCAAAAAGAGCGTGGGATACTTGGGATTCACAGCATGCAGAGGCGGAATCCAAACATCGGCCGATAAAGTATGAGCCATAAAAGACTTTCAACAGCCAAAAACTATATTCAATCTTCGATCCTTTTTAGGATTAGCAAGCTATTACAGATGGTTCATAGCAGGATTCGCTAACATTACAAGACCCCTAACGGAGATCTTGAAAGGCGAAAATGGCAAGATAAGTGTTAACCAGTTGAGGAGGGTAAAAAATGAATTAAATCAAGCACAGTTAGATGCTTTTAATAAATTAAAAGAGTTGTTAGTTTCCGAGAATGTGCTGTTAGCATATCCCGACTTTTAAGAACCAATAGAAATTATTCATAATATCCCTATAAACGCTGCGGTGCATTTAATAAACAATCTCACGTCAGCACAAGAAAACTCTATAGCAGCATAACAAGAACAGGGCTCAAAAAAACGTACGAGACAGGTGAGAAAGTATGGGTAAAATCCAATAAGAGACTAGGAAATAAACTTTCACCCTTATTCACCGAAGCAGTGGTTGAAGCAGACCTTGGGACAACGGTCCCTTTAAAAGGGAGGGTGGTCTATAAGGACAGCCTTAAGTAAACCATTGTTATTAATTGTTTGTATCTTTTACCTTAGGATAACATATATTTTAGCCTTAGCAGTAGTGACTCTGACTGGAACCGACGCGACTTCGAGACTTAATGACTTACAACAAAGACACTTCAATTAGCGCTCTTAACGTTCATCGTAGACAAGCCAGAAGCATAAACCTAATAGGTAGTGCTCTTAAAGCAATAATAATAAAGCAGGAACCCTAGATTTTGATGACTGGGAGCAGATAAAATTAAAACAGGGACAACTAATAGATTCTGAAAGCAAGCAAATTGAGATCAATAATAAAATTCAAGTAAGACTCAACGAAATTTCAAGAAATCTTAATGCAATCCAAAAACCAAATTGAGAACAAATTCTTAATACAATCCAAAAATCAGATGCTAAAAGAGTTAAATGAGCAACTCACCATTGTTAGCGTAACAGACCTACCAGAGGTATCTAATATTAAGGCTTTTCAAAATTCCCAACTGCTATATTTTTTAATTAAATTCCTTAGACCCAAGTTACATTACAAAAAGATCAAAATTTTTCCCGTTCAGCTTAATAACATAATAATAAATTGCGATTGCTAGAGGAAAACCTTCGACGTGCGCGACTCCTCTACAGTGAGCACCACCTTCTGCAATCAAATGCAGAAAGCATCGTGTGCTCAGCAACTCGTCTCATCGGTCATCGGTTTTAAAATATACCACCGGAAACCGATCAATGGGAAACCCGAGGACGGGTTTCAACCTACTCGGGGGGGCGTTGACACGCGCCGATAAAATAGTGCTGACAGCGAGTTAGCAATATCTTCACCGGACGCCGTTGCGACAGAGTTGCAGGCCAAATTGGACACCACCACGCAACAGCGGGATAATCGTCCGCAGAAGTTGCAAGCTCAGCGTTGCCGTTGCCGTTTAGTTTTATAAAAGTTTAGTTTGTAATCTTATCCGAGAATGCTCACACGAGCTACCAAAAAGATTGAATTAATAAAAGAATAAAGTGTCTTTGTATAGTACCCCGTCTTGTTATAATTTGTATAAGCTATACTTTTTCGCGACGAGCATGCACACACACATTTACAATGTCTTGCTTCATGTATGAGCATTTATGTGCCTGTGTGCGTAATTACTCTTGCTACCTGCACGATTCAAAAAATGACATTGAGGCAAGTTTTCGTCTTTCACGCATACGACATCGTTGACTTTGATAGAAGGCTGCGGGGTGCGCCATTTTCCACGCTGTTGGAGAATGGTGAGGTATTCATCACTCAAGCGCTTCCAAAACAACTGCTGTATGTAGGTCATGCGTTGCCAGCGATTGTGGTGAATCCCATTTACGTCTGGCTCGGGGAAACTGATGAGTGGTCGACCAATCAGGAAATGTCCTGGAGTGAGAACTCCAAGATCATCGGGATTTTCTGAAATTGAAACAAGAGGACGAGAATTGATTATAGCCTGAATTTGGCATACCAAAGTACGCAGTTCGTCGAAGCCAAAAAGTGCCGATCCCATAGAGAGATATAAATGTTTTAGCTGTCTTCACTGATGCTTCCCATAGGCCGCCGAAAATGTGGCGAACGAGGAGGTATGAACTTCCAATCGAAGCTATTGTTGATGCAGTAGTTGAGGACTTCAATGCGATGTTCCTGGCTCAACAATAGGCACCGCAGATCCGCCAACTCGTTCCGTGCACCCACAAAGTTAGTAGCATTGTCAGACCAAATACATTTTGGAATGCCGCGCGTACCAATGAACGCTTGAGGGTGCCCAAAAAAAGCAGCTGTCGAAAGATCCTTTACGAGTTCCAACCATACAGCCTTGGTTGCGAAGCAAACGAACACGCAGTTGTAGCATTTTACGGAGGCTTTGTTTCATGCATCAGGCTTGTAGTAAAAGGGACCACAATAATCCACTCCAGTGACTGTATATGCCGGTGAGCACTGTGCACGATCCTTAGGCAAGTCCGCCATTATATGCTTGACTAGACGAGGCCGGGATCTGCATCAAATTATACATTTCAAATTATACAGTTTTCATGACGTCTATGGGCCAAAACTGCAGTCGAATTATTCCAAGCAAAGCCTGCAGTCCTGCATTGTGATGCAGGGTGGCGCGTATCGAAGCCGAGAGTAGAGTGTCGCAAACGACCACCAACTCTAAGTAGACCAAAGTCATCCATGCACGGACAGAGCGAAAGAATGGAGCTTGACGAATGTATATTCTTTCCATTCTGTAGGGCAGAGTATTCTGGCTGTAACTGAGTTCTTTGAACAAGAGGCATAGCAGGAACGATCCTTGACGAAGATATTCTGATGACAATTCAGCTGACTTTGTTTTCCTGATAAATTTGTGAATGTAGCAAAAAATGCGCTTCATTATTCCGAATGAATTTATGTGCTTGAATGACAAAGAGATATCTACATTCTCTGCTGAGAATAAAACAGCTTGTCTCTCCACATGTGTTGCAAGATGATTTTGGCCCTAGTTAAAGTTGGTCCGATCAAACCTAACGGATCGTAACATCGCGCAATGGTTGATAAAACCGAGCGTTTTGTGTGTTTGCCAGTACTAATTTTGGGCTCGAAAGTGAAAACGAAGCTGTCCTTTGAAAGCTTTGTCCTTGAGAAAACTCTCCTGTTCAGTTTTTGGAACTCCACGAAGTGTATCAGTTGAGTTGGAGCACCTTTTTTAAGAACCAATAGAAATTATTCATAATATCCCTATAAACGCTGCGGTGCATTTAATAAACAATCTCACGTCAGCACAAGAAAACTCTCTATAGCAGCATAACAAGAACAGGGCTCAAAAAAACGTACGAGACAGGTGAGAAAGTATGGGTAAAATCCAATAAGAGACTAGGAAATAAACTTTCACCCTTATTCACCGAAGCAGTGGTTGAAGCAGACCTTGGGACAACGGTCCTTATAAAAGGGAGGGTGGTCTATAAGGACAGCCTTAAGTAAACCATTGTTATTAATTGTTTGTATCTTTTACCTTAGGATAACATATATTTTAGCCTTAGCAGTAGTGACTCTAACTGGAACCGACGCGACTTCGAGACTTAATGACTTACAACAAAGACACTTCAATTAGCGCTCTTAACGTTCATCGTAGACAAGCCAGAAGCATAAACCTAATAGGTAGTGCTCTTAAAGCAATAATAATAAAGCAGGAACCCTAGATTTTGATGACTGGGAGCAGATAAAATTAAAACAGGGACAACTAATAGATTCCGAAAGCAAGCAAATTGAGATCAATAATAAAATTCAAGTAAGACTCAACGAAATTTCAAGAAATCTTAATGCAATCCAAAAAACCAAATTGAGAACAAATTCTTAATACAATCCAAAAATCAGATGCTAAAAGAGTTAAATGAGCAACTCACCATTGTTAGCGTAACAGACCTACCAGAGGTATCTAATATTAAGGCTTTTCAAAATTCCCAACTGCTATATTTTTTAATTAAATTCCTTAGACCCAAGTTACATTACAAAAAGATCAAAATTTTTCCCGTTCAGCTTAATAACATAATAATAAATTGCGATTGCTAGAGGAAAACCTTCGACGTGCGCGACTCCTCTACAGTGAGCACCACCTTCTGCAATCAAATGCAGAAAGCATCGTGTGCTCAGCAACTGGTCTCAGGTGGCACTGGGTCTCAGGTGGCACACGACCATCTTCGCCACATCAGTAACCTCAAGGCCGAATTGTCATCAAGGTCATTTGATTGCATAATTATAATTGTTTCTCTTGTCTTCCTCCTAGTCATCGGTTTTAAAATATACCACCGGAAACCGATCAATAGGAAACCCGAGGACGGGTTTCAACCTACCCGGGGGGGCGTTGACACGCGCCGATAAAATAGTGCTGACAGCGAGTTAGCAATATCTTCACCGGACGCCGTTGCGACAGAGTTGCAGGCCAAATTGGACACCACCACGCAACAGTGGGATAATCGTCCGCAGAAGTTGCAAGCTCAGCGTTGCCGTTGCCGTTTAGTTTTCTAAAAGTTTAGTTTGTAATCTTATCCGAGAATGCTCACACGAGCTACCAAAAAGATTGAATTAATAAAAGAATAAAGTGTCTTTGTATAGTACCCCGTCTTGTTATAATTTGTATAAACTATACTTTTTCGCGACGAGCATGCACACACACATTTACAATGTCTTGCTTCATGTATGAGCATTTATGTGCCTGTGTGCGTAATTACTCTTGCTACCTGCACGATTCAAAAAATGACATAGAGGCAAGTTTTCGTCTTTCACGCATACGACATCGTTGACTTTGATAGAAGGCTGCGGGGTGCGCCATTTTCCACGCTGTTGGAGAATGGTAAGGTATTCATCACTCAAGCGCTTCCAAAACAACTGCTGTATGTAGGTCATGCGTTGCCAGCGATTGCGGTGAATCCCAGTTACGTCTGGCTCGGGGAAACTGATGAGTGGTCGACCAATCAGGAAATGTCCTGGAGTGAGAACTCCAAGATCATCGGGATTTTCTGAAATTGAAACAAGAGGACGAGAATTGATTATAGCCTGAATTTGGCATACCAAAGTACGCAGTTCGTCGAAGCCAAAAAGTGCCGATCCCATAGAGAGATATAAATGTTTTAGCTGTCTTCACTGATGCTTCCCATAGGCCGCCGAAAATGTGGCGAACGAGGAGGTATGAACTTCCAATCGAAGCTATTGTTGATGCAGTAGTTGAGGACTTCAATGCGATGTTCCTGGCTCAACAATAGGCACCGCAGATCCGCCAACTCGTTCCGTGCACCCACAAAGTTAGTAGCATTGTCAGACCAAATACATTTTGGAATGCCGCGCGTACCAATGAACGCTTGAGGGTGCCCAAAAAAAGCAGCTGTCGAAAGATCCTTTACGAGTGCCAACCATACAGCCTTGGTTGCGAAGCAAACGAACACGCAGTTGTAGCATTTTACGGAGGCTTTGTTTCATGCATCAGGCTTGTAGTAAAAGGGACCACAATAATCCACTCCAGTGACTGTAAATGCCGGTGAGCACTGTGCACGATCCTTAGGCAAGTCCGCCATTATATGCTTGACTAGACGAGGCCGGGATCTGCATCAAATTATACATTTCAAATTATACAGTTTTCATGACGTCTATGGGCCAAAACTGCAGTCGAATTATTCCAAGCAAAGCCTGCAGTCCTGCATTGTGATGCAGGGTGGCGCGTATCGAAGCCGAGAGTAGAGTGTCGCAAACGACCACCAACTCTAAGTAGACCAAAGTCATCCATGCACGGACAGAGCGAAAGAATGGAGCTTGACGAATGTATATTCTTTCCATTCTGTAGGGCAGAGTATTCTGGCTGTAACTGAGTTCTTTGAACAAGAGGCATAGCAGGAACGATCCTTGACGAAGATATTCTGATGACAATTCAGCTGACTTTGTTTTCCTGATAAATTTGTGAATGTAGCAAAAAATGCGCTTCATTATTCCGAATGAATTTATGTGCTTGAATGACAAAGAGATATCTACATTCTCTGCTGAGAATAAAACAGCTTGTCTCTCCACATGTGTTGCAAGATGATTTTGGCCCTAGTTAAAGTTGGTCCGATCAAACCTAACGGATCGTAACATCGCGCAATGGTTGATAAAACCGAGCGTTTTGTGTGTTTGCCAGTACTAATTTTGGGCTCGAAAGTGAACACGAAGCTGTCCTTTGAAAGCTTTGTCCTTGAGAAAACTCTCCTGTTCAGTTTTTGGAACTCCACGAAGTGTATCAGTTGAGTTGGAGCACCTTTTTCTCAATTTGAAATTTCCTCGGTCAAGTAGATTTGTGGTTTGTCGCATTATGTCGCGAACTTCTTCAACTAAATTGCCTGATATCAAATCGTCAACGTACTTCACTTCCCAACTCTTCAAGCCGAGTGCTGTGATTAGTGTCATCCGAGGCTCTTTGGGTTGCGATGAACGATGAGAGTTTGGGGCCAATTGCCCGCCACCTAACACGATCCAGCCGAGTTGAGTATTCTGCAAAATTGGTAATCCAGGTGCCAACAGAATTTACCCAACACAAAACAGCTCGAAGAAAAGACCAGCTCCGATGAGAACATCAATCCGTTGTGATTTATGGGATAAGGGATCAACTAGCTGTATGTTTGAGGGTATATCACAACTGTTAGTAGACATTGACATCCCAGGCTAATTGTCAGTAATCATCTGGGCAACGATTGCAGTGATGGTAGTGGAATAATCTGAAATCCGCGATTTCAAAACGAGATCGACTGAGTATCCATAGTTGAAAGCTGACATCTCCAATGCCAGAAACTGCAATGAGCGATTTGCTTTTTCGAAGGTGAAGGTGATTTGCGAAGCGAAGGATTATAGCAGTGGCTAGAAACAAAACACCAGACGAACTAGGTGATGTGTGGGCTTGAGGCAGAGAAGGTGACATTGCAACCATGGCAGTGGGATGTATTGTTGTTGTTGACCAGGTTTCAACATAGCGTTGGATGTGGTTATCGAAAACTGACTGTAATGCAATAGAGTATGGTGCTTCGATTGGCAAGTACGACAGGAGCTAGATTTACAATCCTTTAACTGATGCCCTTTCCTCAGACAATTGAGGCAAAGTACGTGTCTCTTGGCCTCCTTATGTCTTGCAATTGGCGACAATTGCTTAAAGCGTTTACATTGAAATATCATGTGACTTGTGTCTTCGCCGAAGACACAACTAGGAATCTTAGAAGCAACAAATGATTTTCTTGAATGTGTACTCACGATCTTCCCTGACTTGCCAACCTGACCATCCTGCAAAACTTGATCCACATTTCCAAGCATTCTACATCGTCCTTGCAAGAAAGTTGACAATGGTAACTCATTAACTCATTAGATGAGGTTTCCTCCCATTTGACCTGAGTGGACTTAACCGATTTCTGCAACCCTGTTTGCATGCTGATAATATCAGCAGCTTCTTCCCTCGATGCTAAAGAATCCATAGCACGAATGTGAGATGTCACTTTATCTGTTAATTGCCTCAGCCTACCTACAGATGCATCAGCCTTCTCAAGCCCAAATATCTGATATGTGCCTGTAAGATAAAACTTTTATTATCCAAACGACGCACAGTGGGGCCTCTGCTGGCGTCGCGCCCCAAAAATCAGAAAAGTGATGAAAAGCGATTTTCAAAAAGTTGATCTCATATGATTGGAAATTGTCCCAAGGGACAGATTTTTGAAATTTGACCGATTTTTAAGGTAGTTATGCCCCTTCAAAGTTGGGTAAACTTGCAAAGTTTTGCACAACACCGCATTTTTGTGAAAAATGCTCAACTTGTGAATCGAGTTGCAAGACAAATACAGCACCGATTGCTTACATGTTGGTTGCGATTTAAAGATTAATTAATTTCTAATAATATAAAAAAAAAATATATTGTTATTCAAATTTGTTGATTCAAATTTCGCAGGTAAATCACTAGATATATAAATTTAAAATGTGATTCCTCTAAGCTAGTGTGAACCGCTTCAAAATTTGACTCTAACATGGTGATCGAGTCCAAAAGCACACGTAGCTCACATGAATCCATATGACTTAGTTTATCCACGTCTAATTCGGCATATAACCTTTCAAGTCTATTGAAAAGAGCTTTCGTTTTAAGTTTTAAATAAGTGACCTGAAATGCAGGCACTTGATCAGCATTAGATGCTGTGTTAGATGCTACAAAAAAAGCGATCAAAAGAGAATGAGAAAGCTCAAGATAATTCACGTACAATTGCATACACTTCTATATGCACTTTGAACAAACTGATTTGTGCACAAATACTAATGTTTTACATTGTTGCGTTACGACGAAATTGATTGTTAATTTGAATGCACTATTTTGCACAAATGTTTATAAATTTCACTGTTGAGTGACGATGAAATAGATTTTTAACTTTTAGCGCACTAAACGAACATCACGAGGTGTACAAATAACGTCGGGGTCACCAAAATGTTGGAAGCTGCCAAGCTTTTTCGGCAACTCTGGCTCCAATCATTTACGAAGGCACAAATATAAGCGAATACTATTTAATTTAGCTTATTATTCATTAATTTAATACCGAGTCCATGGTATTTGTTTAGGCAAAGTTAATTATAAGCGAAAAAGATAAAAGAGGTGTTGCCCGCTTGCAGACAACTTTCGTACAGAATTAGAGAATTTAAAGAATCGAAGTTACGAGTATAAACCAATAAAAAGAAGCCGAAGTCTTATGCTTTATTATGTGCATGAGTCCGCTAACAGCGAATGAGAATGACGCAGAGAACAGACTAACTTAAAAGAAGCATATTTAAGAGCAATTATTAGCTGCTGCGCCGAACAGTCATTTTAACTTATAAAACATATATGAGAATAAATCCAGAAATATATAAACATACATTCCATATGCATAGGGAAGTGGATTTGAAAGTCCACAAGATCGAACAAATCCAAGACCGTTCATACAATTCTAACAACGATCTGCAATTGTAAGGCCCTACAATTACTACAGGCAGCAATAGTTTCGCACACAGTCACATAAATGTGTGTATGCTCGTCGCGAAAGAGTATTGCTTATACACATCAGCGCTTTCATACACTTCAAAAAATATTCACGAAAACACTAAAATTTTGCATGAGCATGGCAAACCTTTTTAAGAGTTCGGCATGCTCTTACTCAGAAGGGAAGATGGGATTGTCGCGAATCGCGACTCGCGGACAAATTTCAATTTTTGTGGACTGCTGGCTTGTGCCTGCGTACACACATATACACACACATACATACATATATATATATGAGAGGCATAGAGGCATCATTATGTGCTATTCCTTCTTTACTCACTTTCTCTATGCCTCATGAGAGGAGAGAGAGAATATGATCCTTTTTCTCGACGAGCATGCACACACACATTTACAGTGTTTTGCTTCATGTATGAGCATTTATGTGAAAGAAAGAATAGCACACAGTGATGCTTCATATGAGAATAGAATCATTTCGTTCGAGCGCTGGCAGCGAACTGAATATCAACTACGATATTTTCGTTGCCCGAGCAGAAAATGACAGAGCCGAGCAATTACGAAGATGATTAGGACGGGAAATCCAAATCTGGTTCGTGAAAAAAGTTTTTTATAGTTGCCCGGTCTATGTGTTGAATGGATTTCTAATCCAATTGAGCATGTACACCTGCATTTCAATTTTGGTGTGAGGCTAATTAATTACTTTTAAATTGCTCTAAGTGTATGACAATGACCTTCTGTCGTACTGTTCCACACAGTGTCGACTATAAAATTAATTATATTTCCTTACAACGCATTTTCACCGTCAAAGATCTTGGCGTTCGCTTTGACACTAAACTTTATTTTAATCTGCATATTTCTGGCATCACAAATGAAGCTAAATGTGTGGCTTTATTAAACGATGGTCTAAGGAATTTAAATATCCTTATATTACCAAGCGTTATATATTTCACTTGTTCGCCCTGCTCTATCTTAGAGCATTGCTTTGTTATTTGGTCTCCGCAACATAAACTGTATCAGGATCGCATTGAATCGGTGTTAGAGAGTCGAACACTCCACATTTACCGAATTCAAAAATTGAACTGTTTATTTCTTAAAATCCTAGTGCTTATATACCTTAAAAATACTTCCAGGCACTGGAATGCTATCATTAATTCCATGCACACAAGTGCACAGATGTTTGTCAAGTGTCCCTTTTCGATCGCTAAACCGTTCTCACGTTTAACGTTACATTTTTATTACTTGCTGCGTTGGTCGCTGCAGCTAAGGGATGACTTGTTTATTACTTGGCTTCAGATAACGCGCAGGTTATCGACTATTGCCAATTTTTTAATATGTTTATTTATGAGGCATGTTCATGCTTGAACATACTGCCAGGGGCCTAAGATTTGTGGCTGAGAAATTTTAATTTTATGTTTGGTAACGCGCAGGTTATCCGTAATGTTTATTCTTATACATATGTATGTTTTTATTTATCGTGTTCATGTTTGAACATTCTGCCCGGGGGCCTAATTTCTGTGTTTTTGAGAACGCGCAGGTTATCAGATTTTTTGTAAATTTAGAATCTAAATTATATAGGACCAGGAAATGCTATAGCTTTTAATCGTCTCTTTACATTACATTTTCTTATTGCATATATAACTAATATTATTACAATTATTATGCTTAATATCATAGATGTGTGTCCTGATATATGATGAAAATGGAGCCCGTTTAATTCTAAGTGATTTTCCTTCATATGCTGTATTGCTTTTTGTAAATGTTCTATTTCTTTTGTGTGATTAATTTTTGCTAGCTCTAATGGGCTCCACACTATTTTAGGGATATCAATCATTTTTCCTACGTATGAGGTTGCAACTTCTTCGTGCCTTTCTGAATGTAAGTTATTATTATGAGACCCTATGGTTATATCTCCTGATCGAGCGGTGCAATCTGATTTCATAGTTAATACACCCTGTTCTGGTAACTCTATGAGTTCTTGTTGTGCTCACTTACATCGTACGCTTATCCTCTCATTTATGGGGACTTTAAATATCCAGTTGTTTTTACCTTCTAGTTCAACCCAATATGTTTTTGAATGGACTACCGTTTTATAAACACAGATAGATTGTCTGTTTGGTTTAAAAGGTGAAATTTCGCAACTGTTGTCATTGGCATTATCCCAAGGGCAGTTACCTTCACAGATGCGTTTGTTTTGTTGCCATTTTTTGCATTTGTTGAGTGTAGTTTCAGCCATTAGGTGATACGAATCTATTTCGAAATTGTACACTAAGTATTCTGTTCTTTGATGTACTATTATCATTTGGTCATCATTGAGGACTGGTATCGGAACAACTTTGTATAGGTGGGATGGATATCTGCTAAAAAGCGGGATTTTCGCACTGATTATTATCTTGTTGTCTATAAAGGTTGCCTTTGTTGTTAGTAGCTGATAGATATCTTTTAATTCTGTACCAGTCCTTTTCCCTGGTAGGACTAAATTCTCGGACAAGCTTTCTTTTATTTTGGTTATCTCTTCCCCAAATTGGTTAGGTTTCAAAATAGCTGGACTACTGTGATTAATATCAATTAGCATATTTATTATCCCTGTTTGAATCTTGTCACATTCGTTTTTATATCTTTTATTGTTTTTACCGCTTTTTCAAACTCCTTATTGTTAAATTATGGGTGGTCTATTACTCCTATTTTTAACAATATTGTGTTATTATTTTCTAGCTCATTCTGTATCCTGCCTAGCTCTTCTAATATGTCGCTAGGTGGCCTTATCTCATCTGATGAGTCTAGCTTCATCAATACATACATACATACAGATTTGCACATGTACACACTATACGAGTATACACACGTTTTTCTATGCATCCATACAAAAGTTTGCATGCTATAATATTCTATAAATTATGACTGAATTGTGCATTTTTCGATCTTTACTTTAGTTTTGTTAAAAAGCGCTCTAGCAGTGCCTTATTTGGTTTTAGTTAACAGAGCTCAGACCATGGCAGTAGCGCTAGTGGTAAGTGCTATGCAAGCTACACTTAGGTGCATCAGAAATTTTTTTTTCCAAAAATTATTATTTTTTAATTTTTTTTATTTATTTATTTTACAAAGTTAGATATAATTAAAATTAATATCTAACAGTTTATTTTTTAAAGCACTGGCTGCTAGGGCCTTCAGCTTTAACTTAACTTATATGTACATATTTACATTGAATTTTTGTTGGGGACTAAATGAGGTGGTATATATTGGTTATTTTCAGGAACTTGATTATTAAGCATATGTTTTTTGGGGTTGAGTTGGAGAGTAAGGATATGGAGCAACTGTTGTGGAAGATTTGGGTTTTAAGGTGGGAAGTTGCGGGACAGTTAAAGAAAATATGTTATGGGGTTATGTTGTCCGGGCTGATATATTGTTGTTTTGTGAGTCTTGTGTGTCCTAGTCGGAGTCTTAGTATTTTTATTTGGTCGATGCGTGTTATAATTTCTTGTTTTATATTTTTTAAGTAATACGTTGTGTGTGTCAGGTTGTTAAGTTGTTGATACCAACTGTTGCACTCTTCTAAATTTTGGTATAGTTTTTTCGATAACTCATTTGCTAAGAATTTGTTGATATCTTTGGAGTTGTAGTTAGGGTTGTAGTGGAGGGGCATTTTGGCCGTAATGTCGGCAAGTTCGTTCCCACCGATGCCACAGTGGCTGGGTATTTTATTAATTTTTTTTATATTTGTATATTTTATATTATTATATTTATTATAAAATGCTTGCTGCCAGCGCCAATTGATAATAAGATATAAACATATGCACATGAATCTTGCATTTAAGTACTAGAAACAGTTTTTCCGATTTGACACGCTGCGTGGGGAAGCAATTTTTCTATGCATGCATATATGTATGTATGTATGTGTATACAGATGTTTGTACGTGTATACATATAGCAAGAATTGCGATTGAATTGTTTTGTTTTGTCACAAAGTGCTATAGCAGTGAACTTAGTGTGATTACTGGCCTATGGGCGCCAGACCATATATGAGTATACATATGTTCAAAATTTCTCTAGCTCTAATAGCGCCGAAAAATATTGCGTTCATACGGACAGGCGGACAGCAAGATGGACATTGCACAAACCCAATATACTGTTTTCCCTTGGGGAACAGAGTATAATTATGGAAGTGAACAGTTTTACTCCAACAATTTTAAGAACTGGAAAAATTGTTCGTGATGCTCTTTGTAGTTTTATGTGTAGACATAAACTTTAAATATCTACAAATATAAATATAATAAAACTTACTTGGTACTTGGAAACTTACTTCAATTTCTTTCCAATTTTTTTTTTTAAATCACCACACGAATGTGGTAATTTTTGCATTTTGGTCCCACAAAACCGAACGTGAAAAAATTTCACAATTAAGTCCTTAACCCTAAGATAATTGAATTTCTTAAAAAGTCCAAAACATTCCCCCTCATTTGAAAAGATTCAATAAAAACAAAATGAAATGTAAATATAGAAATAATGCTATTATAAGTAAAACAAAATCTGTACATACTAATCAAAAATAATATATAAACACAATATACTACACCATCCAGCCGAAGGCCTCTGCTGCCAGTGCTTAGTCATAAGTTAGAGTTAATTTTACACTAACTGTAACTTCTTAATAAATAAAAAAAATAAAGTCCTTAACGTTTACGCTGGGAGTCGTGTTCATTTTTGCATTTGCTTGGTGCGACCATTCAATTGCAATTGAGTGCAAATACATAAAAATATAAAGCGTTTTGAAACAAAACTGTTATTTAAGCTTGAATTGCGCAAAAGCATAATTCATCTAAAAGCCAACATACGTATAACAAAAGCGATTCAGAATCGCTATCTCGCAAATCACTTTAGTTTTCGCTTGCACTCTGACATATATTAAGTATATATGTAAATTAGCATGCAGAGCTCTGACATCAGCGTAAAGCATATGTATGTGTGCACGTGAGTGTTGTTGCATATATAATTTTTTACGCATGCAGACACGATGCGAAGAATTTTTGGAATTACATTGGGATCTCATAGTCGAGCAGTCTCGACTATCCTTAGAATGAATCGAGAGTTATGCAACCGTGTTATTTTTGAGGATAAGCCTAAATAAGAAAATAAACAGCAAGACGTACCTTGCACAAAATTAGTATATAGTATGTATCAGAGATGCACAATATATAAACCTAAAGTTTCTAGTCTTTTTTATATCCTGAACCCATTGAAAATGGGAATTCAGTATATATATTCTTAATCAGCACAAAAAAAAGTTGATATAGTTCTGTCCGTCTGTCCGTCCGTATGAACGTCGAGATTTCGGAAACTACAAAAGCTAGAGAGCTGAAATTTTGTTTTTTCGATAACTCATCCCATTTCTAAATTATCGATCAAAATCGAATCGTTTGCTTATGTATTAATTTCTACACCGTTTTAGCTACAGACTATAATAATTAATTAGATAGATATTATGGATACGCAGATTATGTAATTTTCGGATTTTGGATGCCACGCCCCTTTTGCTCCCAATTTGAAAAACGCATTTCAAATACTAGAGACTTGCAATTTGGCAAATAGTCAGATTTTGATGCTTCAAATATATTCACATACTTGTTGATTTATGATTTTCAAAATCGATACGGATGCACATGGATGTATAATCTGCTAAATCTGCTTAAGTCGTCGACCTGATCAAGAATATATAATATTATATAGATATATTTTAGAGGGTATTACATCTTGTTCTTAATATTATATATATTTTCACTACTGACTTAATTTAATTTAATAAATGTTTATGTATGTATATGTTTCAGAATGGGGCCGTACTTACTTTCTTCGAATGGCTGGCAAAACTATGATCTAGATTACAAATCCATTCTACACTTGCAACAATGGGATGCTCTTTTCTTGGAGAAAAACATTTACAACAGAAGAAAACTGTAAAAAAAAGTAGATTTTTATTTCTTTAAAAATCATATTTATGCATTAAAATGCTCACCGACTATTAATATTATTAAAAAAAGGATTCCAACAATTTTGTAAAGGACCCAAAATGTATTATGAATTTGAAAATCGCTATTTTCATTTATTGATTCCATTGAATTTTCATTTAAACCAGCTTTTTTTTTTGCGGCATGATTCATCTTTTGGCAAATACTAATGTCTATATGAGTTTCTATATTTCCAACACAATGGCAAAGGCAATACCATATACAAAAACATCTCGAATGAGTTTCTATTTCAAACGATCTGCTAGATACTATTATTAAGTTTGATTGCATCGTAGTTGATCTTTTAAATGTCTTCATTTTATTAGCTTTAACAATTACTAAAATAAGAGATATTATATTTGATTGATTTCTTATCAACAACAAGAAACTTTGCCAATAAAAAATACATTACATAACATTGCATCGAAATGCTTACAATTTCCTGAGCACGACATATAGAATATTATTATATACAGTGAGTCAAAAAAGTATTGTAAGCATTTCGTATATACAAACATATACATATATTGATATATGTATATAGATTTTACATATACAAGTAGTTTTAGTAGTACGTATTATACTTACATTCGCAATTAAATTTGACATTTTTCTTCGATCCCATTATAAAAGGTAATAGAAAAGTTATAGTTTCCGATATATGAGGAAGCAAAAGTTTTTTTACAGTTGTTATAACTGAGTCAGTTTTTGACAGTGGGCAGTTGGTAATAGTTATGAAAAAATCTTTTGATTTTAGACCTTTATTAATAACATCAGCAGATATTTGAAGTGCATCCTTAGTTGTAGCATCAGTTACAATTCTGAATATTTTAACTTTTAAAATATTTTTTCGCACTGCGTTTTCTCTGAATGGCATTTTAATTTTAATATTAAATGCTGTAATATACATTAAAGGTTATATATTTATAGTTTTAATGATAATTCAGATTTAGGCTAATAAACACAGTAAAATATACATGATACTATTTAATAACATTATTCCTAGAACTGTAATCAGATCAATAATGGACGAAGAGTTTCTACCATGTCATGCGACTCGCGTGCCAAATTCATTTATATTTGTACATACTTGAACCACATGACTAAAATATATACATATATGTATAAAATCAGTCGATCATTATAAATGGTTAAACATGTACATATATACAAATATATGTATATATATATAAGTTAAGGATACGTAGTAGGCTGGATTCTACTATCAGACATGAGAGGAGAATACAACGTACGGAGCTGTTTCTATTCAGTTTATATTCGGACGAGACAGAGTTTAGACCTATTGTTCCAAATTATACAAAATTATATTAAATATATTATTTCATTGAATCCAAGTGTATTTGTCTACGCGAGAATATAACTCAGTGCACATAATCGCTACTCTCGTAGTGTGTGTGCGCTTAACTGGTGACCGAGCAGGGTCCCACATTCTTCACAGTATTGAAAGTAAAATATGGCGCAAAAATAATTAAAAAAGTGATAATTCAATAAAAACCATAACAAATAAATTGTTCATTATAACAGTTTATAAAATAAAAAAAAGCGTCTTCCACTGTGTCGAATGATGGTTGCCGTAAGTTTAACTATAAAATAATATAAACCACTGCAGCAATTTATTGCGGGTGGTCATATAATAAAATTGAGGCGGTTGTCTGGCAAACCGCAAAAGTTTATATCTCCTACAGTTTTACAGCTATAAGCTTGAAAATGGATGGTTGAGTTACTAATGTCTTCCTCTATCGATGACCTAAAATAATTTTTCAGTCTCTTTGGGGGCGTGTCATATCGAAAAATACCCTGTAATTTTCGTATTTTTGAAATGTAAGCAACCAAATTGTGCGGTCATGTTAGGCTCGGCTCTTTCTAAGAACTGGCAAAAAATTATGCGTCGTTGTGGCCAACTGCATAATTCATGCATATAATAGCTTAGTAGCAATTGCTAAGATGGCAAAAAGCATTTTAGCATAAATATAAAAATATTAATGAATTTAAAAAATAAAATTTAGAAGTTTTCGATTAATAAATAAAAAGTTTCCAGCGGGACTCGAACCTAGGCCTTTTGAAAACAACATGTAATCGTTAGCCAAACCTAAATAAATTCACAGCTTGTGACAAAACAAACCAATACAATCGCAATTCTTGCTATATGTATACACACTTGGATGTGTATACACATACAAACATCTGTGTACACATACATACATACATATGTACATAAATGCATGCATAGAAAATCTGCTTGCCGCACAGCGTGACAAATCGGAAAGCATAAAGCAGTTTTAGTTTTTGCTTAAATGCACAATTCATATGCGCATGCTTATAAATTAATTTGCAATCAATTGGCGGCAAGCATTTAAAAATAAATATACAAAAAAAAAAAAAAATTAAAAATTAATAATTTTTGAAAAAATTTTTTCTACGGGATTCGAACCCACGCACCTAATTATAGCTTGCATAGCGCTTACCACCAGCGCCACTGCCCTGATCTGTGCCGCGTTAACTAAAACCAAATAAGGCATTGCTAGAGTGTCTCTAACAAAACTAAAGTAACAATCGAAAAATTCTCAATTTAGTCACAATTCTTAGAATATTCTGGCATGCAAACTTTTGTATGCATACATAAAAATTGTGTGTATACTCGTATAGTTTGTACATATGTAAATCTGTATGTATGTACATATGTATAGGAAAAACGTTTGTTGCTTGCCATGTACGTTTTCTAATTGCCGAAATATTTCGTTAATCAAATGTTTGTTTAATATATAAGATGCACCTATGGGAACAAAGTATTTCGCTGTTAGTTGCGACTAACTGCAACGTTCTTACTTGTTTTTTTGTTGTTGTTGTATTAATTGAACAAAAATATATTGATGAACAGAATCTCATTTTTGTTATTCTTGCAATCCCAATGAAACAAATGTTATAGGTGCCTAACTTTTATGTTTCATGGTGTGCCATCACTTTTTTGGTCCACTGTATGTATTTCGGAACAATTGGACATTGCACAACACTAATATACTTTTATTTGTCGTGAACGATAATACAAATGGGGAAATCCATACAGTACATGCCCTAAATCTTGCCTATTATTTTTGGGGAATAGAGGAAAGTATCTATAATTCTAAAAATACAAAATCACAATGTATTCCAGGGGCACAGTAAATCGGAAGTATTGCCGTGATCACTACCACTAACCATACAACACATAGACTGGACGACTAGAACAAACTTTTTCACGAACCAGATTTTGATTTCCCGTCCTAATCATCTTCGTATTTGGTCGGCTCTGTAATTTACTGCTCGGGCAGCGAAAATATCGTAGTTGATATTCAGTTCGCTGCCAGCGCTCGAACGAAATGATTCTATTCTATGATTCTATAGCACACGGTGATTATTCTTTCTTTATTCAGTCTCTCACTCACTCTCTCTATGCCTCTCATATATATGTATGTATATGTATGTATGTATGTGTGTGTACGCAGGCACAAGCCAGCAGTGCACTAAAATTGAAATTTGTTCACGTGTCGCGATTCGCGACGATCCCATTTTCCATTCTGAGTAAGAGCATGCCGAACTCTTAAAAAGGTTCCCCATTCTCATGCAAAATTTTAAAGCTTTCGTGATTATTTTTTTGAAGGATATGAAAGCGCTGATATGCATAAGCAATACTTTTTTGCGATGAGCAGGCACACACACATTTACAATGTCTTTCTTCATGTATGAGCATTTATGTGACTGTGTGCGAAACTATTGCTGCTTGTAGCAATTGTAGGGCCCAACATTTGCAATTTGTTGTTCTTGCTACCTGCGCGATTCAGTAGTTTGTCTACTTTGTATGGTTTGAATTGTAGAGTGACTGTCAAATGAGCCTTTTCGGCTTGCAGAGTACTTGGTGTATTATGGCATTTGTCAATACATATGAATTTCCAGATCCACTTAAATCGTTTATAACCTCTTCAAAAATGTTTTGGGGGCTTTGATACTATCCAGTGACTTGGCAGCTGCTGAAGATTTATTAGTCAATTTTAAGTTTGATGACCCTCAATCTGAAGCTGTGTATCCCTCTTTGTTAGTACCTCCTCCTGTACTAACATCGTCTCCCAACTCGCTTGCTCCTCCCTCACCTTGTGTTTCTGTTCTGTCTTCATCCCCTCGCTCGATTTGTGTTCCCTCGCCTGGTCCGGAAGCTACTACCTTAACAGTTGATGGATTCTCTGAATCTCTTGTCCCTGTTCAAAATTTGGATCCTCTTCCAAGTATTATTCATACAGAGAATGGTAATATGGTAACCAATTCGAATATTACTGCTCCCACTTTATGCGTTGTAGCTCCTCGAAAGCAAGTTTTTTTATCTTTCGGCGGATACAACATGTGAAGCAATATCTTCATACATTTGCTCTAAGACCTCTATGAATGTTTCTGTTTCCATATCGAAGTTTAATTTCTCGACTCCTCGTGAAATTTCTTCGTTTAAGTTAAATGTACCGGTTGAATATTTCACAACTATATGTGATCCCAAATTTTGGCCTCCACATATGGTTGTGCATGAATTCAAACCGAAGAATCGTAATAGATCAACTCCTGTAGCGTTGAATATACCTTCGGTGCAATCTTCATCAAAAACTGCATCAAAAAACTAAGAAATAAATTAGACTTTTCTCAATTGTCCCTAATCTACCAAAATGTTCGGGGTATAAACTCTAAGCTTAAAAGCATATTCCATAATAGTTTCAATTCTTCATTTGATCTCATTGCTTTAACAGAAACATGGTTAAGTCATAGTATTCATAATAGTGAAATTCTGTCTAGTAATTACACTATTTATAGACTTGATCGCTTAAACCGTAGAGGAGGTGGAGTTTTAATCGCTGTTAAGTCCAGTATCCTCTCGGAATTGTTTACATTTTCCTCCCTTCATGATGTGGAGATCATAGGTGTTAAATTAACTCTCCCATCGTGTTCATTATTTATTACATGTTCATATATTCCTCCTTCTTCTGATTTACAAGTTTATGAGCATCACATAACTTGTATTAAATAAATTTATGGACATACCAATGATAATGACCTGTTTCTTGTGTTGGGTGATTTTAATATTCCCAATACTTCATGGTCTTTACCTTGTAATGTAAACTACTTTATTCCGACATCTGATCACTATTTTTTTGAGGAATTGTTCAACCTGTCCTTGCTTCAGATGAACTCTATTTCTAATCATCAGAATCGCTCGCTTGATCTTGTGTTCACAAATAATGATTCCATCATTAATGTATCGAGATCCAACCCTTTTTGTTTACCAGAGGATATTTATCATCCCACTTTAAAGGTTTCTTTATCTGTTAGGAATCCAATACCTGTATCAGTAGCACCTTCAAATCGTAGACGTTGCTTTCGCAAATGCAATTTTGTCTTGCTTAACGAATTGATTAGTTCAGCTGACTGGTCAAGTTTATATGATTCGGTTGATGTTAATCTAGCAATATCCCTTTTCTACTCAACTCTAGAGTCTATTTTTGATGTATGTGTTCCCCTCAGTAGTAATTCGCCTGTTCTGAATAAGCCACCTTGGTTTTCTAAGACGCTTTCTAATTTAAGAAATATTAAATCAAAATATTTCAAAAATTTTAAAAAGTCTGGTTCGGCTGTTGATTGGGTTAAATATTCTATAGCCAAGTCTAACTTTAGTATCTTAAATTTTCGCTGCTATGAGAATTATCTTGTACGTGTCAAACGCCAGTTTTCTCGTGATCCGAAGCAATTTTATACTTTTGTAAATTCTAAGCGTAAATCTTCTGGTTTGCCAACCTCATTTTTCTTTGGTTTGGAAAAATTTTGTGAAGATCAAGAGTCTTCTGATCTTTTTGCAAAATTTTTCCAATCAACTTATTCTTCCGTTGATTCAATTAATTACTCAAACACATATTCCTTTTCTGAATCTTATTCAGTTAATATTCCTAAGATTTCAGCAGATTGCTTGGTTGCAGCCATTAGGACACTGAAATCATCGTTCTCTCCTGGTGCTGATAATATTCCAAGTGATTAAAGAGTGTAGTGCTGCTCTTCTGTCACCATTATTAAAATTGTTTAATTTGTCGTTAGATACCTCGGTTTTCCCTTTAAGTTGGAAAGAGTCTTTTATTATTCCGTTACATAAAAAAGGCGGAAGATCTGACATTTCCAATTATAGAGGTATCGCGAAATTATCTACAATTCCGAAGTTATTTGAAAAAATAATAACCTCATCCTTACAACACTTTTGTAAATCAATTATTCATCCAGCGCAACATGGGTTTTTTTTCAAAATCGATCTACCGCTACGAATCTATTAGAATTTACTTCCCTAGTAAACGACAGTTTTTCGAATAGAATGCAAACTGATGTTATTTATACTGACTTCAGTAAAGCATTTGATTCAGTTCACCATTACTTGTTAATTTTAAAGTTGGATCGCTTAGGATTTTCCCCTAAACTTTTATCGTGGATTTCATCCTACTTAAAGGATAGAACTCAGAGAGTTTTGCTGAGATCATCAATTTCTAAACTAATCTTTGTTACGTCGGGTGTTCCTCAGGGAAGTCATTTAGGACCATTACTATTTTCTCTTTTTATAAATGACCTGCCAAGTTGTATTTCTCATTCAACTATATTTATGTATGCAGACGATGTAAAACTTTGCCTCTCATATTATAGTCTACTTGAGCATGCACACCTTCAAGAAGACCTAAATGCATTTCAATGTTGGTGTGAGGTTAATCAATTGCACTTAAATTACTCTAAGTGTATGACTATGACCTTCTGTCGTACTACTCCACACATTGTTGACTATAATATTAATAATACTTCCTTAAAACGCATTTTTACCGTCAAAGATCTTGGCGTTCTCTTTGACACTAAACTTAATTTCAACCTGCATATTTCCACCATCACAAATGAAGCTAAATGTGTGCTTGGCTTTATTAAACGATGGTCTAAGGAATTTAAAGATCCTTTTATTACGAAGCAGTTATTTATTTCACTTGTGCGCCCTATCTTAGAATATTGTTCAGTTATTTGGTCTCCACAATATAAACTGTATCAGGATCGCATTGAATCGGTCCAGAAACAGTTTCTACTTTTTGCTTTAAGGGATCTAAATTGGGACAACAATTTGCGTTTACCTTCCTATTATAGTAGGCTTCTACTTATTGACCTGCCATCATTAGTTAATCGTAGGACAATTTTAGGTATTACATTCCTACACAACTTAATCATTGGTAACATTAACTCGCCCAGCTTGTTAATGCGGCTCCATTTTTCTGCTCCTTCCCGGATTACCAGGAACTATCGCCCCTTACAATTACCACAGTGCACCACAGATTATGCGTTACATTACGCTTTTCATGTCTTATGTGTTAATTATAATAAATATGATCACGTATTTTCCTCAGAACTCTCTCTTCCTCTAATAAAATCATTGCTTTCAGCTCATCTTAATGTAGTTACTCGAAATGCCCTGAGTTGAGTTTGGATGCTGCTGACTTTTATATTTTCTATTCCTATCTTTATTTTCTTTCTTCATCTCTAATTTTGTATCTTTATTCATTTTCTTTTCTCACTAATAATTTTTATTTTAAGAATTATTATAAATTGTTAGGTTAATTGTCATACCAGAGAACCTATAACTCTAATTTAAGTTTTCAATTAACTCATTCTATTTTTCTTAGTTTCAATAGTATCACTGACCATTTTTGGCTGTGAATTGGGGCATAGCTGGCCGGTCTGGCAAATAAAACACCTCCATCGGGTTGATGACACTATTGATATTTTAAATGTTTTGTACTTCTGTTTAGGCTTTATGTTTATATAATTTTAATTTTCTTTAGTTTGACTCACGATTTGTCAATATATTTCAAATAAAATAATAAAATAAAATGCCATATGCATGGGGGATGCGGATTTGACAGTCCACAAGAACTTAAAATTGCAAATGTTGGTCCCTACAGGCAGCAATTTAAAAAAATTTGTACACATTACAACTCTGTGAAAACGTTTATTAATTTTATCTCCACAGGAAGAAATGTAATGAACAGCTGCCTTAAAACGATGATCAAGTTTCTTAAAATATTACACACATACAAGGATCGGGTGAGAGAAGCATTATTCAATTCTTGGGACGCAATAAAAGAATCTATAACAAGTAAGAAGGCTCTAGTCGAGATGGCTCGACTACGAGATACCCTGAACCCTGCAAAAAAGTGATACTCTTCTTCTTTACGCACGTATAAGCGCGCGCTCTGCTAACTGCGCATTTGCTGCCGTGGCTTGGGGGTGGGTTGGGCTGAACTTTGGACGCTTATAACTCCAATTCTAGATAGACGATATTCATTAAATTTTCAGAACATATTAAGAGCATCAAAATGTGTCTATTTGCCAAATTGAAAGTCTCTAGTATTTGAAATGCGTTTTTTGCATATTGGTTGCGAGAGGGGCGTGTCATCCAAAATCTAAAAATTACATAATCTGCGTATCCATATTATCTATCTAAATATATAAATTTGAAGTCTCTAGATAAAACGGTGTAGAAGTTATGCCCAAAAAAACCAAAAAAATGTAAAGGATTTTTTATTGATAATTTTGAAATGGGATGAGTTATCGAAAAAACAAAATAAACTCGTACTGCGTAACTAACATACGAGTGTTCATGTGAAACTTCAGCTCTCTAGCTTTTGTAGTTTCCGAAATCTCGACGTTCATACGGACGGACGGACAGACGGACGGACAGACGGACGGACAGGGCTAGATCAACTTATTTTTCGATGCTGTTCAAGAATATATATTGGGGTCTACGACGTCTCCTTCAGCCTGTTACATACATTTTCACAAAACCATTATACCCTGAATTCCCATTTTCAATGGGTTCAGGGTATAAAAACATGATAAATTCGTATCGAATATGGTACATACGAGTATAAATTTAGGACTTCAAGTTTTAGGCTTTCCGGTTTACGACATTGCTGCGTTCTTGCCAACGGGCAGACAGATAGACAGAAGACCAATTATAGAGTCGCAAAACATTTGATACTAGAAAGAATTTATTAATTACCTGGTACTCGATCATTCAACAAATGTAGGCATAAGTTTTCAGCGTTCATTGGACATTTTTTCAACAACTGTATGGCTGGAATTAACCCATCTCCAGTTTTCAATTTAATTTTGTATTTATGTGGCATTCCATTAATGTTATATGTGGATTTTTCCATTTCATGGTCAATACGACATTTTGTACTTGATTTAAATAATTTGAGAAATGTTTTGTTGTAAACTTCATTTACGTCAAATCCAGTCGAATGCGGTACATGCGTTTTTGGAATTAATAATGTATGATTTCCATGCAACACAGATTGTTTCGTCGGCAGAACATTTTCTTGGGATGTTAAAATTATTGAAAAATTTCCGTACAGAAATGTGCCAGACAAGTTATTTAATCTACAAATATATTTTTTCATTAAAAAAAAATGTTCTTGTATTTTATACATATACATACATATGTATACTTTTCAGTGTTATATATATTATATATTTGAATATAAATAAGTAAGAGAGAGATGTACTACGTGGAAATCAAATATCCTGTTTGTCATAATCTTACAATCAGACGGACAGGGCTCTGCCAGCTCAATTCGTCGGCCTGATAAAAATCGACCCCGACTGTTCCTTCTGATTGTTACATAAGTATGTACTTTTTAACGAAACTAGTATATCCTGATTTCCACTTTCAGGAGAATCAATGAACACACAGATGGACACTTCACGATGTGAGAAACAAAAGAGATGTAGAATTTTTTATCAAGGAATTTTAGAAGCAGACTAAGTAACTGCGTATTACTCATATTGAAGTATAGAATTATTATCAACATATTTAGATAAAAATAAAATACTTACACAATTGACGGCAATATCATCCACCACGTGTTATATCTTTTTTTATAAATCCGTAATTTAGCTGTCAGATATGGAAACGGAGCGCTTAAATTGTATACTGCATGCAAATGTGTATCGCTATGTGAATTAAAGAAAGAATTACTATGGATATGTATATATAATTATTTGATTGAATAGTTTTGTTGTCATTATCAAAAGATAAATTATAATAAAACAAGTAAGAAGGCTCTACTCGAGAGGCTCCACTACGAGATACCCTGAAACCAACAAAAACAAGTAAGAAGGCTCTAGTCGAGACGGCTCGACTACGAGATCCCCTGAACCCTGCAAAAAAGTGATACTCTTCTTCTTTATGCACTTAGATGCGCGCGCTCTGCTAACTGCGCAGTTGCTGCCGTGGCCTGGGGGCGGGTTAGGCTGAACTTTGAACGCTCATAACTCCATTTCTAGATGGACGATCTTGATGAAATTTTCAGAGTAGATTAGGAGTATTTAAATCTATCTATGTGCCGAATTGCAAGTCTCTAGTATTTGAAATGCGTTTTTTTTAAATTGGGGGGCGAAGGGGGCGTGGCATCTAAAATCTGTAAATTACGTAATCTGCGTATTCATAATATCTATCTAAATAAACAAATTTTAAGTCTCTAGCTGAAACAGTGTAGAACTTATGCCCAAAAAACCTAAAAAATGGAAACGAATTTTCGACGGACGGACGGACAGACGGACAGGGCTCAATCAACTTATTTTTTTATGCTGATCAAGAATATATATACTTTATGGGGTCTGCGACTTCTCCTTCTGCCTGTTACATATATTTTCACAAAACCATTATACCCTGAATTCCCATTTTCAATGGGTTCAGGGTATAAAAAGTGATACTCTTCTTTTTTACGCACTTATGAGCGCGCGCTCTGCTAACCGCGCAGTTGCTACCGTGACTTGGAGGTGGGTTGGGCTGAATTTTGGACGCTTATAGCTTAATTTCTAGATGGACGGACAGGCGGACAGGGCTGCATCAACTTTTTATACCCTGAGCCCATTGAAAATGGAAAATCAGGGTATAATGGTTTTGTTAAATGTATGTAATGGAGGCGTGGCAGACCCCATAAAGTATATATATATTCTTGATCAGGGTGACGAGAAAAGTTGACATAGCCATGCCCATCTGTCCGTCCGTCCGGCCGTCCGTCCGTCTGTGTCCGTATGTTTGAACGCGTCGATTTCCGAAGATACAAAAGCTAGAGAGTTCATTCTTTTTGTGTTAGGTTCGTATATTTCACGCGCAGTACGAGTTTGTTTGTGTGAAATTCCAGATCTCTAGCTTTTGTAGTTTCCGAAATGAACGTCCGTCCCTATGAACGTCGAAGGTTATATCAAGTATTTGATGATTCAAACGTGTATGGTCAATTAGGAAATATTTTATTAGGTAGTGATGGGACTCACCTTTTTTCCTGAGCAACATTGCATAGAATATGTTTCACTTGCTGATTGTATGTAGTGGTATAATCACAATATTCATCATTTATTTTCGCTTTACTCGTGTTTGTTATGTCTTGAAAGAAAGAAAATATTTACTTTCTTTTATTATTTATTAATTTGTTAAAGCAAACCAAAACAAGTAAGAAGGCTCTACTCGAGACGGCTCGACTACGAGATACCCCGAACCCTGCAAAAAAAGTGATACTCTTCTTCTTTACGCACGCTTGAGCGCGCGCTCTGCTAACCGCAAAGTTGCTGCTGTGGTTTGGGGTTGGGTTGAACTTTGGACGCTTATAACTCCATTTCTAGATGGACAATCCTCAGAGTAAATTAAGAGTATCTAATTTTTTCTCTAGTATTTGAAATGTTTTTTTTTTTCAAATTGGTGGCGAAAGGGGCATCCAAAATCTTAAAATTACGAAATCAGCGTTTCCATAATATCTATCTAAATAAATAAATCTGAAGTCTCTAGCTAAAACGGTGTAGAAGTTATGCCCAAGAAAACTAAACAATGCATTGTTGCAATGTAAACGAATTTTCGAATTATTTATCGATAATTTGGAAATGGGATGAATTAAAAACAAAATAAACTCGTACTGCGTAACTAACATACAAGTATTCTTGTGAAATTTCTATTTTCAATGGGTTCAGGGTAAAAAAAGATACGAAAACTTACATGTTAGACTAAACAAGTAAGAGTGATCCAGTCGAGACTTCTCGATTAGGCGATACATTTTCTTTACGAACGACTTTCTATGCTTAGGCTGCGGTACGAGCTACATTTTGGACGGTTGTAAATCCATTTCTAATTGGACTATCTTCATCAAATTTTAAGAATATTATATTAGTATTCAAATGCATCTATTTCCAAACTATCTACTATTTGCATTTTTCGCAAATTTAAAGCGAAGGAGGCGTGGTACCATAAATCTGAAACTTACAAAGTCACCAGATTCATTCTAGAAACATCAAACTATAAATCTCTAGCTCAAACTGTGTAGAATCTACGCGTAAAACACGAAGCCAATTTTTCGATTATTATCGATACAAAAGATGTGTATGCATGTCTATAAGATCGAACAAATCCAAGACCGTTCACACAATTCTAAGGCCAAGGCCCACCAATCGGTTTGTGATGTTGTTACTACTGATTAATACAAATTAACAAACTGAGCTATTTGCGCCGGGAAATTAAATTTTTAACGAGATTTAACACATTTGATTTTCAACATTGTATACCACCCAACTTCGTATTTACTCGGGTTCTTACTTTTAGGTTAGGGAAACGAAAATGGCTGGCGAAAATCGCTTCGAGCGCGTCGCTTTCTGTGACGAGTGAGTCGCTTTCTGCTTGCGCCAGCATACATATATGTTAACATATCCGGCATGACAAAAGTCAACGACTGCGATTCTGCATGATCAGCAAAGTTGCAACAATGTTTAATTCTAACTATGACAAACTCTACGCGACGCTGCCGTCAACATTCCATGCGCCGTTGCAACGTCAAAACATGATACACTCATCATAATAGTTGACAGCGATTATAGGTCAGGGCTAGCTTGATATAACATTTTTTACTTTCGCTTTTAGTTTGGATTTAACCAATAAACGAATAAGTTATAATTCTATTTCATTGTTTTAACTTCGTGCAAAGATCTCAATTAACCGAGTTAATAAATTGTAAACTGGCGCCCAACAGTGGTCTAAAACCTACTCACCAGAAATCCATAAGCAAGAACGCAACATCGTTGGATCGACATCGTTGGACTTGCAGACGGACAGGATGACAAACCATAGTCTTTAATAAAACAACACACAATAAATATGTAAGTAGAGTGCTTAATTTAAACAAGTAAAGAAAAAAGAGTCAAGGGAAAAAGTGCTTATAAAATAATCTTTGCGACGCAAAATTTTAAAAGAAAAAAATAACAAATAAAACAAATATTATGAGTGAACGTGGAGTGGAGGAATACGGCTCAGAGTTAGAAGAATTAATAAAAGACGTAACAAGTAAACTTGTGCCAGGTCTGTTACAAAAGAAAATGGCAGTGAGTGAGAAAAACTTTAAACGCTTTGCTTGAGTATGCAGTAAACACTACACTACAAAATCAAGCACAGATATTTGAAAAAAAGTAGATGAAATTAGAAACGAATTTAAGAATTTATCAGTGTCCGTACCGGAGGTTTCTAAAGATGCGGAAATAATTCCAGGTATCCAATGCGATGAAACATTAGATATAATAAAATCGGTTCCAGACTTCGAAGGAAAGCTCGAGACTTATGTTTCGTGACGGAAAGCCGCACACACTGCATATTAAGTTTTTGAAAATTATGTAGGGAGCTCTAAGCATTATCAGGCACTGGGTATAATTAGGAACAAAATAAAAGGCCCTGGTGATGTGGTACTGTCGTCATATGACACGCCGCTAAATTTTAAGGCAATCATAAACAGACTTGATTTTACGTATGCCGATAAACGCCCTACCTATATCATAGAGCAAGAGCTGTCCGTTCTACGTCAGGGTTCCTTAACAATAATCCAGTACTATGAGGAAATTGAAAAGCAACTGACTCCAATTCGCTAGTAGTTTCGCAAGAAATAGTGAAGAGAAAGCTAAACGTCATAAACAGACACAGCAGAATCAATCCACTATAGAAAGTAATTTCCAAATCAGATTAAAACTCCATTTTACAAGCAGAAGACCCAATACCATAGCTTGAATATAAAACCCCAACTTATGGACATTGAGAATTCATCTCGATTTGGCCAATTCCAAAATCAAGTGTCAAAGAGAGCAAATAGTGGAACAGCTAGGTATACCGGTCCCAAACAACAGAGAATTAATCATCTTTCACAAGATGAAAATTCTAGAAGTCAATCGGAACAAGAGTATCAACCAGTAGCGTAGGTATCAGATTTAGAAGATGGGGATCAATGGGTAAATTTTTTAGAAATAGCTCCCTTTTTCTTAAAAATTACTCGTTTGACAAATGAAAGAGTTGCAAATTGCAAAACTTGTAAAAAAATCAAATACAACCGACACCCACTTATACAACCGACACCCACAAAAACAGTACATCGTCGAAACGCCAGTACCTAAGCAAGTACGAAAAATTCTTCATATTGACATTTTTTCTACAGAAAACAAGTAAGAACGTTGCAGTTAGGCGCCACTAACTGCGATATACTTTGTTCCCATAGGTGCATCTTATTTATTTAATAAACATTTAATTAACGAAATATTTCGGCAATTAGAAAACGTACATGGCGTACATATGAATTTTGCATTTAAGCAAAAACTAAAACAATTTTTCCGATTTGCCACGCTGTGTGGCAAGCAGTTTTTCTATGCATGCATATATGTATTTATGTGTACACAGATGTTTGTAAGTGTATACACATCCAAAAGTGTATACATATTGCAAGAATTGCGATTGTATTGTTTTGTTTCGTCACAAGCTGCTGATCAGCTGTGAATTGATTTAGGTTTAGCTAACGATTACATGTTGTTTTCAAAAGACCTAGGTTCGAATCCCGCTGGAAACTTTTTATTTATTAATCAAAAACTTATCAATTTTATTTTTTTTAAAATTTATTAATATTATTATATTTATGTTAAAATGCTTTTGCCATCTTAGCAATTGCTACTAAGCTATTATATGCATGAATTATGCAGTTGGCCACAACAAACTTCTTTGCCGAGTTGCCACGCCCCCAGTGGGCGTAGACGCATAATTTTTTGCCAGTTCTTAGAAAAGGCCGAGGCTAACATGACTGCAAAATTTGGTTGCTTACATTCCAAAAATGCGAAAATTACAGGGTATTTTTCGATATGCCACGCCCCCAAAGAGGCTGAAAAATTATTTTTGGGGCATCGATAGAGGAGAACATTAGTAACTCAACCATCCAATTTTCAAGCTTCTAGCTCTAAAACTGTAGGAGCTATAAACTTTTGCGGTTTGCCACGCCCCCTGTGGGCGTAGATATATCTACCATAGCTTATTAGTCTTGGGTTGTCAACCCGAGTATACATGCAAAATTTCAAGTCTCTAGTGTCAATAGTGTTCAAAATATAGAACAATTTGAAAAATCACTATATATTCAGGTCCGGTTTGCCACGCCCCCAATGGGCGTAGACATATAACTTTTTGATCGATCTTCTTAGAATCATAACATCAACTCACATGCAAAATTTCAGCGTTCTAGCTTTAACGGTGTAGAAGATACGTATTTCCCGATTTGCCACGCCCCCAATGGGCGTAGATATATCCGCCATAGCTTTTTGAACTTGGGTTGTCACCCCGAGTATACATTTCAAATTGCAACTCTCTAGCTCATCATCTAGTATGATAACTTAACTATGGGCGGAAGAGTTTTCCGATTTGCCACGCCCCTAGTGGGCGGATCGGGAAAATTTTTACACTTTATAATTCGGGAGCATATATGAGTATATGTTAAAAATTTCAAGTCTCTAGCTCTAATAGCGCCGAAAAATATTGCGTTCATACGGACAGACGGACAGACGGACGGACAGCAAGACGGACATTGCACAAAACCAATATACTTTTTTCCCTTTGGGAACAAAGTATAAAAATATTTTCTAACCTGCATCGATAGGTTTTCAAAATTGCCATTGTCCAACCCATAGCTTCCAGAACAATAACATATATTACAACTTATGAACTTTTACCCCAGTACAAAAATTATTTATTGTGATATCGTCATTAAGCCCAGGAACAGTAAAATTTCTTTTAAAAAACCGTTTTAATGTCGAAATTGTAAATTCTCCACCACTGCACAGTACTTCAAATGGTCAGGTAGAAAGATTTCATAGTACTCTTGCAGAAATTGCCAGATGATTGAAATTAGAAAAACAATTAAATGACACAACTGACGGTATACTTCAAGCAACAATAAAATACAATAAAATTTTTCACTCCGTCGTTAACAAAAAACCAATTGACATAATCCACGCTTCCCCACCTGAATTAGAAGCAGAAATACAAGATAGAATATCTAAAGCGCAACATCTGCTACAAAATGCAGACAGAAGAAATAGAACTTTCCAGGTGGTCTTCAAAGTACTCATGAAATTGAATAAAAGACTTGGTAACAAGTTAACTCTATTATTTAAAGAAGTCACTGTGGAAGCCGATTTGGGGTCAAAGGTTCTTATAAAGGGGAGGGAGGTATATAAGGATAACTTAAGATAAAAAGAAAAACTATCTTTCCAGTACTTATTCTGCTGCGTATCTATATTAGGGTTTGGATTCTACGCTTCCTACTTTTAGTAGTAGCAACAGCTGGGAGAATTATCAACTATTCAACTCGGAATATATTCTTATCATGGATGGAAACGCAGTTATTTGGGAAGACTTTCGAATTTTAAGGTATATCTCTAATTTAACACTGTACTCGAAAATCGCCGAGGAAACTTATGGAACATTTCCCACAGTCTCATATGAGAATAATTCTTGAATCCGATTTAGGTCATATTAGATCATTACTAGAGACAGTTAATATACACCATAGACAATTTAGGAGTATAAAGGAACAGCCTTAAAGGTAGTAGCAGGAACTCCTGATTTAGACGACTTGGAGCAACTGAAATTTCATCAGCAAAAGCTAACTGAGTCAGTTAACCAACAGGCACTTATAAACACTAAGGAACAGAAAAAAATTTATAACTCAACAGAATCCGTTAATACGATAATTAGATTTGTCAAAAAGAAACAGATCGACACAGGATACCTCTACCAAACATCGCTCACAAGAAATAGAATTGTAATTTCTGAACTAAAAACACTAATGTTGTCTTTTACACTCGCAAAGATTCAAATTATAAACCCATCAATCCTTGACTCTAATGACCTAGCAAAATTTTAAAAGAGGACTCTGAAGATTTAACCATAACAGATTTAATTGAAATAGCTTACATAAAAGTCCTGTTAGATCGTAATTTTGTAACTAACAATACTCGACTTCGCTGAAAATAACAACGTCGCAGACTGCGGCAATAAAACTTTACCAATTGGAAACTGCACCGCTACCTTCTACGTTTTGCTAGAAACTATAATCAGCAACCTGTTCGCAGCAACTACATTCTGGAGGTATTGCGCATTGCAACACTCGTCCCAGCCACCTACAACCGTTGGCGGTAATTGATGATAGTATCATCATTATAAACGAAGAAACAGTTGTAATACGAATAGACAACGGAACAGATAGAATCATCTATGGCACTCACTTACTGACGTTTGATGAAGAGATCTATGTAAATGGGTCCCTGTACAAAAATACAAAAAATATAGTCAGGCGTCACCCAGGCTCGGCAGTATCGGGTACCCTAAATATAACTGGCCACCAAGAGATTTTGAGCATGGTTATCGGTTATGTCGTCTTTAAGATTTATCATAAATGCAAAAAGAATAAACAACAAGCCTCGATATGTGCTGTCATCGACACCTTAAGGAAGACCGAGGCCGGCCTTCAAACTAGTGAGGTAGGAGTAAACATATCCGGCATGACAAAAATCCACGACTGCAATTCTGCATGATCAGCAAAGTTGCAACAATGTTTAATGCCAACTATGACAAACTCTGCGCTACGCTGCCGTCAACATTCCATGCGCTGTTGTAACGTCGAAACATGATACACTCATCATAATCGCTGACATAGCGATTATAGGTCAGGGCTTTAGTTTGGATTTGACCAATAAACGAACAAGTTATAATTATATTTCATTGTTTTAACTTCGTGCAAAGATCATAAGTAAACAAGTTAATAAATTGTAAACTGATATATACATACACACAGTGGCTTACAGCCTTTATGATACACTTCAATTTTACAATTTTCTCTTGCTGTAATTCAAAAAAATAAAAAAACAAAATAATATACCAAAATTCCCTCACAGCTTATTTGATACAGTGCCAGTAAAATACTAAAATTTAAGGTTACCCTTTAATTTAATGGTTGGTTTGCATTCCCCTAGCTTTTATCGTAGCTTGCAGCCTATTTGTCATTGAATCCATCAAGTTCTGAGTATAGCTTGGCGTTATTTTGGGCCATTCCTCCAGTAAGGTTCTCTTTGGGTCTTCTTTGTTACAATTCTTATGTTTTCTGACGCTGTTGACTAAAAGTGCCCACAGATTCTCGATGACATTTAATTCGGAAGACTGTGCCGGGAGATTCATGACGTGGGGACAGTTCCAAATAAGCCATGTTTGAAAGAATCTAGCTTTGCGGATCGGGTCGTTGTCTTAGTAGAAACGGAGACCGTTGCCAGTTTTTTGGAACTTCGGATCAAAATTTTTTATTTTATATGAAGGTAATGAATTTTCTACATAATTTTATCGATGAGTACCAAAGTACCGACTCCGGCTGCGGACATACAAGCCCAAACCATACCGTGGTCACAGCAATGCTTCATTGTTGCTTTAAGGGTTTCTTTGTTGAGCTCAGTATTCGGCTTTCTCCACACATAAAACATCCTGCCGAAGCTCAAAATATTAAATTTTGAATGTCGCAGACTGCGGCAATAAAACTTTACCAATTGGAAACTGCACCGCTACCCTCTACGTTTTGCTAGAAACTATAATCAGCAACCTGTTCGCAGCAACTACATTCTGGAGGTATTGCGCATTGCAACACTCGTCCCAGCCACCTACAACCGTTGGCGGTAATTGATGATAGTATCATCATTATAAACGAAGAAACAGTTGTAATACGAATAGACAACGGAACAGATAGAATCATCTATGGCACTCACTTACTGACGTTTGATGAAGAGATCTATGTAAATGGGTCCCTGTACAAAAATACAAAAAATATAGTCAGGCGTCACCCAGGCTCGGCAGTATCGGGTACCCTAAATATAACTGGCCACCAAGAGATTTTGAGCATGGTTATCGGTTATGTCGTCTTTAAGATTTATCATAAATGCAAAAAGAATAAACAACAAGCCTCGATATGTGCTGTCATCGACACCTTAAGGAAGACCGAGGCCGGCCTTCAAACTAGTGAGGTAGGAGTAAACATATCCGGCATGACAAAAATCCACGACTGCAATTCTGCATGATCAGCAAAGTTGCAACAATGTTTAATGCCAACTATGACAAACTCTGCGCTACGCTGCCGTCAACATTCCATGCGCTGTTGTAACGTCGAAACATGATACACTCATCATAATCACTGACACAGCGATTATAGGTCAGGGCTTTAGTTTGGATTTGACCAATAAACGAACAAGTTATAATTATATTTCATTGTTTTAACTTCGTGCAAAGATCATAAGTAAACAAGTTAATAAATTGTAAACTGATATATACATACACACAGTGGCTTACAGCCTTTATGATACACTTCAATTTTACAATTTTCTCTTGCTGTAATTCAAAAACTATAAATGATATCGCAATACTTTAAATGTCATTTTAAAGAGGGCAATCCCTTGTTTTATAAAACATAAAATTTTATTTATAAATAATGCTGTTCAACAGCAAAAAAATAAAAAAAAAACAAAATAATATACCAAAATTCCCTCACAGCTTATTTGATACAGTGCCAGTAAAATACTAAAATTTAAGGTTACCCTTTAATTTAATGGTTGGTTTGCATTCCCCTAGCTTTTATCGTAGCTTGCAGCCTATTTGTCATTGATTCCATCAAGTTCTGAGTATAGCTTGGCGTTATTTTGGGCCATTCCTCCAGTAAGGTTCTCTTTGGGTCTTCTTTGTTACAATTCTTATGTTTTCTGACGCTGTTGACTAAAAGTGCCCACAGATTCTCGATGACATTTAATTCGGAAGACTGTGCCGGGAGATTCATGACGTGGGGACAGTTCCAAATAAGCCATGTTTGAAAGAATCTAGCTTTGCGGATCGGGTCGTTGTCTTAGTAGAAACGGAGACCGTTGCCAGTTTTTTGGAACTTCGGATCAAAATTTTTTATTTTATATGAAGGTAATGAATTTTCTACATAATTTTATCGATGAGTACCAAAGTACCGACTCCGGCTGCGGACATACAAGCCCAAACCATACCGTGGTCACAGCAATGCTTCATTGTTGCTTTAAGGGTTTCTTTGTTGAGCTCAGTATTCGGCTTTCTCCACACATAAAACATCCTGCCGAAGCTCAAAATATTAAATTTTGACTCCTCCGAGAAAATCCCAATGTTCCAAAACGAGGAGTCCTTCAAAATGTGCTCCTTATGAAAGGCTAGTCTGCTTAGGTAATAATTCTTTGTTTTAAACAGCTTCTTTCGAGCTACTATTGCTTTGAAATCATGGTCGAGCAACACACGCCGAATAGCTTATGCTCTCGAAACCTTGGCCAGTTCATTTTCAACCTCTTCACCCAACCTTAAAGATAACTTGGAGTTAACTAGAATTTTTCGAGCTCTGTAGCGCTAGTCGGACTCAGTGAAAATTTAATTGGTGCCTTTCTGCTCTTGTTTCTTAAAGGATTCTCTTTTTTAAAGTCCATAATATGGTAGATATAATATGGTAGACTGTGGAGGAACTTAATTCCAATAGCTCTGTACTTTTGCAGCCACTCTATCTATTATTATTTAAAAGGGTAAATGACCAGTTCACGCTTCTCAATTGTTGTTCGTGGGCTCATTATACAATATATTTTTCCTAATGTGTTAAGATATTGCAGATCGCAAAAAAAAAATTGTCTTCTATATTAACCAAACATAGCATAATGCGCGAAAGACAAAAAAACCCTTTTATATGGCAATTTTATTTACATAAAAAAGACTGTATCAAATAAGCTGAGAGCTCTAAAATTTGACTGCCACGCCAAAAACAAAATTTTCTGGAAGTACCAATACTTAAAACTAGTAATTTAAATATATAGCTAAATAAGTGCATATAAATTTTTCGATATACCTTCTCCTTTCGATATTAAGGAAGGGTAAAGTCGAAAAGTTGCACTGTATCAAATAAGCTGTGAGCCTCTGTATATATTTGTGAGAAGAGAGCAGAGAGTAACAAGTAAGAACGTTGCAGTTAGGCGCAACTAACTACGAGAGACTGTTCCAGTAGGTGCCGTTTATTTATTTAATAAACATTTAATAAACGAATTATTTCGGCAATTAGCAAACGTACATGGCAAGCAACAAACGTTGCTTGTGCTTACACAAGTTAACAGCCAAGTTAACGAACGCCCGTCGCAATGAACTCATTGACCAGACCGCGCGAATACTATGTTGGAGTGTCATGTTACAGTTCCAACGAACAGGCCAGAGCATCGACCAAACGTAAATATATTGTTTTAAATCATTCACATCACTGTACCTGACGGGCAGTGATATGGGATATTAGTCTTAACCCCAACATAATCTTCCTAATTAAGGATCAAGCTCCAAGAGCACACGTCTCCAACTGATCTGACTGACGACAGCATTCACCTCGCGGGAACACTGGATCAGTAGACTGAAGTAACTTTTACACAATTTTCTATGTATGCATACAAAAGTTTGCATGCCACAATATTCTAAGAATTGTGACTGAATTGGGAATTTTTCGATCGTTACTTTAGTTTTGTCAAAAGGCGTTCTAGCAGTGTCTTATTGGGTTTTAATTAACAGAGTTCAGAGCAAGGCAGTGGCGCTGGTATTAAGTGCTATGCAAGCTGCTCTTGGGTGCGTGGGTTCGAACTAGAACCCGCAGAAAACTTTTTTAATTTTTGTATATTTACAGTGGCTCACAGCTTATTTCGTGCAGTGGAATAGTAAAATTTTAAAGACGTATTCCCGCTAAGCCAGTAAAGATATCCAAAAAATTTAAATGAGGTCTTATTTATTAGTCATCCATTATATAGTAAAGCACTTCATTATTTTTCTATCCTAAGAAATAACATTTAAAACTAAAGAAAACTAAAATAACTGCCCTTTTCTATGTCACAGCTTATTTCGTGCACTGCACTTAACACTCAAAATTATCAACAAATTCTTAAATTATTATTTTGTATGATATACTTTATGTTTAATAACCTCTTACAAACGTGATTCCATCGAGCTTACAAATTTTTGGGTGACTTCGCTGGCGATTTTTGACCATTATTCTAAAAAGGCCATTTTCAGGTAATTTTGATTAGATATTGACCTTTTCCGGATGGCCATGTCCAATATTGCCCAAAAATATTCAATAACGTTTATGTCGGGGGCCTGGGCTTGAGGATTGACCACATGGGGACAGTTCCAGATCAACTGGGCAATCCCGATTTATGCTTTGGATGACTATGATGATAAAATCGGAATCGCCCCTCTAGACCCAGTTTTTCGGCACCTGGGAGCAAATTGACATTTAAAATGGATAGGTACATATTATACCATATTATACTTATATGAAAACTAAGTTTCCAACTCCCGAAGCTGCCATACAAGCTGTCACAAGCTGCTAACGATTGCATGTTATTTTAAAATGACCTGGGTTCGAATCCCGCATTTATTAATCGAAAACTTATAAATTGTATTTAATAAAAACTTAAATATTTTTATATTTCTGTTAAATGCTTTCTGCCATCTTAGCAATTACTACTAAGCTATCATAAGCATGAATTATGAAGTTGGCCACAACAAACTTCTTTGCCGATTTGTCGCGCCCCCAGTGGGCGTCAGTGGGCATCGCACACAGGCACATAAAAGCCCACACATATAGCAAGGAAGTGTAAATGTGTATGTGTATGTGTGTGCGTATGCAAGTTCACATCAGCTACCCAACCGAACGAACATCAACTGCTGGGGTTCTAATAGTGCTACGGGCAGCAAGAATATTGCACACAGGCACATAAATGCCTACACATATCGCGACTCGCGAGGAAGTATAAATGTGTGGGTATAGTCATCGGGAAATAATATTCGTTATGCACGTCAACACTTTCATATCCTTTCCACAAATATTCATGAAAACGCTAACATTTTGCATGAGCATGGCAAAGCCGTTTAAGAATTCGGTATACTCTTCGCTCAGAAGGGAACCAATGGGATCACGTCGAGAAGAAATTTCAATTTTTGTGAGCTGCTTGCTGTTTGTGCCAGCATACATATATTTTTGTGAGAAGAGAGCAGAGAGTAAAAAACATAGGGCAGAAATAGAAAGAGAGCAAGGAAAAGAGCGGCACATATCAGGCCTTTTTGGAATATCGACCGTCACCGTCGCGACACGTCGAGCGCTCGAAGCGGAATGATTTTCCATCAGCAATTTTTTTCTCCCGACCCTAAAAGTAACAAGTAAGAAGGCTCTAGTCGAGGCGGCTCGACTACGAGATCCCCTGAACCCTGCCAAAAAGTAATACTCTTCTTCTTTACGCACTTATGAGCGCACGCTCTGCTAACCGCGCAGTTGCTGTCGTGGCTTGGAGGCGGGTTGGGCTGAATTTCGGACGCTCATAACTCCATTTCTAGATAGACTATCTTTATGAAATTTTCAATGTAGATTAAGAGTATCTAAATCTATCTATGTGCCACATTGCAAATCTCTAGTATTTGAAATGCGTTTTTTTTTCATATTGGGGGCGAAGGGGGGGTGGCATTAAAAATCTGTAAATAACATAATCTGCGTATCCCTAATATTTATCTAAATAAACAAATTTGAAGTCTCTAGCTAAAACAATGTAGAAGTTATGTCCAAAAAACCTAAAAAATGTAAACGAATTTTTATTTATTTTTATACCTTGAACCCATTGAAAATGGGAAATCAGGGTATAATGGTTTTGTTAAAAGTATGTAACAGGCAGAAGGAGGCGTGTCAGACCCCATAAAGTATATATATTCTTGATCAGGGTGACGAGAAAAGTTGATCTAGCCCTGTCCGTCTGTCCGTCCGTCCGTCCGTCCGTCTGTCCGTCCGTATGAACGTCGAGATTTCGAAAACTACAAAAGCTAGAGAGCTGAAATTTCACATGAACATGCGTATGTTAGCTACGCAGTATAACTCATCCCATTTCCAAATTATCGATAAAAAATCGAAAATTCGTTTCCATTTTTTAGGTTTTTTAGGCATAACTTCTACACTGTTTCAGCTAGAGACTTCAAATTTGTTTATTTAGATAGATATTATGGATACGCAGATTATGTAATTTACAGATTTTGGATGCCACGCCCCTTTGCCCCCAATAAAAAAAAAACGCATTTCAAATACTTTGGCATATAGATAGATTTAGATACTCTTAATCTACATTGAAAATTTCATAAAGATAGTCTATCTAGAAATGGAGTTATGAGCGTCCGAAATTCAGCCCAACCCGCCTCCAAGCCACGACAGCAACTGCGCGGTTAGCAGAGCGTGCGCTCATAAGTGCGTAAAGAAGAAGAGTATAACTTTTTTGCAGGGTTCAGGGGATCTCGTAGTCGAGCCGCCTCGACTAGAGCCTTCTTACTTGTTTATTATAATTTGGAAATGGGATGAGTTATCGAAAAAAAAAAAAAAAAAAAACAAACTCGTACTGCGTAGCTAACATACGAGTATTCATGTAAAATTTCTAGCTTTTGTAGTTTCCGAAATCTCGACGTTCATACAGACGGACAGACGGACGGACGGACGGACGGACGGACGGACAGACGGACAGGGCTCAATCAACTTATTTTTTTATGCTGATCAAGAATATATATACTTATGGGGTCTGCGACTTCCCCTTCTGCCTGTTACATACATTTTCACAAAACCATTATATCCTGAATTCCCATTTTCAATGGGTTCAGGGTATAAAAACTCGAGCAAATACGAAGTTGATGGGGCTCTAATGTCAAAAAATAAGTGTGTGTTTATGGTTAGTGGTCTAACATAACTGCAAAATTTGGTTGCTTACATTCCAAAAATGCGAAAAGTACGGGGTATTTTTCTAAAACTGTAGGATATATAAACTTTTACGGTTTGCTACGCCCCCGGTGGGCGTAGATATATCTACCATAGCTTATTGATCTTGGGTTGTCAACCCGAGTATACATTCCAAATTTCAAGTCTCTAGTGCCAATAGTGTTCAAAATACAGCACAATTTGAAAAATCACTAATAGCGCCGAAAAATATTGCGTTCATACGGACGGACATCAAGACGGACATTGCACAACCCAATAGAATCTTTCTTTCAGGGAACAGTTCTCCCAACATAACCCACGTGGCAGAGCCAGAGATACAGCAAGACGCCTGCAATGCGTACATACATACATACATACATATGTACATGCGTACAAGCGTATATCAGCGTGTGGCTTTATTCATAGTTTGTTATTCGTTCAGAAGTAAGTGCATGTGCACGCGTGTAGACGCGAATCGAATAATTCTTGGAATATTATTCGTTCGACGAACGGTTCAGGGGATCTTGTAGTCAACCAGTCTCGACTAGAGCTTTCTTACTTCATCATCAATCAATATACAATTTCAGCTCCTTAGTTTTTGTATTTTACGAAATCTCTGCGTTCATGCGAGCGGACGGACGGATAGGGCTATATCGACCGTCGTCGTAATCAAGAATATTTGTATATACCTTGTAGAGTCTGCCACGCCTCCTTCTGCCTGCTACATACCTTTTCACAAAACCATTATATTCGGAATTCATATTGTTAAAGAATTTTAATATTTTATCAATTCGGAATAGTTGGCTTGAAGATTGCCAGCGACGAAAACGTACAGCTGCTATTAAAAAACAACAAAGCTTTACGATCGATATCTCGTTTTCAATGGACTTGAACTAGGATCTTATATCTGGCTACATCAACCACACAATTAACATAAATCTCTTTTATGCGTGCGTAAAGACTTCCACAAAATCTTCAGACGAACAGGTCTGGTCTAATGGGAGTGTTGCTCAGTATTTTGAGCTTAAATACTAAATAAGATAATAATACTCATTCTAATTGTGTGTGAATGATTGTAAAAATGAAATAATAATCCTTTCAACTTACCGTCCCAATTTATTGGAGAGCAATTAGTTGAGTTTGTCAACTGTAATCAGTTTCCAGATATCTTCGTTGAATATAGACATAGATTTAAATAACAGACTTACTTTTGAATTGAGTAGGGGATGCATTATAATTGGCTCACTTCTGCTTACTACTATTATGTATGGCGACATTGTTTCAAAGCTTTGTCGGCTAGAGGGCTCATAAGTTTCGTGCAATATGAGAAGGTTATCTTGAGACTTCACATTAAAACTTGGCTTAAAATGAATAGTGACCAGCAACTGCGGTTCACAAGCCGATTTTATATCGTCAATTGGACAGTTGAGTAAAACAGCATTTAAATTATTTGATCGAAAGGAATTAAGTTTTTTTTTTAACCAGAGTATAGCCAAACCTCAAGTTAATAATTATACAAATATTGACAAATATTGAAAATAATTGATTCATTTCGATTTTTTTATTTTTTTTCTTCTTTTTTATACAACCTCTAAAAATTATGTATAAGAATTTGATTACTTTTTCAGAGCAATGAGATTATAAAAGACATTAATCACTTTGTTCGCTCCAATCTCCAAGCTAATTGTTATTGTTCACTGCAAGAAGTGATCTTCTTCCTTAGAACGCATGCATGGGCGCGGGCTATGCTAACCGCGTAGTTCATGCAGTGAGTTGGGGTATGGGCTATAAATCCATAATAATCCAATTCTAGGAGAACAACCTTCATGAAACTTGCAGAACATAATAATAGCTTTCAAATGTAGGTTTTGTGCATATTTTTTGCGAAGGGGCATCTAAAACCTAAAAAATTTTAGTCTCCGTATCCATAATATCTACCTAGATATCAATTTTGTATGCCCTGAATCCATTGAAAATGGGCAGAAGGAGGCGTGGTAGACCCCATGCACTACAATGGACCCTCGGTTAACAAACGCCTAAGAAATAAGTTATGCTTAACAAACAATATTTCGCATAACGACGAATAACCAATTTGAAAGCATTTATTGTATGCAAAATATCTGTCAGTGATAAACAAAGAAATAGAGGACACACCAAATACATGTTATAGTCACTAACCATAAAACACATGGACCGCACAACCCAATTTTTTGGCATAAATTGTCCCTGAAGAGATAGAAGCTTGAAATTTTGCATACATATTAGTATGAGTATTTTATAATTTCGGATTTTTTTTTCCAAAATTAAACCACGCCCACACCCCCTCCCCCTTCATTCATTTACTTTTTTCTAAATTTGTTGGGCATAACTTCTACACCGTTTAAGCTAAAGACTTAAATTTATATTTATATATATTTAGATATATATTATGGTAACGCAGATTTTGTAATTTTCAGTTTTTTGATGCCACACCCCCTTCGCCCAAAAAAAAAAAAACGCATTTAAAATACTAGAGACTTGTAATCAGTGATTGAAAATGCTATGCTACAACGGAGTATTTGTTTTTGCTCTCGCTATTGCTCTGATTTCGAAAGGCTACTACGAGAGCAACTATGAGAGCAACTACGAGAGCAACTACGAGAGCAACTACGAGAGGAAAAGCGAAAAAGCAATGCTAATGCTCCGTAGCAGTAGCACAAATTTTGTTTTCATTTGCTTTGCTCTTACTTCGCTTTCAATGCTTGTGCTATTGCTACAACTACAAAATCGGATCGCAAATTTTTTGCTCTTGCTATTGCTCTGTGCTCCGATGTTTTATGCTATGGAGCAGAGCAGAAGAGCATTCGTTTTGTTTTTGTGCTCTCTGCTATGCTACGTAGCCTTTCGAAATCAGAGCAATAGCGAGAGCAGAGCAATATTTTGATTGAAATTGCTGCTATGTAGCAGCAAATTCAAACACTGCTTGTAATTTGGCACATAGGTACATTTAGATACTCTTAATCTACTCTGAAAATTTCATGAAGATCATCCTTCTAGAAAAAGAGTTATCAGCGTCCAAAGTATAGCCCAACCCACCCCAAACCACAGCAGCAACTGCGTATGAGCGCGTGGTCATACGTTCGTAAAGAAGAAGAGTATTTTTTTGCTCAATTAATTTAAGTTTATCTTCCGATTTGTTGTCTTTGCTTATTTTGTTTGACCATATAATCATTTATTGCACTATATTGTCGGTAGTTGCTGTTCCACACTTCCAGCAGAATGGAATTGTTGAACTCATTTGTAGCTGCAACATTTCAAATGCATTTGACGGGTTAAAAGTTATGTCTGGCGAAACGCAAATATAAATATTAATTTTGATCTTAATAATGCACGCAGCAACATGTTGCACAATTGACCAATAAATCACAGAACAACAAAATAAATTGTAAGAATCTCATTTAAATACCTCCCTGATATTTTTCCATAACAACACTTTTTCATTATTGCAACCTACAAAGATACATATATTCACGTTGAAAGTCGAGAATGCTATCAAGCGCTTTTTTCGATTTACCAAACAACTCTGAACAGCTAACTTTGACGAAGCTCAACACATTAATAGATGTCTTGAAAATTTTATAAAAATTGTTTTAATATTTACTGGAGTATTATAAATGAGAAAAATAAACCAGTTGGCGGATATAAAATAAAAAAAAATTTGCATTTATGCCAAAATTTCGGGATTTTTACCCATAGTGCATTGTTTTTTTGTTTTTAACTACCAGATAACTTCGTATTTGCTCGGGCCCTTACTTTTAGATTCCGGTAACGAAAATGTGTAACAAAATCACAAACGAGCGCTCGGCTGTGACAGTCTATCTTCCAACAAATGCTGGACATGTTCCAATCCTTCACTTGCTATCTCTTTCTCTCACTCTTTACTCTATGCTTTTTGCACTCTGCTCCCTCCTCTCTCAAATGTATATGTGTGTGTGTCGTAGCGCGATTATAATCGTGCCTTGATATTGTTAGAGTAGTGTAGCCACACCGCACTCAGATGAGAGTGGTGTTGGTAGAAAATGAGTATGAGAATGTGCAGTGCACATCAGCATGCATTCATGTCTTCGGTACAGGCAGGCGGAGTCCTCTGGTTCCCTTAGCTCTTTCGGCGATGGGGTGGGTCTTTGCTATACCGGGACTAACCATACATAAACTTTAATTTGTTAGGACTCCTACAAAAAAACTTGTGGGATGGGACAACACTAACACTAGTACACAAAAAAAAAAAGGAATGAACAAGAATTGGAACAGGTATACAGACGCGGAGGCGAAGCTGTCGGTTGCCTCTCGCTATCTATACCCAAACCCGACCATGATCTCCAATTAACCATTCGCTGGAAATCCCCTAACAAGAATGCTTCGACTCTCTTCTCTTCTATGCCATGTTTTAGACTATCTTTAGCCTATCATAGTGATTCACAAAAAATCTTTCTCAAATTTCTTTTTCTTTCATCTTGAACAATTCTCTTTATTTTACGAACTTAACTAAACTACATTAAATTAAATATACCCTCTTCATAATTTTTAACAAAGTCTTAATAATAGTTGGTTGACGCAGCTGAGTCCTATAAGGCTAGGGTTAAATTGATTACCAAATACAAGTTTTTGTTCCTTATAATATAGAAAATAGAAAAAAAAAATTTTTTTTTTTTGTTTTTAAGTTATTTCATGTTTTTTTTTCTTTCGTACCCATTTGTATTATTTTTATTCGTTTATTTATTTATATATTTTTTGTAAATTCATTTATTGGTGCAAACATATAAGTTTTTTTTTTCCATATATGCCTAGTAAATTATATTAAAGATAGCCGCAATTCAATTAAAGAAATAAATAAAAAATGTGAATAATAAAAAGATAATAAAACTAGATTCATATTAATGTTTAATGTGAATTAAAAAATTGAAAATGTTCACATTTTATTTTATGAACAAATTTCAGGAATATATATATATATATATAAAATATGCATAAGTTTTTTTCTTTATTTCATTTTTTTATAATGTTTAATTAAAATTTTGGGACTTCATAATATAAGGAGAGGAAGAAAAAGGGTGATCAAACACTCACAGTTTTTTTTTTTTCATCGACGAAAGGCCTTTCCTCGTGGTTGACTGCTGCTGTGGGATTGAGGTTAAAGGTTTTTCGAATGGGAGCAATTCTGTGTAAAATTATTCACTGTCAAATTAAAAATTTCCTTGTTTTCGGTTGCTTTAATTTTTTTTTTTTTTTTATATATATATATAATTTAGTTTTGTTTTTGTATTTATTTATTTATTTTAAATAATTAAAAAAATTTTATATATATATATATATATTATTTATTATTATTATTATTATTATTTTCTTTTCCTTTTTTTTTCGTTAATTTATTTAATTCATTTATGGGTGTGATGTGTTTTTTTTTTCTAATCTTAAATAGAATTAGTTTTTGGTTAAATTGTCTTTAACTGATTAAACTGCCCACAAAAATTTCTCACAGTGTACTTGGTCTTTTGCATCTTGTCTGCACTTTCGTTCATTTATAGCTTGTATAATTTGCACTGCAGCCCACTTCCAAGACGTTTAATATTTAATATGTTTAATGTTTTTTTCTTTACTGTTTTATGTTTTGAGTTTTGGCACTGCACTAATACTTTTAAAGTGATCGATGTCTGGTTTTATTAGTTGTTGTTGAGGTAATCGGGTGCATGTAGTTTTAGGAATTCATCATTTATTTCATTCATTTAGGAAACATCAAGTTGTCATCCATTTTGCAATATTTAGCTGCTGTTGAAGGCCGTGAGATATTATAGCGGCCACGTGTTCAGAGGCTGCTATACTATTATATTTTTTTTTCTTTTTTTTTTTTCTTTTTCTTTTATATGTTAATAGCTGCGTAGCACTCTGACACGGGCGAAGTTTCAACAAAAGAAGCTAGAGTGAATAAATATGTGAATTTGAGACTGCTTTATAAAATTCGCAATTTATTTTTTTAATAAATACCTTTAATTCCAGGGGAATTAAATATTAATAAATTATTAATATTCGGCAGCGTGAATGTGAAAAGAAGGTCGAGTTCTTGCTGCTTAGGTGCTTTTATATCTTTCGGCGAAAATCAAAGCTCAGCTTTTATTGCACCTAAAGTTGGCTGCACTTTGGTCTTGTAGCTGCTGAATAAGCACAGCGAAGCCTCGATCGGCTGCTAAGCATGCGCGACAGTAAGCTTTCGCTGCACCCGCCTAAGCTTTTTGTATGCATTCTAAGATGCATTCTGCTGCGTAAGCTTCGCAACTTCAAAGCTCACTAAAGTTTCTATGTTTTGTTTTTGTTTTGTTCACGCTTTATTACGATCAAGGCCATAATAATCGGTACGCTTATGATTGCATTTCTGCGACCATTACACCACCCGATAATATACCACGTTAGGCAGAATATTAGCGGGAATTAGCTCCGTATATCTTTGGCATGATACGTGCCTATTTCTTTGCCTTGCAGGTTCTCCAATACATAATAACAGTTTCCTAGTTCTTTCTTAATTCGGCTTTTTAAAACTGAGGCCCTAGTTTGGCATTAATATTTTGAGAAAATTTGCTTAACGCAAAATTTCTTCGAAAAACTTCCTGTCCTTCCTTGAAGGTTACTGGTTTCGTTCTCAAATTATATTGGCCTGAGTTTCGTTCGTAAGCTCGTCGGATATTTGTCTGAATGTCTTTTCTCAATAGAGTAGGTTATCTGATCGAGAAATGGGTATTATTTGCTCTTCAAGCAAGTGTAAGTCATTCAATAGTTTATAGTCCGATCCGTGCGTTATCATATCGAGTCCAAAAAGTGCTCGATATGGTGAACAGTTTAACGATTGATGCAGACCTGAGCGTAACGCACAAGAAATGCTTGTTAAATGCACATCCCAGTCAGTCTGATCGTTTTGCAAATATGATCGAATCGCTGCTAACAATGAACGGTTTACACGTTCAGCCGCATTACTCTGCGGTGAGTAAAGGGCAGTATATACGTGTTTAATGCCTAACTCTGTTAACCAGGCGTTAAATTCTTTAGATTTGAACTGAGTTCCATTATCACTAATGATAGTTTCAGGGACCCCAAAACTATGAAAAATATGTTTTAGCAAATATTCTTGAATTTTGGTCGCAGTGAACTGTTTTAATGGGCACAGCCAATGGTATTTGCTAAAATGGTCCAATACTATAAGCAATCCTATATGACCTTGTTTACTACGAGGGTATGGTCCAAGAAGGTCAATATAAAGTCGTTGGAACGGTCTACAGGAAGGAACATGAAAACCCATTGGGGGTTTTAACGTATAATTAGGGGCTTTGTTTTCTTTGCAAGTATCGCACGAGCGAATATAATCTCTCACATCTTTAGCTAAACCTGGCCAAAAGAGATGTCTACGTAATTTCTCTATAGTTTTATGCATTCCGGCATGGGCTGAAGTACAACTATTATGAGCTTGTTTTAAAACACTTGTTCGAAGGCTTTCGGGGACCCATAATTTCCAAGATAGTTTTTCTTGCTCTTGCTGACCCTGTGCATGCTCTGTACGAATGTATAAGAAGTTTCCAATCAATTTGAGATCTGGGAATCTAGACTTTTGCTGGGAATACTTTCTTACTAGTTCTAAATAAGAATCTTCCAAAAGGCATTTGATGTGAGGTCTATTATCGGACCCATATCAAGCTCTAAAATTTCATTTTCGCTTAATCTTGATAAGGCATCTGGGACTACATGGTCTTTTCCTTTTCGGTGGCTAAAAGTAAATTTAAACTGCTGTAAACGAAAAATCCAGCGAGCCAATCTACCAGAAATATTCTGCTGCCGCATAAGCCATAGCAAGCTAGAATGATCAGTAACCACTTCGAACTCCTGAAGTTCTAAATAGCATCTGAATTTCTCAATTGCTAGTATAACTGCGAGACACTCACGCTCGGTAACGCTATAATTGCGTTGAGAGCGACTTAATTTTTTTGACATGAACGCAATTGGCTTTTCATCATTCGTGTCCGTTAACTGTACTAGCACTGCCCCAATACCAAAATCGCTGGCATCGCAGTGAAGATAAAATTTCTTATTAAAATCTGGATTGGTTAAAATTGGAGCAGTAGTTAATACTTGCTTCAACTTATCCATGGCATTCTGTGCTTCGGGAGACCATACAAATTTAGTCTTCGTGGAAAGGATCGGTAATTGGGCAAGTTAGATCGGCAAAGTTATAAATAAAACGTCTGTACCAACCACAAACACCGAGAAATCCTCGTACTTGCTTCAAATTCTTGGGAGGTGGCCAATTAACAATACATGATACTTTTGATGGATCTGGGCTAATACCTCCGCTTCCAATTACATAACCCAGATAGTTAATGCTTGTGACACAGAACCGACTTTTGGCTGTATTTAATGTCAGATTCGCTTGACGAAACTGATCTGCTAGGCGAACTAAAATCGCTAAATGGGACGGAAAGTCTTCTGACACCACACACAGGTCGTCTAAATATCCGAAAACACAGTGTCTAAGATCTGGGGGAATCAGTTTATCCATCAGACGACACATAGTGGAGGGAGCATTACACAACCCAAAGGGCATAACCTTAAATTGGTATAGGGGGCGACCTGGGACTGTGAATGCTGTTAACTGTTTCGACTCCTCAGTGAGTTTAATTTGCCAAAAAGCATCTTTTAAATCTAATTTAGAAATGAGATTTGCTTTAGGCAATCGAGAGAATATGCCTTCGATGCTAGGTAAAGGATACGCATCCTTTTTCGTAGCATCGTTGAGCCTACGTGCATCTAAGCATAATCGTACTTTATTCGGTTTCATTACAAGGCGCATGGGTGAACTCCAGGGACTGATCGAAGGTTCGATAACATCTAACTGAAGCATGCGATCAATTTCTTCATATAGAAGCTTCTCTACTGCAGGACTGACTGGATAAAATCTTTGTTTCACTGGTTTAGAGTCTCCGATGTCTATATGGTGTTCTATAAGGCTCGTACGCCCTAAACTATGTGACGCATTTGGAAATAGTGATTTAACTACCTCTAATTGTTGAATCTCTGTTTTGGTCAAAGGATAGGCATCATCGCTAGGTGACTTGCTGTTTATACAAGATGCATCTAGAGAATCTATTATATTTGGTGCAAGTTGAAAGATTTTCCAGAAATCGTGTCCTAAAATAAGATTCTGATTTAGGCTTGGAATTATATATAATTTAATGGGTTTTTTAACAGAATTATACGTCATTTCAATATCTAGGAATCCAACAATGGCTTGACTTTCTCCTCCAGCTGTTTTTGCTTTGGATTTTATTTGCTTAAACTCTGGCAATTTTGAGAAATCGTTTGTTGCTAACTTCGAACCTATACAGCTAATATTTGCTCCAGTGTCTAATAGACCAAATTCTGTATAATTCAGGAACGAAACTTGAGCATAACTACGAAGGTCAGTTGCATTGTTAAAAATTGTAGATATTTGCAAATGTCTGTTCTTCTTAATCTCTGTATAGTATGTCTTCAATCTTTGAGTCCGTTTGCTAAGAGCAGGTAGAATATCGTGAAATATTCGATTTCGGACGGCTATATAATTTTGTAAACGTTTTTCGTAGGGACGAAAACGAATTGAAGGAGTATTCGAGTGCAATGTCGGCATCTCGACTTTATCTTCTTCTATCAAATTGGGTTCTACATTTTTTGGGGCATCCGGTTGTTGACGGATGCCTTGTGCCGGTTTTCCGACTGTTTCTGCAAACAATTTTGACATTGTGGCTTATACACATTAGGCTGTCCACAACCGTAGCAGAAAATGCGACGTTCAGACAGACAGTTCTGCCAAATATGTCCTATTTCTTCGCAATTCCAACAGCGCAGTTTTTCATGTGAGGCGCGTATGGCTGCGAGTTCTACATCCACTGGTTCGTCTTCCACATCATCAACTGGTTCTTCTACAGAATAAACTTGCCTACGTTGTACTACTTGCTTAGACTTCGCCTGATTAAGACGACAACTAGTTTCATAAGACAAATTTTCGCTCATTTGTACTAAGCGACGCAGATGTCCTACAGAATGGACTGGCTGATATAATAACTTCTCTCGCGTTTCAGGAAGTAAGTTATTCTTTAAAATTGCCATGAGCTCTTCTTCCTCCACTTTGAGAGAAGACTTATCTATGAGAGAGGCTACAGCCTCATAAAAAGATGAGAAGGACTCTCCAGGTTTTTGCTTGCGCGCTCTGATCATCTCCATGTTCATAAAATTTGACCTATAGTCGTCATATTGTTGTCGAAGGGATGAACAGAGGTCTGACCAAATAATGCGATCAACTTGCTTGTGGTATCTCCAATACCATGATCGAGCTTTTCCACTAAACAACACGAAAATATTCTTGCACATACCTGTAAAATCGCTTTCTAGAGTCTCATCTGTTAAAGATTTAACTCGATAAATAAATTCATTAACACCTAAACCCTCTGATGAACCATCAAAATGAACTCCCCACTTTTGCATAATGTCCACGGTCCTCCGACTATTCAAGGAGCAGGCACCTATTGAAGGGGAATCGCGCATATTCGGTACCGGCATAGGTTCGGTGAGTGAAGGGCGATTGTTTATTGCTAATGACGACATAATTCTAGTAACAGTTCCTTCTATCATGTTCTGGATCACGTTATAATCCACCTGTTGCGATCTTTGAGGATTCGAGCCACGAAATGCTCGAGTGGCTCTGGGTCTTCCCCTAGTGGTTCTGGGACGCGCGGCTTCAGCTTGACTCGGACTCTGACTCGCATCTAAAGCTGACGACTGTGCGCCACTAGCATTCAAAGGCGGAGCTTCTTGTACACTAGATGTATTATTTGCTTCGGCTAATGCTAGGGACTTGGCAAGGTTTCTAGTAGTAACTCGACGAGTTACTGGGGCAGCTGGCGGAGCTGTCTCTAGCCTTCGTGAAGGCGAGCAATTTCCTACTACTAGCTTCATATTTTGTCTATCAATTGGTGTTTGGCAAGTATAACAGACGATATTTTCTGTTAACCATGCTTCTACGCAATTCTTGTGGAAGATATGCTTGCACGGCAACAAATAGCAAGGATAAGTATCGTCCATTTCAGTCGCACATAAAGTGCACTTGTTTCCTGCACTACCTGCAGATGAGGTGTGAGGCGGAGTATTTACGACGGGCATCATAAATCTGAATTGGGTTTTCTCAATTTTGTTTTTATATTCATGGCATAGTCGAAGAGAGTCGAAGTATTCATATAACTGTTCCTAATTCTGTCATTTTTGGCTATTGAAACTAAATCTAGATGGTGGTATAAATCGGCTATCGCTACAACCAAAGACCATACTATTCGGCAAGGGAATGCATGTGCAGCATATCTCCGAGTTCCAGACAATAGCTAATCTAAGGTAGTATCGACATCAACTTTTACTCTCAACTAGTATTGCTTAATGGCTTCATACCTTTCTTTAATTAATTAAAGAATACTACCCAGGGATAATCAGTATTGGTATCTTATCTCTGTCGAATACACAAAATTCTGGAATTATATGGAAAAGTTTTTCAATAAAATAAATTAAAGTGTGGCTTCTTCCACAGCAAAAAAACGAGCTACAATTGTGAGGGAAGATATTGTTTTCCTAAGCAGTGATGCTTTAAAAATTTTTTTGTTGATAAATTCCACACAGGTTTCTCGGTCTGCGATCCAGGCTCGAATCGGCAGCTTCGTAGGTCCTGTGAAAAAATCTACTCCTCTCAGCAGTCACAGCGGCGATAGATAGACCAATCAAGTCTATGCTACTTCAGCAACACATGCTACTGAGACAACTATGTTTCTCACAAAAGGGGTATTTTGTACAACTATTACTTTCCCCATAGAGAAGAAATAGTTATAGAAAAATAAATCGGTACACTGAAAGCATATTATCGCTAAGGACTAGTACTTCCAGTGCCCCACGTTGGGCGCCAAAAATTTTATGTAACCCACACCGCTCTCAGATGAGAGTGGTGTTGGTAGAAAATGAGTATGAGAATGTGCAGTGCACATCAGCATGCATTCATGTCTTCGGTACAGGCAGGCGGAGTCCTCTGGTTCCCTTAGCTCTTTCGGCGATGGGGTGGGTCTTTGCTATACCGGGACTAACCATACATAAACTTTAATTTGTTAGGACTCCTACAAAAAAACTTGTGGGATGGGACAACACTAACACTAGTACACAAAAAAAAAAAAAGGAATGAACAAGAATTGGAACAGGTATACAGACGCGGAGGCGAAGCTGTCGGTTGCCTCTCGCTATCTATACCCAAACCCGACCATGATCTCCAATTAACCATTCGCTGGAAATCCCCTAACAAGAATGCTTCGACTCTCTTCTCTTCTATGCCATGTTTTAGACTATCTTTAGCCTATCATAGTGATTCACAAAAAAATCTTTCTCAAATTTCTTTTTCTTTCATCTTGAACAATTCTCTTTATTTTACGAACTTAACTAAACTACATTAAATTAAATATACCCTCTTCATAATTTTTAACAAAGTCTTAATAATAGTTGGTTGACGCAGCTGAGTCTTATAAGGCTAGGGTTAAATTGATTACCAAATACAAGTTTTTGTTCCTTATAATATAGAAAATAGAAAAAAAAATTTTTTTTTTTTTTGTTTTTAAGTTATTTCATGTTTTTTTTTCTTTCGTACCCATTTGTATTATTTTTATTCGTTTATTTATTTATATATTTTTTGTAAATTCATTTATTGGTGCAAACATATAAGTTTTTTTTTTTTCCATATATGCCTAGTAAATTATATTAAAGATAGCCGCAATTCAATTAAAGAAATAAATAAAAAATGTGAATAATAAAAAGATAATAAAACTAGATTCATATTAATGTTTAATGTGAATTAAAAAAATTGAAAATGTTCACATTTTATTTTATGAACAAATTTCAGGAATATATATATATATATATATATAAAATATGCATAAGTTTTTTTTCTTTATTTCATTTTTTTATAATGTTTAATTAAAATTTTGGGACTTCATAATATAAGGAGAGGAAGAAAAAGGGTGATCAAACACTCACAGTTTTTTTTTTCCATCGACGAAAGGCCTTTCCTCGTGGTTGACTGCTGCTGTGGGATTGAGGTTAAAGGTTTTTCGAATGGGAGCAATTCTGTGTAAAATTATTCACTGTCAAATTAAAAATTTCCTTGTTTTCGGTTGCTTTAATTTTTTTTTTTTTTTATATATATGTCGAGGCTTATTAAGTAAACGACACTCTAGTCGAACATATTTGGCAATTGGTGAATGCGCTTTGTTCCGTTATTCGCCAGATGGTCAGCGTTGTTCGATGCAAATATGCAGAAATGTTGCGAAAGGTTCTAAGTGGCGTACGTGACCAAATAAGGTTTGAAGGAGGTTTGAGGAAAGAGTTACACAGGAGATAATTGTTGTGCGTGCAATCCTGAGTCACTGAGAGAGAATGAGATCGCTATATATTCTATTACAAAAGAATGTGTGTGAGCGATGTGATATTGATGCTGAGGGCATTAACGTTTAGACAGTGGAAGTAGACAGTGCACTCAGGGTTATTCGCCATAGGCAATTTATAAAAGTGACTATGTCTGCCGACCAAGAGGACAATAATACTAGCACCCCGACATCAGAAGTGGGATTCGGCTCGCTACCTAATGAAGTAAATGAACCGTGGCGAGTGTTAATGGAAATGCAAAATAAAAATTTAGTCGAACTAGTAAAAACATTAACATCATCGGTGTCGACAAAATCGAATAACAAGACAGTTGTGTTGCCAAAATTTAACGCAGATCTTTTTGGTGCTGACGCGTCCGCGTGGTGTGCTACGGCAAATATAATTTTATCAGAAAAGAACATAAAAGGCAGCGAGTTGGTGATGGCCTTGAGTGCAGCGTTGGAAGGCAGTGCGTCGCAGTGGCTCTCCCAAATATGTTATCCAGACATAAATTGGGCCGAGTTTAAGGAGCTTTTCATGCAGCGTTTTACTAGCGTAGAAACACCAGCTGCTATGTTTTTGACTATGTTATCTACGAGCCCATCAGAAGAAGAATGTGTCTCAAATTATGCTAGTCGCATGGTGACGTCACTCGTCACTAAATGGCGTGAGATGGATGTAGAGGAGATTGCGGTTTCTGTGACACTTGCTCAGCTGGCTCACTCTGATACTAGATTGCAGCGACTAGCTTTTACTTCAAACGTGCGCAATAGGAGTGAACTACAAAACGAGCTTAAAGCTTTTACATTTAACAAGCGAAAGAAATCTTTAAAAGAGGAAGAACCTGCATCTGACATAAAGCGGTCCAAATTCTCAACAATAAAATGTCATTATTGTGGAAAATTGGGTCACAAGATGACTGAATGCCGAGCTAGGCAGAAGCAAAATCTTCCTCCCCGTGTCGCTGAGCGTAGCGGCAAGAGCGTTTTTGGTCATCAGCGATCAAATGTTACCTGCTTTAAGTGTGGTGAGGTTGGAAATATTTCAACTCAGTGCAGTAAGGCAAAGATGGAGAAAGATACGCATCAGGTGAAGAGAGTGCAACTGTGCGAAGTTGTTGAGCCCAAAGGAGAGATGATTCATCAAGACGAGACGTTTACGACAATGTTTGACTCTGGAGCGGAATGTTCGTTAATTAAACATAAGATAAGTGCGAAGTTAGTTGGTAAAAGAATTGACAATGTTGTAATGTTAAAAGGTATTGGCAACGACAGTATTTGTAGTACACTGCAAATACTTTGCAACGTAAAACTTAATAATCATGGCATAGAAATGTTATTTCATGTTGTAGGCGATGAATACTTAAAGAATGACATTGTGATTGGTCGAGAAATACTTTCGCAGGGTTTTCATGTCATTATATCACCTGGAAAATTTGAAATTATTAGATCTAAATCTGTAAACTGTTGTTCAAATGATGATATATTTTCTAAATTGAATACTGATCTTGTCGGTGAAGATAAAGATAAATTAAACAATTTATTGGAAAAATACTCGAAATCTTTTACAAAGGGAATTCCTTCGTCTAGAGTCAGAACAGGTGAAATGAAAATTAAATTAGCAGACCCCAGAAAAATTGTTCAGCGAAGACCATACAGACTTAGCCCAAATGAAAGAGAGTTGGTACGCGACAAAATAAAAGAATTATTAGAATGCAATATAATAAGGCCAAGTTGCTCACCCTATGCAAGTCCTATGATGTTAGTGAACAAAAAAGACGGATCTCATCGCTTGTGCGTTGATTACCGTGAGTTAAATGCTAACACAGTTTCAGATAGATATCCATTGCCTCTTATAGCAGATCAGATAGCCAGACTTCACGGAGCGAAATATTTCACATGTTTAGATATGGCAAGCGGATATTACCAAATCCCCCTGCATGAAGAATCAGTAGAGTGTACGGCTTTTGTCACCCCAGATGGCCAATACGAATTCTTGTCAATGCCGTTTGGCCTTAAAAATGCACCTTCAGTTTTCCAGCGTACAGTGATGCATACACTTGGAGAATTAGCAAATACATTTGTGGTTGTTTATATGGACGACGTATTGGTGGTTGCTACAACGAAAGATGAGGCTTTAGAAAGACTACAGATTACTCTTGATATTCTCACGGAAGCTGGATTTTTGTTTAATATTAAAAAGTGTTCGTTTCTTAAGTCAACAGTTCAATATTTGGGATATGAAGTGAGTGCAGGTCAAATTCGTCCAAACTCACTTAAAATTTCAGCATTAACCGCTCTACCGCCCCCTAAGTCCGTCTCTGCCTTAAGACAATTCATTGGATTAGCGTCTTATTTTCGCCAATTTATGCAAGGATTTTCTTGTTTTATGAAACCGTTGTATCAGTTGACATCGGAAAAGAACGAGTTTGTCTGGAAGCCAGAACATGAACTAATAAGACAAAAGGTCATTTCTATCCTGACACAGAAGCCAGTTTTGGTCATTTTTGACCCACAATATCCAATCGAATTACATACTGATGCAAGTGCTTGTGGATATGGTGCCATCTTGCTACACAAAATCGATGACAAACCTCATGTCGTTGAGTTTTTCAGCAAGGCTACTTCACCTACTGAATCACGATACCATTCTTATGAATTAGAGACTCTTGCGGTTGTTATGGCTATAAAGCATTTTCGTCATTATCTGACGGGTAGAGATTTTGTTGTTGTTACCGATTGTAACTCACTTAAAGCATCTAGAACAAAACGTGACCTATCTCCCAGAGTACAAAGATGGTGGGCCTATTTACAGTCGTTCTCATTTGATTTGCAGTATAGGGAAGGTAAACGAATGGCTCATGCCGATTTCTTTTCCAGAAATGTTCCGACCGCTGAGGCCATCAGTGCCTGTAAAATTCCAGAAAAGCGAGTTAATTTGGCAGAAATATCTAGTGATTGGCTTATGGCTGAACAGCGGAAGGACTCTGATATTGCCGACATCGTGAATAAATTGAAAAACCATTCTCTTGCCGAAGACATTGCAAAAACCTACGAGTTAAGAGCTGGAATAATCTATCGAAAAATCCAGAGGAATGGTAGAACTCGATCCTTGCCAATTGTCCCAAGAGCATTTCGATGGTCCGTAATAAACCAGATTCACGAGTCAATCATGCACTTAGGCTGGGAGAAGACTTTAAATAAGGCCTATGACTACTACTGGTTCGATAACATGTCGAAGTATATACGAAAATTTGTTGAAAACTGCATTACGTGTAAAATGTCAAAATCATCCTCAGGTAAAATTCAGGCTAGACTTCATCCAATACCAAAGGTCGACACACCTTGGCATACGATTCACATAGACATAACAGGAAAGTTGAGTGGCAAATCGGATCAAAAAGAATATCTTATTGTCCAAATGGACGCTTTTACTAAATTTGTTTTCTTAACACACACACTTAAGATTGATGCTGACAATTGTATAGGTGCTGTGACATCGGCTATATCTTTGTTTGGAGTACCAAAACGCATTATAGCAGATCAAGGCAGGTGTTTTGCCAGTTCTAAATTTAGTGAGTTTTGTTCTCAACAAAAAATAGGTTTGCATTTAATTGCGACAGGTACAAGTAGAGCAAACGGACAGGTGGAACGTATTATGAGTACCTTGAAAAATTTACTGACGGCGGTTGAGATGAGCAACCGATCTTGGCAAGACGCAGTGGGCGAAGTACAGCTGGCCTTAAATTGTACAGTAAGTCAAACGACAAAGGCCAGTCCTTTGGAATTGTTTATTGGTAAGGTTGCACGTCCGTTAGGGTTGCTTCCACCATGCGAAACGACGCAAAAAATTGATTTGGCAGAATCAAGAGCTCGAGCAGTGCAAAATATATCAGCGGCAGCAGCATATAACAAAGTGCAATTCGATCAAACCAAGGCCAAGGTTTTTAGATATGAGGTAGGAGATTTTGTATTGATTAAGAATGAAGAAAGGCAGCAAACAAAGTTAAGCCCAAAGTTTAGAGGACCCCTGCAAATAGTTGAATTATTAGATGGGGATAGATATGTTCTTAGGTCATTGACAAATAATAGGAAATACAAATATGCTCATGATAATATAAGGAAGTTGCCAGAAGGGCATGTACCAGTCGAACTAGAAAGTTATGATTAGGATTTGAATGATGCTGAGAAAGAAACTGTTGAAAGAGGCAGTATAAAAACCTGAGAAACTGTTGAAAGAGGCAGTATAAAAACCTGAGAAACTGTTGAAAGAGGCAGTATAAAAACCTGAGAAACTGTTGAAAGAGGCAGTATAAATACCTGAGAAACTGTTGAAAGAGACAGTATGGAATTTTAGAGAATGAAACTGTTGCAAGAGACAGTATGGATGCCTAAAAGGGCTGATAAAAAGTGTCGAAAGAATTGGTCAGAATGCAAACACAAGTGCAAAACTAATGTTTTGATCATGGCGTGTGACGCATAAGATGATGTAAGAAAAAAACAAGGAAAGTTGAATTAAGTTGAAGATGAATTACAAATGAGAGATACAATTTTGAATGAGAATAGTTATAATGAAGAAACTTATAATATAAAGAATATGTTAAGTTTAAATATGAGAACCTATGATTAATGCAGCAAGGCATTTATGTGAAATCACACGAGGTCGTGTTATGGTCAGTATGGCCGAGGTGGTTCAGTAGATTACATAAAGAATAATTGTCAGACACGGGGTGACCGTCCGAGTGAGACAGTAATTAAAATAATATTTCAAGTTTGAAATTTCCGTCACAAGAAATAAAACAAAATAATGATAATAATAATGATAATAATGAATGATAAATAAATAATAATAGATTAATATAGATTGACTGATGAAAGATTATTATTTAAAGTTGCTTAAGTGAAATATTAAACAAATTATTGATTTGTAATAAGATTATGATAACATAAGGAATAAATGTTAAAGGCTTTTTGAAAGAAGTGTTGAATTGAATATTTTTCAAATGTTGAGTACACGAGGACGTGTAAGTGTCAGTATGGCCGTGTCGAGGCGTATTAAGTAAACGACACTCTAGTCGAACATATTTGGCAATTGGTGAATGCGCTTTGTTCCGTTATTCGCCAGATGGACAGCGTTGTTCGATGCAAATATGCAGAAATGTTGCGAAAGGTTCTAAGTGGCGTACGTGACCAAATAAGGTTTGAAGGAGGTTTGAGGAAAGAGTTACACAGGAGATAATTGTTGTGCGTGCAATCCTGAGTCACTGAGAGAGAATGAGATCGCTATATATTCTATTACAAAAGAATGTGTGTGAGCGATGTGATATTGATGCTGAGGGCATTAACGTTTAGACAGTAGAGCTGGCAAACTATCGATAGTGGCGCCATTCGATATTTTCGATATTTTCTAGAAAAAAATTCGATACTATCGATACTATCGCTAAAACCGTCTTTATTTTCATTTAAATTTAAAAATAATGAAAAATAACAAAACAAATTATAACAAGAAAATTAACAAAATAACAAAAATTATATTAACTTAAAAAACAATCAGTTTTACTTCATAACTGACTTTTTTCTTAAAGTTAAAACAATTTTACTGGGAGATCCATTGATTGTGTTGGAGAAAGAGGAGCATATCCACATTTTTAGGCTTTAATGAAGCTCGGCGATCGGCGATTATTTGTCCAGCTTTGCTGAACATTCTTTCAGCATCGGTGGATGTTTCAGGAATGCATAAAATTTTTTTAGCGACATACCGCAAACATTAATCATTGTGCTTAAAATATAATAATAAATAGGTATTACTTATTTAGCATGACATTGAATCTCAATAAAAAATTACCTGCCAATATTTAAGGGGATCTATATCCTCAGAGGAGTGCTCGATTCCGAAATATTTGTGAATTTGAACAATAGACTCTGAACGCTTTGTCCTGGGCAAATTTTCAATATTTTTTTTTAGAAATTGAAACAGTGGTTGCTGGGGTTTTTCTATTGTTGTTGACGGTGGCAAATTAGGAAGCGGAGATTCGGAGATATCACCTTGAGACTTGATTGCATTTATCAACTCATCCTGCAATTGTTTTTCTCCTTGGAGTGCGTTGGTGGGGCATCGAAATCCTTGCTTAAAAAAAATTAAAAATAAAATTAGTTTTACGGTTCTAACAATGAAATGGAAAATAATATCAAAAATTTGTCCATGCCAAATTTGTTCTATACCACTAACCAAAAAGCTTATACCGGATTATATTTTAATAAATTTCGTATAACCAAATCGGCAAAACGAGTGATGTGTCAAACTGCGAGCGTTATTTTCGATCCCTATCGATAGTGGATAAAAAATATCGATGGTGGCGCAAAAATGTGAAAATTCGATATATCGATAGTGCTATCGATAGTTTGCCAGCACTATTAGACAGTGGAAGTAGACAGTGCACTCAGGGTTATTCGCCATAGGCAATTTATAAAAGTGACTATGTCTGCCGACCAAGAGGACAATAATACTAGCACCCCGACATATATATATAATTTAGTTTTGTTTTGTATTTATTTATTTTTTTTAAATAATTTAAAAAATTTTATATATATATATATATATATATATATATATATATATATATATATATATATATATATATATATATATAGATATATATATTTATTTAGTTATTTTTGTGTATGTTATTTTCTTTTCCTTTTTTTTTCGTTAATTTATTTAATTCATTTATGGGTGTGATGTGTTTTTTTTTTTCTAATCTTAAATAGAATTAGTTTTTGGTTAAATTGTCTTTAACTGATTAAACTGCCCACAAAATTTCTCACAGTGTACTTGGTCTTTTGCATCTTGTCTGCACTTTCGTTCATTTATAGCTTGTATAATTTGCACTGCAGCCCACTTCCAAGACGTTTAATATTTAATATGTTTAATGTTTTTTTCTTTACTGTTTTATGTTTTGAGTTTTGGCACTGCACTAATACTTTTAAAGTGATCGATGTCTGGTTTTATTAGTTGTTGTTGAGGTAATCGGGTGCATGTAGTTTTAGGAATTCATCATTTATTTCATTCATTTAGGAAACATCAAGTTGTCATCCATTTTGCAATATTTAGCTGCTGTTGAAGGCAGTGAGATATTATAGCGGCCACGTGTTCAGAGGCTGCTATACTATTATATTTTTTTTCTTTTTTTTTTTTTCTTTTTCTTTTATATGTTAATAGCTGCGCAGCACTCTGACACGGGCGAAGTTTCAACAAAAGAAGCTAGAGTGAATAAATATGTGAATTTGAGACTGCTTTATAAAATTCGCAATTTATTTTTTTAATAAATACCTTTAATTCCAGGGGAATTAAATATTAATAAATTATTAATATTCGGCAGCGTGAATGTGAAAAGAAGGTCGAGTTCTTGCTGCTTAGGTGCTTTTATATCTTTCGGCGAAAATCAAAGCTCAGCTTTTATTGCACCTAAAGTTGGCTGCACTTTGGTCTTGTAGCTGCTGAATAAGCACAGCGAAGCCTCGATCGGCTGCTAAGCATGCGCGACAGTAAGCTTTCGCTGCACCCGCCTAAGCTTTTTGTATGCATTCTAAGATGCATTCTGCTGCGTAAGCTTCGCAACTTCAAAGCTCACTAAAGTTTCTATGTTTTGTTTTTGTTTTGTTCACGCTTTATTACGATCAAGGCCATAATAATCGGTACGCTTATGATTGCATTTCTGCGACCATTACAGTAGGTATCGAAGTAGTTACCTAAGTTGGCAGGACCATTTATACTTAAATTGGCTGCTGCTGCACGTAGTCCCTGGTTATTATAAAGACCGAATTGGCAGGTCTAGTATGATGACTTGAATGTTTGGCGCAGAACATTCTAGAAGTGCTACACAAAGAGAACTAGAAAATTAAAAAGGGAATTGGTGATATAGCGTGGCGAATTGAGACGAGAAATTACGAAATCCGAGCCATCTCCGACATACAGTGGCTCACAGCTTATTTGATACACTTCAATTATAAAATTTTCTCTTGCTGTAATTCAAAAACCATAAATGATATCGCAATACTTTAAATGTCATTTTAAAGAGAGCAATTCCTTGTTTTATAAAACAAAAAATTTTATTTAAAAATAATGCTGTTAAACAGAATTCTCTCCCAAAATTCTCCCAAAATTCTCTCACAGCTTATTTGATACAGTGCCAGTAAAATACTAAAATTTAAGGTTACCCTTTAATTTAATGGTTGGTTTGCATTCCCTTAGCTTTTATCGTAGCTTGCAGCCTATTTGTCATTGAATCCATCAAGTTTTGAGTATAGCTTGGCGTTATTTTGGGCCATTCCTCCAGTAAGGTTCTCTTTGGGTCTCCTTTGTTACAATTCTTATGTTTTCTGACGTTGTTGACTAAAAGTGCCCACAAATTCTCGATGACATTTAATTCGGAAGACTGTGCCGGGGGATTCATGACGTGGGGACAGTTCCAAATAAGCCATGTTTGAAAGAATCTAGCTTTGCGGATCGGGCCAGTTTTTTGGAACTTCGGATCAAAATTTTTTATTTTATATGAAGGTAATGAATTTTCTACATAATTTTATCGATGAATACCAAAGTACCGACTCCGGCTGCAGACATACAAGCCCAATGCGCGAAAGACAAAAAAACCCTTTTATATGGCAATTTTATTTACATAAAACAGACTGTATCAAATAAGCTGAGAGCTCTAAAATTTGACTGCCACGCCAAAAACAAATTTTCCTGGAAGTACCAATACTTAAAACTAGTAATTTATATATAGCTAAATAAGTGCATTTAAAATTTGTCGATATACCTTCTCCTTTCGATATTAAGGAAGGGTAAAGTCGAAAAGTTGCACTGTATCAAATAAGCTGTGAGCCACTGTATGTATGTATATATGAAGTATATATGTATATATGAAGTATATATGTATATATCAGTGTTGCCATCTTTTCGCCAAAAAAACAGGACAGTTGACACCAAAAAAAGGATAAAAAAGGGCCAAAATATTTTTGAAAAGGTAAAAAAAAAAAAACGGATAACATTTTTTCTATTTCTAAAGTATAATTTTATTTTAATTTTCGTTTATAAGGTATAGTACCTCATGGTATTTTCGTTGCTATATGTATTTTTCGTTGTAGTCCAAACCTAATCCAAAGATAATATATTTAATTGTATGTAATTGTTAACTAGTAAAACCAACCTAATTTCCAAAATAGAATTTAACGTATCAATATGCAGCTATTCCTTAATTTGATTTTAACCAAATTGACTTGGCTGAACACCCTTTCCACCTCAGCATTTGACGACACGGCACGGCAATGACAGCAAAGTGATAACAAATGCACTCAGGTCCGAAAAGTTTTTGTTTCCTGCTGAGTCTGTGTGGTTCTGAACTTCAGTCCAGAAAGATACGATACTTTCTTTATCTACAAGTTTTATATTTAAACTGCACTTGCAGTATTTGAAAAATGCCTCATCAATATTATTGGGAACGCGGCGGATCCACTTTTTTTTTTTTTTTAGACCGCGACACCCTAAATTTCAGTTTGTAAATTTCCTTTGAAAATTTTGTTAAACTTTTGAAAACTTTAATGATCGATCGATAAATATATTTTCGATTACAGGACTACAGCGTTTGAAACAGAGATACATCGTAAAATATCTTGCAATAAAGCAATATTAAAGCGATGATATTGATTTACTTGACAAATTTTATAAACAACCTTTAACAATTAAAAAAGGATGAAAAAAGGCCAATACAATATAAAAAAGGCATTTTTTCCGGACAGGGGCTGTTTCTAAATTTTTGCGGCAGTTGTAATTTCAAAAAGGACAGATCTGTCCGGAAAAAGGCCAAGTTGGAAACACTGGTATATATGAAGTTGAAGTTTCTTGAAATTTCTTCTCGATCCCATTGATCCCATGAAAATGTTAGCGTTTCATGATTATTTGTGGAAATGGTATGGTGTTTATGCGCTGTGAAGAATCACATTCTTTTCAACATCAGTGTTCCTGTTATAATTAATAAATATATATATAATACAATAATATACATACATACATCATTATAATATAGGGTAGCGAGAGATCGGCGAACGGCGGCAAGCAATAGCGCAGCAACAGACAGAGAGACAAACGCAACAACCGAACAAACGGGACAAAAGACAAGACAAAGAATTCTAACGGCGATCAATCGTGGTACAGGCTGTATTATTCGCCAAATAATGCACCTAGCAACAGCATCGAACGGCACTAAAGACATAACGGACAGCAATAGCAAAGACAAAACGGACAGAGCTCAGCCCTGAGAGAGCAGCGCAGCGCTCAGAGCAAGCAAGCGGAGCAATGCTATCAGAGCGCCGCCGCGCTCAGAACAAGTGAGCAGAGCTGTCTTAAGAGCGCATAGCCACGTGCCGAGCCGAATACTCCCACGCTACATAGCGTAGGCACGCACTGACGCTCAGCCGGGCAGAGGCGAAAGCTCATGCGTAACCGAATGCATGCAAAGGCAGCCGCTTCGAAACAAAGGGCGCGTGGCGCTCCATAGTCAATCATCTTCTGACCTCCGAAGCGAACGCACGGAATTACTAAAAGCTGACCCACGCATTAAAAACAATGCCGCCGCCTCCTGCTGATCGCCGGTAAGTTAACAAAGCTGTGCCTCATTAGAGTTTGTTTTGTGAGATATAGCGGGCGACCATTAGGTAGCTATGTTTAGAAACACAAATAATTAAAGTGAACTGTGAAAAATGTGAAAGTGAATTGTATTGAGTGTTCTTTTGTCCGGGTGGTGTCGCAGCACATAGCGGGCGCCAGAAGATCAGACTCCGAGCGTTATACGCCAGAGCCGGATACAAGTGGTGCTGAGAGCAGCTATGTTGCTGGCTAAGTATGTGTTTCGTGTTTTCTGGCAACGCAGTGGCGCACGAGCGTTATACGCCAGAGCTGGATCCACGTGGCCGCCAGTGGGCGTGCCGCTGCCTGTCAGTGTTCGTTAAGTGCTCGTCCATGCTTTCTGGCCTCGCGGTGGCGCACAAAATTGAACTCTGATCTCTTTGAATTAAAAATTGAAACTGATTATTTCTTAAAATCCTAGTGCTTATATACTTTAAAAATACTTTGTCACTGGAAGATTCACAGATGTTTTGTCAAGTATCCCTTTCGATCACTAAACCTAGAGGCTCTTGTTTCATTTTTATACCCTGAGCCCATTGAAAATGGGAAATCAGGGTATAATGGTTTTGTTAAATGTATGTAACAGGCACAAGAAGGCGTGGCAGACCCCATAAAGTATATATATTCTTGATCAGCATAAAAAAATAAGTTGATCTAGCCCTGTCCGTCTGTCCGTCCGTCCGTCCGTCCGTCCGTCCGTCCGTCCGTCCGTATGTATGAACGCGTCGATTTCCGAAGATACAAAAGCTAGAGAGTTCATTCTTTTTGTGTTAGGTTCGTATATTGCACGCGCAGTACGAGTTTGTTTCAGAAATTCGATAACTTGTATATTTGCAAAGTTATCGATAAACGAACTTATCGGGAACCAGTTATAAAATTCTAGCTAATTCATCTTTAGAGTAAGTGTTCAAACATGAACACGATAAGTAAAAACATACATATGTATAAAAATAAACATTACGGATAACCTGCGCGTTACCAATTATAAAATTAAAATTCTCAGCCACAAATCTTAGGCCCCTGGCAGTATGTTCAAGCATGAACATGCCTCATAAATAAACATATTAAAAAATAGGCAATAGTCGATAACCTGCGCGTTATCTGAAGCCAAGTAATAAACATGTCATCCCTTAGCTGCAGCGACCAACGCAGCAAGTAATAAAAATGTAACGCGAGACGTGAGAACGGCTTAGCGATCGAAAAGGGACACTTGACAAACATCTGTGCACTTGTGTGCATGGAATTAATTATAGCCTTCCAGTGCCTGGAAGTATTTTTAAGGTATATAAGCACTAGGATTTTAAGGAATAAACAGTTCAATCTTTGAATTCGGTAAATGTGGAGTGTTTCATTTCGACTCTCTAACATTTTGGTCCTTCGGCGTTCTCTGTTGTTTTCCCCCACCAGTGGTAAGAGACACAGAGAAAGGAACCAGCGTCTTTGTGCTGTGGTATTACAAAACCTCAGCAAAAGACAACAAAAATTTTTGTTATATTGCTCGGTTCTCCCCCACCAGAGGTAAGAGACAGAGTATATATACAAAATAGTGCTCAAATTTTAAAAAAGAAAAGTTTGTAGTGCAAATAAGTTCGTGTCTCAAAAATAAAAGGGAACGGACAACATTAAAAAGTCCAAATAGGACAAAAAGTGCTCAAAAAATAATTTCTAGTGCAAATAAGTTCGTGTCTCAAAAATAAAAGGGAACGGACAACATTAAAAAGTCCAAATAGGACAAAAAAGTGCTCAAAAAATAATTTGTAGTGCAAATAAGTTCGTGTCTCAAAAATAAAAGGGAACGGACAACATTAAAAAGTCCAAATAGGACAAAAAAGTGCTCAAAAAATAATTTGTAGTGCAAATAAGTTCGTGTCTCAAAAATAAAAGGGAACGGACAACATTAAAAAGTCCAAATAGGACAAAAAAGTGCTCAAAAAATAATTTGTAGTGCAAATAAGTTCGTGTCTCAAAAATAAAAGGGAACGGACAACATTAAAAAGTCCAAATAGGACAAAAAAGTGCTCAAAAAATAATTTGTAGTGCAAATAAGTTCGTGTCTCAAAAATAAGGGAACGGACAACATTAATAAGTCCAAGTAGGACAACAAAAAGTGCTCAAATCAAAAATAAATATTTTGTAGTGCAAATAAGTCCATATCCCAAAAATAATAAGGGAACGGACAACTTTAATAAGTCCAAATAGGACATAAAAAAAAAAAAAAAGTGCTCAAAAATAATCAAAATTTGTAGTGCGAATAAGTCCGTATACCAAAAATAAAAAGGGAACGGAGAACTTTTATAAGTCCAAAGAGACAAAGTCAAGAAGTCCAAAAAGGACAACAAAAACCGCAAAAAAAAAAAAAAAAAAAAAAAAAAGCGGACACAAAAAAAAAAAAACAACAACAGCACCAATCGATCACGCAGGAGCGATTCAGAAGACAACGGAATTCCAATCACGCAGGAGCGATTCAGACGACAACGGAATTCCAATCACGCAGGAGCGATTCAGAAGACAGCGGGATGCCAATCACGCAGGAGCTATAAAGAAGACATCGGGATTCCAATCACGCAGGAGCTATTCAGAAGACAGTGGGATTCAAATCGATCACGCAGAGCCACCCTTAGGAGAAGACTGGAGCTAAGATAAGTCGTAATTTTATTTACTTTATTGTTCAAATAAGAAAAGAAAATGCTGTCAGAGAAAATTATAGTACTGTTAAAAAAACAATCGGACTTAGTGTCCAGATTGATGAAGCTAGACTCATCAGATGAGATAAGGCCACCTAGCGACATATTAGAAGAGCTAGGTAGGATACAGAATGAGTTAGAAAATAATAACTCAATATTGTTAAAAGTGGGGGTAATAGACCACCCATATTTTAACAATAAGGAGTTTGAAAAAGCAGTAAAAATTATAAAAGATATAAAAACAGAAATTTTGAGTAGCGAGAAGCAAATCAAAGAAGAAATTAGGCAGATAGGAACGGTGACAGTTCATGAAGAGGCAGAATTTGAAAACAAAGTAGATCAGATAAGAAAATACTTAAAAGAAACAAATGAGGATATTGCGAAAGCAAATGTAGGTGTTTTCGAAATTCGAAAAAATAAGATTCTATTCTTATGGAATAGAATTTCGAAACACATACAAGAGCTTCAACCCAAATATGAAGCCAGCAAAACGTTTGAAGAAGGGGTAATCGAACTAGAGTTCGACATTCAAAATACCATCAGCGCATTAGACGCAAAGAAAACTTCCCCAATTCAACCCACTATCCAAGAAAAGGGAGATAATCTCCCTGGACTACCGAGAATGCAAGTCCCAATATTCTTTGGCGATGCTAAAGATTGGGACTCATTCGCTCAACTATTTAACGACCTTATCGATCAAAGACAGGACCTAACTTCTGCCATAAAATTTAACTATTTAAAAACCTCATTACGAGGAGAAGCAAAGAGCATGGTTGCTCACCTATTAACAGGGTCCGCAGATAACTATACCGTAGCTTGGGAGTTATTAACCAAAAGATACGAAAATAAAAGAAAAATTTTTTCGGAACAATTTAACCGAATATTAGAGCTCCCAAATTTAGATATTGACTCATCGAAAAGTATCAACAACTTCATACACACAATCAATGAGTCAATACACATAATTAAAAATAAAGCTCAACTCTCAAGTGAAGTTGACAAAATGTTTGCACATTTAATACTGAGAAAATTTAGTAAAGAGGCTCTTCAATTATATGAAAGCCAAATAAAAAGACAAAGGACATACAACTGCTGACTGACGTAATGGACTTTTTAGAACAGAGGTATTACTCAACGTCCGCATCAAAAAAAGAAGAAAAGAAAGTCTTCAGAAGCACTACCAATGTGCAATATTGTCCGATATGCAAAGCAGTAGGCCACAGTGTCACGCAATGCACAAAATTTAAAGCAATGAATCCGAGTGAAAGACTAGACATTGCTAAAAAGACATACTTATGTCTAAAGTGTTTTAAAACACTCAAACTCATATCGGTGTAAAAATAACATAACTTGTGGCTTTTGCAACAGAGATCACCACACAATGCTACATTTAAATACAAATAAAGACAGGGTTAATACAGTAATGGCAAATGAAAAGGCCTTATTAGCCACTGCAATAATTAAAGTAAAAACAAGCAAGGAGAACTATATTAAATTAAGAGCATTGATAGATAGCGGGTCTCAAAAAACAATTATATCTGAGGAGGCCGCACAGTGGTTGAATTTACCCCGAATCAGAAATGAGACAGAAATAAGTGGAATTTCAGCAGAAAACACTTGTAGGTCGAAATACAAAGTGAAGCTAGATATAAAAACAACCGAATTAAAAACAGAGCAGCTAAAGGTTGAGGCCATCATAGTATCAAAATTAATGAAAGCCCTCCCAGTAGACAAAGTAAATGTAGATACAGCAAAATGGCACAGTTACAGTTTAGCTGATCCCCAATTTCATAAGCCAGGTCGAGTAGACATGATAATAGGCGCAGACTTATACGCACATGTACTAAAAAATGGAATAGTAAAAATAGATGGATTACTCGGGCAAAATACAAAGTTTGGATGGATTATATCGGGTTGTACAAAATCTAGAGGAGAATCAACAATAGTAGCAACAAGTATAGCAATAGAAGATCTAAATCAGTTCTGGGAATTAGAAACCGAAGAAGATGAAAATGACGAAGAAGCTGAATTTTGTGAAAATAATTTTTTGAGTACAACGAAAAAGGATGAAATGGGACGATATATTGTAACAATTCCATTCAAAAAAGAAAATGAATTAGGAGAATCTAAGCCACAAGCAATAGCTCGGTTTCTTAGCTTAGAAAGAAAACTTCAAAATAATGAAAAATTAAAAACAGATTATACGAATTTCATGAATGAATATATAAATTTAGGCCATATGATTCCTACAAATAAAGAAGGAAAATATTATTTGCCACATCAGGCAGTGTTAAGGGACAGTAGTCTAACAACAAAACTTAGAGTAGTCTTTGACGCATCTGCAAAAACAACAAATAAGAAAAGTCTAAACGATATTATGTGGACTGGACCAAGGGTTCAAAAAGATATTTTTGACATTATGTTAAAATGGCGACGCTGGGAATATGTAGTGTCAGCAGACATTGAGAAAATGTATAGGCAAGTTAAAATTGACAAAGATAACCAAAAATTTCAATATATTGTTTGGAGAGATTCTCCAAATAAAAAATTAAAAAATTTTAAACTTACAACCATCACTTATGGTACTGCATCAGCTCCTTTCCTAGCAACAAGAGTTCTTTTAGATATAGCCAACAATTGTAATAACGCATCAATCAAAGAAATAATGAAAACAGATTTTTATATGGACGATTTAATGACAGGTGCAGAATCCATAGAAAACTGTAAAGAAATAGTAGAACAGGTTTCTAACGAACTAGCAAAGGCAGGTTTTAATCTAAGAAAGTGGATTTCAAATAAGTCAGAAATAATTGAAGAAATTGACAAAAGTGAGGAGAATAAAGTATTAAGTATTGCAGAAAATGAGTCGATAAAGACATTAGGGCTTCAGTGGGAACCCATCAAAGATGAATTTAAATTTAATTTCACCAACAGCAGTATGAAAATAATAACAAAAAGAACGGTCTTATCGACACTAGCAAGAATATATGATCCTTTAGGGTGGTTATCACCAGTAATCATAATAGGGAAACTGTTCATGCAAAGACTATGGCTAACTGATCAAACATGGGATGAAGAATTATCCGAAGAAGAAAGCAAGGAATGGATATTGTTTCAAGAAAATTTAATACATCTACAGAACATAAGAATACCTAGGTGGGTAAAACCCAGAAAGACGTTGAAGTACAGCTTCATGGATTTGCTGATGCTTCCGAGAAAGCATACGCAGCAGTAGTATATGCCAAAGTAGGTAGTTCAGTCATGATATTGGCAAGCAAAAGTAAAGTAAATCCAAAGAAAAACAGGAAAACTATCCCTAAACTAGAACTGTGCGCAGCCCATCTACTCACAAAACTCATTTCGAAAATAACAGAGTCAATTAAAATCGACGTGCAAATCTATGCATGGAGTGATTCTACCATCACGTTGGCTTGGATTGAGAATGGATTGAATAAAAATAAATTCATCAGAAAAAGAACGGATGAAATTAGGAAAATGTCAGAAATTAAGTGGAATCATGTTAAATCAGAAGATAATCCAGCAGATCTAGCGTCCAGAGGAATAAATACATATAAATTAGTAGAAAGCGAAATTTGGTGGAAGGGGCCAAAGTGGTTAACCGAAACAAAAAACAATTGGCCAAAAGAAAAAGAAGATGTAGAAGAAGAGAAAATAATGGTTAACACTATGCTAGAAGACAAAGAAAATAACATCATAGGTGAATTAATAAAACGATATTCCTGCATTAAAAAATTACAAAAAGTAGTAGCCTTTGTTTTCAGATTTATTAAAATCATAACAAAAAAGACAACCCAAAAACCACCACAGTATATAACAGTGGAGGAGTTCAAAAACGCTAGGACAATAATCATTAGGCAGCAACAAGCACTTCAGTTTAGAACAGAGATAGGAAGACTATTGGTAAAAAAGCAATTGGAAAATAAAAGTAAAATAATTAGCTTGAATCCATTTTTGGACGAAAAAGGAATACTTCGTGTAGGGGGACGATTAGAAAATGCTAGTATTGGATTTGACGTAAAGCATCCTATTATTCTCGACAAATGTCATTTAGTTGATTTAATAATAAAGGATGCTCACGCTGTCACCTTACACGGTGGAATCAATTTAATGAGAAACTATATTCAAAGGAAATTTTGGATAATTGGACTCAGAAATTGCCTAAAGAAGCATTTGCGTAATTGTGTTACATGCACAAGATATCATCATACACCTACACAACAAATAATGGCAAATCTTCCAAAAAATAGAATTACAATGTCATACCCGTTTCTAAATACAGGAATAGACTATGCGGGGCCCTATTATATGAAATGTTCTAAAATCGTGGACAAAAAATGTATAAAGGGTACATAGCACTATTTGTGTGCTTGTCAACAAAAGCTATCCATTTAGAAGCAGTAAGTGACTTAACATCAGACGCATTTTTAGCTGCAATGAGAAGATTTATGTCAAGAAGAGGCAAATGCCAAAATATATATTCAGATAACGGAACAAATTTTGTAGGAGCGGCTAAAAAATTAGAAAAAGAATTTAAGAAATCGATTCAAGAAAATACAAAAATTTGCTCTACATTAGAAAAAGAGCAAATAAAGTGGCATTTTATTCCAGCAGCAAGCCCTCACTTTGGAGGAATTTGGGAGGCAGGAGTAAAATCAGTAAAATATCATTTAAAAAGAATTATAGGAGATAACAATTTAACTTTTGAAGAAATGACAACCCTGCTATGTCAAATTGAAGCAGTCTTAAACTCAAGACCTTTATATACAACTGGAAATGACATAGATAGCATCGAAATATTAACTCCAGGACACTTCTTAATAGGTAGACCCACAGTAGGAGATATAGAATCAATGGGGGAAGAAAAAATAGGAAATCTTGATAGATGGAAATTAATTCAAAAAATGAGAAGAGATTTTTGGAATAAATGGAAAAATGACTATTTACACACACTCCAGCAAAGAAATAAATGGAAACAAGAGATGCCAAACTTAGAAGAAGGGCAAATAGTATTAATAAAGGATGAAAATTGTCATCCAGCTAGATGGCCGCTAGGAATAATAGAAGAAGTTCACAAAGGCCAAGATGATAAAGTTAGAGTCGTGAAAATTAAATCACAAGAAGGTTTAGTTACACGACCTATCAGCAAAATATGCCCACTAGGAAAATTAAAAAATGAAGACTCGGAACAAAGAAGCACGAAACAAACCACTAGGGGGCGGGGAGGATCAAGACTAAGCGTATTGATGGCTATGCTAATGTTAGCATTACTCTGCCAAATATCAGGTGCAAAAATAATTAAAAACGACAAGATAACGATTTCGAAACTAGGAAATAATTCGGCAATTTACTTAGACCCAATGGGTGAAGTAGAAATAGTAACCTCATCTTGGGATCTAGTTATCTTCTACAATCTAGAGTCATATTTTGAGATGCTAAAGAAAGGAAGCGAATTCGAAGGGAAAATGAGAGTAATGTGTACAAAGTTATATAGTTTCGAAGACCAATGTAACATTATCCTCAACAATACAAAAAGACGAATAGCAGAATTAAATGAAAATAACGAACTATTCATACTAAAAGATAACCCAAGACCCAAACGCGCACCTTTCGAGTTCATGGGCTCATTATATCACTTATTATTTGGAATAATGGATGCTGACGATAGAGAACAAATGGAAGAAAACATGGTCAATTTATTAGAGAACCAACATAACATAAACAAATTGAGTGAGAAACAAACATCAATAATAGATTCCACAGCGAATATACTCAAAAGATCCGTTGAGGACATTAATACCCACTTTAAGGACATGAATATACGTATAGACAACATGACAGAAATACTAAAAGAATCGTATTATGTGTACAAACAATCAATTAATTTCTTCATGATAACTAATCAACTAAATTCCTTGATTGAAGAATGTGACAAGATTCAAACAGGGATAATAAATATGCTAATTGATATTAATCACAGTAGATTAAGTCCAGCTATTTTGAAACCTTACCAACTTGGGGAAGAGATAACCAGAATAAAAGAAAGCTTGTCCGAGAATTTAGTCCTACCAGGGAAAAGGACTGGTACAGAATTAAAAGATATCTATCAGCTACTAACAACAAAGGCAACCTTTATAGACAACAAGATAATAGTCAGTGCGAAAATTCCGCTTTTTAGCAGATATCCATCTCACCTATATAAAGTTGTTCCGATACCAGTCCTCAATGACGACCAAATGATAATAGTACATCAAAGAACAGAATACTTAGTGTACAATTTCGAAATAGATTCGTATCACCTAATGGCTGAAGCTACACTCAACAAATGCAAAAAAGGGCAACAAAACAAACGCATCTGTGAAGGTAACTGGCCTTGGGATAATGCCAATGATAACAGTTGCGAAATTTCACCTTTTAAACCAAACAGAGCCATCTAACTGTGTTTATAAAACGGTAGTCCATTCAAAAACATATTGGGTTGAACTAGAAGGTAAAACAAGTGGATATTTAAGGTCCCCATAAATGAGAGGCTAAGCGTACGATGTAAGGGAGCACAACAAGAACTCATAGAGTTACCAGAACAGGGTGTATTAACTATGAAATCAGATTGCACCGCTCGATCAGGAGATAAAACCATAGTGTCTCATAATAATAACTTACATTCAGAAAGGCACGAAGAAGTTGCAACCTCATACGTAGGAAAAATTATTGATATCCCTAAAATAGTGTGGAGCCCATTAGAGCTAGCAAAAATTAACCACACAAAGGAAATAGAACAATTACAAAAATCAATACAGCATATGAAGGAAAATCACTTAGAGTTAAACGGGCTCCATTTTCATCATATATCAGGACACACATCAATGATATTAAGCATTATAATTGTAATAATATTAGTTATATATGCCATAAGAAAATGTAATGTGAAGAGACGATTAAAAGCTATAGCATTTCCTGGTCCTATATAAGTTAGAATCTAACTTTACAAAATATCTGATAACCTGCGCGTTATCAACAACATAGAAATTAAGCCCCCGGGCAGAATGTTCAAACATGAACACGATAAGTAAAAACATACATATGTATAAAAATAAACATTACGGATAACCTGCGCGTTACCAATTATAAAATTAAAATTCTCAGCCACAAATCTTAGGCCCCTGGCAGTATGTTCAAGCATGAACATGCCTCATAAATAAACATATTAAAAAATAGGCAATAGTCGATAACCTGCGCGTTATCTGAAGCCAAGTAATAAACATGTCATCCCTTAGCTGCAGCGACCAACGCAGCAAGTAATAAAAATGTAACGCGAGACGTGAGAACGGCTTAGCGATCGAAAAGGGACACTTGACAAACATCTGTGCACTTGTGTGCATGGAATTAATTATAGCCTTCCAGTGCCTGGAAGTATTTTTAAGGTATATAAGCACTAGGATTTTAAGGAATAAACAGTTCAATCTTTGAATTCGGTAAATGTGGAGTGTTTCATTTCGACTCTCTAACAGTAAGAGTCTCCAAGTCTTCTGCATATATATAGATACTAATTTATTACAATTTCGGTTTTTGTCAGATTTTGGATTCCGGTCCCCACTTCGCCCCACCACCCCCAAATGTGAAAAAAATGCATTTCAAATACTAGAGACATGCAGTTTGGTTTAGCATATAGATATGAATATCATAATCATAATCTGAAGAAATCAATACGATTGTCCATCTAGAAACAGAATTATTAATCATCAAAGTTTTCTCATCAAAACCCATGCGACGCAGCAACAAAGCAGCGAGACAGCAAGACGCTTGCAATGCTTACACACATGCATACACACATACATGCCTACAAGCGTAGATCAGCGTCTATGCGTGCAGAAACGAATCGAATAATTCTTGGAATATTATTCGTTCGAAGAAGGGCTCAGGGGATTTCGTAGTCGAGCAGTCTCGACTACAGCTTTCTTACTTGTTATTACTCACTGCGTTTGTCCCTGACATGTTTATTACTTGGCGTCAGATAACGCGCAGGCTATTGACTAATGTCTTTTTTTAATGTTTTTATTTATGTGACATGTTCACGCTTGAACAGCCACTCCTCTTTGCTCGCTAACTCATCCAGATCACGAATCTCAATTTGCGCCAATTCGGTAAGTGTTTTAACTTCCGCTCAGTCGCCTAAGGCCTCGCCCACACCTTCGTGCAGGGCCTCAACGCTATCACTAATCATAGAACACATAGACTGGACAACTAGAACAAACTATTTTCACGCACAAAAATATGAGCGAATTGCCGCACAACTTCGTATTTGTTCGGCTTGGGCAATTCGAGCCCGGGCAGTTAAAATATGAAGCGACAAAGTCATTACGCTGCCAGCGGTCGACCGGGATGGTCATATTTTCATATGAGCATTTTCTATGCGCTATTTTACTTTACTCTCCCTCTCTCTTTTTTCTCTCTCTATCTCACTATATGCGAGCACAAGCCAGTTGCCCACAAAAATTGAAATTTGTTCGCGAGTGGCGATTCGCGACGATCCCGTCTGCCATTCTTAGTAAGAGTATGCCGAACTCTTAAACGGCTTTGCCATGCTCATGCAAAATTTTAGTGTTTTCGTAAAGATTTTTGGGAAGGGTATGAAAGCGCTGATGTGCATAGGCCTTACTTTTTCGCGATGAGCATGCACACACACATTTACTGTGTCTTGCTACATGTATGAGCATTTATGTTACTGTGTGCGAAACTTTTGCTGCCTGTAGCAATTGCAGGGCCCAACACTTACAGTTTGTTATTCTTGTGGACCTCGGCCTTAGAATTGTGGGAACGGTCTTAGATTTGTTCGGCCTTGCAGACTGCCAAATCTACTTCCCCCATGCATATATCATATATGTTTATATGCATACATATGCATTTCTTTTTATACATGTTTAATAAATAAAAATTACTATAACTAATTTAGTAACATAGCCCCCAAAACATTTTTAAATGGGTTATAAACGATTTAAGTGGATCTGGAAATTCATATGTATTGACAATGCCAAAATGACTGCTACAAGTCGTTGAAGCTCATTTGACAGTCACTCTACAATTCAAACCATACAAAATAGACAAACTAAAGTTTCGCACACAGTCACATAACTGCGCATACATGTAGCAAGACGCAGTAAATGTGTGTGTGCATGCTCATCGCGAAAAAGTAATGCTTATGCACATCAGCGCATTCATACCCTTCCCAAAAATTATTACGAAAACACTGAATTTTTGCATGAGAATGGCAAAGCCGTTTAAGAGTTCGGCATACTCTTACTAAGAAGGGCATATGGGATTGTCGCGAATCGCCACTCGCAAACAAATTGCAATTTTCGTGGGCTGCTGGCTTTTGTCGCATAGAGTGAGAGTGAGAGAGAAAAAAGAGAGAGAGGGAGAGTAAAGAAAAATAGCATAAAGAATGTACTCATATGAAAATATGACCATGCCGGTTGAGCGCTTGCAGCGCAATGAATTCGGCGGATTATATTTTGACTGCCCGAGCCTGAATAGACCAAACCGAACAAATACGAACATGAGTGGTCTCTACGCTCATATTCTGGCCGTGAAAAGAGTTTGTTCTAGTTGTCCAGTCTATGTGTTGTATGGTTAGTGCACTAACACTAAAGATGAATTAGAATTTTATAACTCTCTAGCTTTTGTATCTTCGGAAATCGATCAAGAATATACAGTGGCTCACAGCTTATTTGATACACTTCAATTTTAAAATTTTCTCTTGCTGTAATTCGAAAACTATAAATGATATCGCAATACTTTAAATGTAATTTTAAAGAGAGCAATTCCTTGTTTTATAAAACAAAAAATTTTATTTAAAAATAATGCTGTTCAACAGCAAAAAAAATTCCCAAAATTCCCTCACAGCTTATTTGATACAGTGCCAGTAAAATACTAAAATTTAAGGTTACCCTTTAATTTAATGGTTGGTTTGCATTCCCTTAGCTTTTATCGTAGCTTGCAGCCTATTTGTCATTGAATCCATCAAGTTTTGAGTATAGCTTGGCGTTATTTTGGGCCATTCCTCCAGTAAGGTTCTCTTTGGGTCTTCTTTGTTACAATTCTTATGTTTTCTGACGTTGTTGACTAAAAGTGCCCACAGATTCTCGATGACATTTAAATCGGAAGACTGTGCCGGGGGATTCATGACGTGGGGACAGTTCCAAATAAGCCATGTTTGAAAAAATCTAGCTTTGCGGATCGGGCCAGTTTTTTGGAACTTCGGATCAAAATTTTATATTTTGTATGAAGGTAATGAATTTTCTACATAATTTTATCGATGAATACCAAAGTACCGACTCCGGCTGCGGACATACAAGCCCAAACCATACCGTGGTCACAGCAATGCTTCATCTTGCTTTAAGGTTTTCTTTTTGTTGAGCTCAGTATTCGGCTTTCTCCACACATAAAACATCCTGCCAAATTCCGAGAAAATCCCAATGTTCCAAAACGAGGAGTCCTTCAAAATGTGCTCCTTATGAAAGGCTAGTCTGCTTAGGTAATAATTCTTTGTTTTAAACAGCTTCTTTCGAGCTACTATTGCTTTGAAATCATGGTCGAGCAACACACGCCGAATAGCTTATGCTCTCGAAACCTTGGCCAGTTCATTTTCAACCTCTTCACCCAACCTTAAAGATAACTTGGAGTTAACTAGAATCTTTCGAGCTCTGTAGCGCTAGTCGGACTCAGTGAAAATTTAATTGGTGCCTTTCTGCTCTTGTTTTTTCAATGATTCTCTTTTTTAAAGTCCATAATATGGTAAATATAATATGGTAGACTGTGGAAGAACTTTATTCCAATAGCTCTGTACTTTGCAGCCACTCTATCCTATTTTAAAAGGGCAAATGACCAGTTTACGCTTCTCAATTGTTGTTCGTGGGCTCATTATACAATATATTTTTTCCTAGTGTGTAAAGGTATTGCAGAGTGCAAAAAAAAATTGTCTTCTATATTAACCAAACATAGCATAATGCGCGAAAGACAAAAAAACCCTTTTATATGTCAATTTTATTTACATAAAACAGACTGTATCAAATAAGCTGAGAGCTCTAAAATCGACATATACCCGTAAGGTTTGACTGCCACGCCAAAAACAAAATTTCCTGGAAGTACCAATACTTAAAATTAGTAATTTAAATATATAGCTAAATAAGTGCATTTAAAATTTTTCGATATACCTTCTCCTTTCGATATTAAGGAAGGGTAAAGTCGAAAAGTTGCACTGTATCAAATAAGCTGTGAGCCACTGTGCATATATACTTTATGGGGTTTGCCACGCCGCCTTCTGCATGTTACATACTTAAGTAAAATAAAACATGTAAGAAAACTCTAGTCGAGAGTGCTCGACTAAATAATACCCTGAACCCAATGTTAATAAAATAAAATAATAATCTGTACTGTGATGGCAATCGCAAGTAAAAGACTAATCGTTTTACAGAACACAATTGAAGTTTCAGTGTTGGATAATGTCTAAAATCTGTTAAACATTTTTCTTTAGTTATTGCACCCACATAAATGAATGATAATCAGACCACTACTGATAAGTGATTGTATATTTAGATTTTCGTTGTGTGTAATTATTATACGCCTATTTATCACCATAACTTGAAAATACAGATATTTTAAAAATCAAATAATTAGAACAAATGCATTTCAATAGTGATGATACTTTGTAACGAACCTTCGGTTATATCCGAGTCTAAGCCGGGCCAGTTTCAGCCGACTGTGCGTTCGTCTCAACAAATTTATTTGTTGAAGCCCTTGCGATATTGAATAATAACACTTTGTGGGTTGGATTTTGTACTTGGTATATTCTCGTTATAAATTATTATTATTATTTAGCGATACAACACACTTGTATAGTCGTCGTGCGTTATGTCTGTTCACGCACTCCGGCTGGGCAGACAATTATGGCTCAGTAGCACCAGGATTCGCCCAAGCGCTCCAGCTCACGCCAGGATTTGCACTGTCTACTCCGGCTGTTCGCTCGGCTGTACAGGCTACTCCTACTACTGGACTCGCTCTTGGCACACCTAGGTTCTTATGCGCACAATTTCTACCTATTCGCACGGCTGCGTGAACTTACACAAATTTGTGGCGAGACTTCTGGCCAGAATACAATCTGCAGCTGCCTTGTATCAACTCGCTAGTTGATGGCCACTACTGCTTCTGTATGCCTGGGTCCTTGTAGGTGTCTGAAGTATCCTCCCAGGATACTTTGGATGCTCCCACGATGTCCTGTCTGCTTCGAGTCCTGGATATCGGTGTCCTGCGTCGATATCGTAGTCCTTCGATGTCTTTGCTCGCGTTGACTTGTATTGAACTTCACTTGAATCTCGCTCTTGATCTTCACTCTCGATCTCACTCTTGATTCTTGCGTACTTTCTGATTTCTGCGCACTTTTTGATTGCCTCTATAACACCGCCGGTGCCCTTTTATAGGGCCGCCGCAGGCTCTGTTCGGCTCTGGAGCGGGGCCTGCCTGCCGCTCGTGCCCATCTAACGGCACAATGGCGTGATCTGGGTGACGCCAGCAGGCCGCCAAAAGCCGCGGCAGCTTCGCGTTGGCCGAAGTACCGCTGTTGCTATGCAAAAAGACAGCGTCCGTCACTTGGAGCGGTACCTCGGCTAACGGTGCCCTATGACCTGCGGTCGAGCGATGCGAGCCAATTGCTGACACTATAGGAGCGAGAGAGACGGACTATCGTCCGCTCTCTGACCCTTCCAGTCGCGAGGGTTGCTCCTATAGTGTTCGCGTCGCTGTGTGGAGCAATATATGCATGCACGTATGTGCATATAAACACACAGCAAATACATGTGTTTATATACACTGCATACGTGCATACCTATATTACTCCTCACACTCCCCTCTTCCTTCGGAAAACACGACCTTCGTGTTTTTAAATTCCGCGCCTCTTTTCTCGTTGCTGCTCCACCTTGCGTTGATCGATGACCCGCTGCTCCACAGCGCGTCGATCATCGCTGTTAACGCTCTGTTAACAGCGCCGTGCTGCTCATCAGCTGTTCCCCGCTCGCTGCTGGCAACTCTGTGCGTTGCTGGTGAGTAAGTTAGATGTTTTTAAATTTTCTCTTACGTATTTTTAATGTAAAACTCCACTCCTCCAGCCCGAGTTGATGCCTCCTTGATGCCCCTGGACCCGATGGGCCTGCCGCCGCCTCTGCCCACGCCGGGCGCCGCTGCAAACACTACTCTTCGTGATTGCAGCGCCTCGGTGGCTGCGGCGCAGGTGCGCAGGTCAGATGGCCAATTCTCCCAATTGGCACACCTCGTCCCTTGGCGCTGGAAGCGTTGTTTCCACCTATAGATGGGCTCTTGGTGTTCCCCAGGACTCTCGGATGGAATCACGCTATCACGCGCAACGGTGAGAAATGGCAATGGCAACACTCTCCTCGTTCGCACATAGCTCCAGCGGAATCGCTGGCCAATGCACGAGGATTCGCCAGAGCCATTTTCTCCACTCGTCACGCCAGTCGCTGCGACCGGCCGCGTGGCAGGCGCCCACACTCCCAGTCGTCCAACAGCAGCCACTCACCAGTTTGTACGTGTTTTGTTTGTGTTGATTTGCCTTTTGAAATTTCGAAGTGGACGTCGTTCGCGACTGGGGCCGGTGCTCGAAGATTTGGCGTCGGTTGTGCGTATCGGAGCACTCCTCATACGCGCATAGCTCCAGCGGAGTCACTGGCCAAAGCGCGAGGATCGGCCGATAGCTCTTCCGACGCCTCAGAACGACCCACCGGTGTGCACCCAGCCGCGTGGCACACGTCCACCGTTTCCACTTCTAAAAGCCAAAACCAGCCTTCTGCCTGCATGCTCTTATATAGCCCACGCCGCCGCTCTGCCGACGACGCGGGCATCAGCATCTAACGGGATGCATTTCGGCCTACTCTAGCATACCCTTCCTGGTTGCTGAATTCCAGGCAGGCCGAGCGCTACGGTATCGCCCCGATACCGCTGCAATGCATCCCCTTGCCCCCGCATCCTTGTCTGCCCTCCTGAGGCAAACGCAGTCTATGCCTTTGCAAGCTCTCTCTTGCCTTGCATAGTTGTTGCCTGTGTTAAATGCACTATGCAAATTGTTCACTGGGTTACGCGCCCTACGCATGTTGTTGTTGCCTGTTTTGTATGCTGCGTGCCTTTTGTTGTTGGCTGTTTTGCATGTCGTATGCATTTCGCTCTCGCTCGCCTCTCCCGAGCTAACGGCGTTTGCTGGGCGTTCGCTCGCCTCTCGCGAGCTAACGGCTGATCGCTGGGCTCGCTCGTCTCTAGCGAGGCCCTTGACCTTTTCCTCATGCGTTGCTCTCGCTTGTCCGTAGTCAGCTGTGTATGTTTTTGTTGTCGCGTGCGCTTGCTCGGAGCATACATTGTTGTTGTTTAAGTTTATGCGTGCGCATCCAACTCTTGTCAGCTGAGCGTGTTGTTGTTTCGTACGCTTGTTTGTTGTGTGTGTTGTTGTTACGTACGTAACAGTGCGCGCGCAATTTAAAATTTTGTTGTTGCGCGGCACTTAGCTAACAGTTTTAACTGTTCGCTTCCCATACAAATTTCAATTTTTTCCTTCGTTTTAGGTGTTTTTAGGCGTTTAAAGAGCAATACACATCGCGATGTGTATTCACTCCTTTTTTTTTTTTTTTTTTTTTTTTTTTTTTTTTTGAAATTTTTACTTTAGGCAGCTTGCTCTGCCGCGCTATGCGACTCACCCGTCTCGCCTCTCCACGGCTTCAGGTCAGCCACATGCGCGGTCCGGGTCCGATTTTCGGCATCCGAGCTGATGCGGCAGATGACAGGCGACACAAACTTGACCACCGTATATGGCCCTCCGTATCGCGGTGCCAGCTTCGCTGCGAATCCGTCCGCGGCATTGGACAAGTGGCGTTCTTTCGCCCACGCCTTGTCCCCAATAGCCGGCTTCCATTGCCGCCGCCGCAAGTTGAAATGCCGCGCCTGTTCTTGAATTGGTCTTTCCAACTTTTCCAAGAGCTTCTCGGGCCTGTGGGCGGCTGCCTGTCGCCGACTGGACTTGTAGCGCTGGCACAGCTCGCACCGCTGCACGTAGTTGCGCACTTCCCGGTACATCCCTGGCCAGTAGTACCTCGCTGCCACCCGAGCAATTGTTTTTCTGCTCCCAAGGTGGCCAGCGGTGGCTGCATCGTGGCTCACCTCTAGCACTTGCTTGCGCCGCTCTGTCGGCACACACAGCCTCCACGCAGCTACATCATCTTGGCCGGCTTGGTGCGGGACGTGTCGATATAAGTTTCCAGACTCTTCTTTGTAGTCTGGAAACTTGTGCGGAGCTCGGTGCAAGCCCTGGCGCAGCTTTCGAAGCCAGCGACATTCTGTCCCAGCTGGCGTCTCCTTGCTCTTGGCCAAGCGGCCTGCATCCTTCTGGGTCGCCTTTAACGGCGTCTCGCGACCCACTTCCTCACTGGCCACAGCAACTGCAAGCTTTGCTTCCCGCTGTCTATCCCACTGTGGATTTCTTGGCTCAAGCCTCAGCGCCAAGCCGCCACATTCCAATGTGGTGCCAATGCCGGCCAAGAAATCCCAGCCCAGCACCAGATCGTCGATCACTCCTGGCAGAATTAGCAATGCAATGTGCACTTGCTGACTCCCCAGGCTGACCTTCGTCTCCAGTTGCGAGTCCACTTCACTGCAACTGCCGTTCGCCAGACGTATGCGTCGCCTTGTGGCACGCACCACGCCCACTCCTTGGAGCCTTTCAGCGAGCTTTTCGCTAATAAAGCTGCTGGAGGCTCCTGTGTCGATCGTGGCTTTTTGCTGGCTGGCTCCAATGACCACGATCGCCGTCAGTTGGTGGCCTTCGTCATATAGGCTGCCAACTAGTGTCTTGGGGCTGTTTGGCGTTGCTCCCGCTCGCCCCTTGACTGCGGGTACCGCTGATCGTTTCCCGACTGGCAGCAGTCCACTATGCGCACGCCGATTCGTCCGCATTGCCAGCAAAAATCCAATGCCTTGTTGCGACACATAACAGCACGGTGTCCTTCTTGGCCACACGTCCGGCACGCTCGGGATGGATTCGGGATGTGTGTCCTTTCTCCTGTGGCACCAGTCCTTGGTGCAGGACGAGGACTCTCCTACAGAACTCTTCTCCGCAGCATCTCTTCTTCGTGGCCATCATCCTCCTCCATGGCCATTAGACGCGTTCGTGCTGGCCGCTGCAGCCGACGCAACCTCTCTCGGTCTCGTTCCAGCTCCTCGAACTCGTCGGCCAGCCTCATCAGCTCCATCAGATTCTGGAACTGATACGGCCGAGCGTAGGCGCGCAGATCAGGGATGCTGTTGTTGTAGATCAACTTCATCTCATGATCTGGCCCATAACGCAGCGGCCGCATGAGAGTCTGCATCTCCACCATGTAGGTCTTGAATGGCTCGTCCACCATCTGCTTCCGACGCTTGACCTCGTCCTTGAGATCCTCCAGGTAGTCCCTCGGCAGGAAGAACTCCTGGAAGCTTCTCACGAAGGTTCCCCACGCCTTCCAATGTCTATTGTTGGCCACGTACCACTTTAGAGCCATGCCTTTCAGCAGCTCTGGCATCGCTCTTGGGATCAGATCCAGATCCAGGCCATAGGTGTCTGCTGACCACTCCACCTGCTCCAGGAATTCCAACGGCTTTGAGGTGCCATCGAAGCGGAAGTTCCACTCCCTCACCTGTTTGGCCACCTTTGGGTACTCCTGCTCTGAGCTGCTTGGCCCTCGCGTCCTTATCTCTGGCTGCGGTGTAGTACGTGTCTCTCCATGCTGCCTTGCTCTGTCTGCTGCAGCCGCGCAGGCAGCACTGGTGAATGGCAGAGATAGCCGTGCAGCATTCGGCTCTTCCTCGTACTGGTCGTTTCCCACGATGACCGTTGGCACGTCCTCACTGTTCGAAGGGCGGCTTCCATGCAGTCGCGCCAGCTCGGCGAGACTGAGAGAATATGGGATTCTTCCCTCATTCGTCTCCACCCACTCACCGAACTGTCTCCGCATCACGTCTAGTGTACCCGATAGCGTCACTCCGAACTCGTCACCGTATCGCAGCACATCGTCCTTCTTGAGGTTATATACCCAAGCTCGCACCATTGTTCACAAGTATTGCTTATTCTTTTATCGCAAGGCCCCACGTTGGGCGCCAGTTGTAACGAACCTTCGGTTATATCCGAGTCTAAGCCGGGCCAGTTTCAGCCGACTGTGCGTTCGTCTCAACAAATATGACTTGCGATATTGAATAATAACACTTTGTGGGTTGGATTTTGTACTTGGTATATTCTCGTTTTAAATTATTATTATTATTTAGCGATACAACACACTTGTATAGTCGTCGTGCGTTATGTCTGTTCACGCACTCCGGCTGGGCAGACAATTATGGCTCAGTAGCACCAGGATTCGCCCAAGCGCTCCAGCTCACGCCAGGATTTGCACTGTCTACTCCGGCTGTTCGCTCGGCTGTACAGGCTACTCCTACTACTGGACTCGCTCTTGGCACACCTAGGTTCTTATGCGCACAATTTCTACCTATTCGCACGGCTGCGTGAACTTACACAAATTTGTGGCGAGACTTCTGGCCAGAATACAATCTGCAGCTGCCTTGTATCAACTCGCTAGTTGATGGCCACTACTGCTTCTGTATGCCTGGGTCCTTGTAGGTGTCTGAAGTATCCTCCCAGGATACTTTGGATGCTCCCACGATGTCCTGTCTGCTTCGAGTCCTGGATATCGGTGTCCTGTGTCGATATCGTAGTCCTTCGATGTCTTTGCTCGCGTTGACTTGTATTGAACTTCACTTGAATCTCGCTCTTGATCTTCACTCTCGATCTCACTCTTGATTCTTGCGTACTTTCTGATTTCTGCGCACTTTTTGATTGCCTCTATAACACCGCCGGTGCCCTTTTATAGGGCCGCCGCAGGCTCTGTTCGGCTCTGGAGCGGGGCCTGCCTGCCGCTCGTGCCCATCTAACGGCACAATGGCGTGATCTGGGTGACGCCAGCAGGCCGCCAAAAGTCGCGGCAGCTTCGCGTTGGCCGAAGTACCGCTGTTGCTATGCAAAAAGACAGCGTCCGTCACTTGGAGCGGTACCTCGGCTAACGGTGCCCTATGACCTGCGGTCGAGCGATGCGAGCCAATTGCTGACACTATAGGAGCGAGAGAGACGGACTATCGTCCGCTCTCTGACCCTTCCAATCGCGAGGGTTACTCCTATAGTGTTCGCGTCGCTGTGTGGAGCAATATATGCATGCACGTATGTGCATATAAACACACAGCAAATACATGTGTTTATATACACTGCATACGTGCATACCTATATTGCTCCTCACAACTTTAACATACTTTGACTTATGGATAAATCAGAAAGTATAGATAAGAATGTATGCGTGTAACGTTTAAAATGTACATATGTACATGTATATATACATATGTGTGTATGCATTGCCAAAATAAAAATAATAATAGATGGCGGTTATATTAGTTGAAGTTCGAAAAATTTTTTATTATTAAATATCATTAAAAATAGACCCAACAGCATGGCGGCATAGCAAAAAAAAAAAGGCCCAAGATTTTTTGTGTGTATACATATGTGCACACGGACCATAATAAATGTTTTATTTTTAAAGTAAACAACTTATAAAAATTTAACTGGCGCCCGAGCAGGGACGGGTTAAGTCCGACAGTTACCAACCGCCGCTGGCCAAGGGATTCAATCGAGAAGACTCCTTCGCGTTAATTCGCGTCGTCGATTACTCACTAACTGAGAGGAACTTAATTGTTCAATCAGTAAAGTAAAGCAGTAGATCTTAATTGATTACTGCTCATCGGTGGACTACAGTTCTGTAGTATACGTTCGCAGGATATCCTCATCGTGTATTGGTCGCAGGATCCCCAGTAGAGAAATCAAAAAGGATGAAATCCGGACAATCGGGAGGAGTAGCCATAGCTATCAATATTATGTAAGCTAATTTATAAGATTTACGAAAAAATTGAAACTAACAAACCAAATTGAACAAAAAAAAAAACAAGAACAAATATACAATCAAACACTGTAAAACGATAACAAAACAAACATAATTACTCAAAGAGTAATATAAAAACATCCAATCTTGCGATTCTTAAAGGGACCCTCCAAGGTAGAAGGAAAAAACCAGCTACTGGTTCTCAAAACATAACTATCTTACATTTAAGCAAACACTTTTTACTAACATTGTAATAAGTAAACACTAAGAGAACACCAAACAATTAAGCAAACATAAAATTCCTCTTTACAATTCGGAAATTGATGGCCAACCACAAAAATTTGATTCGACCATCAATTTTAAATCAAGACGAACGACAACAACAAAGACAAGTACAAAGACAAATAGAACACCAACAAAATAGAAATATGGCAACCGTACAACAAATTACCGAACTAGTGAGACAATTAATTGCACAACAAGTACCGAGAATAGTAGAAGCTTTGAACAACCCAGAGCATGACTTTAGCAACGCAGTAGATCAAGAAATAGATGCAAAACATCGCGGAAACCTGGGAGGGCTAGACAAAATCCCAGATGTGGTAAAATGCCTTAGAGAATTCTCCGAGAACGCAGCAGAGTTCAGCTCTTGGAAAAAGAGCGTTGATAGATTAATGGAAGCCTTCGCAGGAGAAGTTGGTACCTCAAGATATTTTGGTATTCTTCATTCGATTAGGAGCAAAATTATTGGTAATGCGGATATGGCATTGGAAGCATATAGCGTTCCATTAAATTGGAAAGCAATGGTTAAGTGTCTGACGATGCATTACGGAGACAAGCGTGATCTTGGTACTCTAGAGTATCAGATGACAATGTTGTCTCAAGGTAACCGAACAGTTGAAGAGTTTCATCAATTGGTGTATCAACATCTGTCTCTTCTTCTGAACAAAGTGAACTGCATGGATTTGGGCGCAGAAGCTCATCGATTGCTAAAGAAAATGTACCGCGACAAAGCCACAGATACATTTGTATGTGGCCTGCGCGAAGATTTACCACGCATCTTGGGTGCACACGCACCAAAAGATCTTCCTTCGGCATTAAATATATGTTTAAAAATGGAAAATCAAAAATATCGCACCATGCACGCGGTGACTCTAGGGCAAGCTAATAATAGAAGCAGCAGTGCCAAACCAATACCAGCTCCTCGAAATCCGCAATTTGCTAACTCAGGTTTCCGACAGCCACCACAGGTCCCTCCCAGAAATTACCCTATTCAATATCAACAATTTACACAGCCTCAGAACCATAACCACTTTGGACAACAACAACAATTCCTCATGCAACAACAGCATGACATGAACCAAAATCAACAGAGACAATTTGCACCACCCAGACCAAGGGATCCGAAACCCCAACCAAGACCAGAACCGATGGACGTGGACAGAAGCATTAGGTCAAAAATGGTAAACTATATGAATAGGCCACAATTTGAGGCAGGGAAAAGACCCTGCCTGAAGCACAAAAAATACGATTTTGACGAATCCACTCAGTACGATAACTCTGCAATGAATTTTTTAGAATAGAGCATTCCTCGCTTCCATTCTTCGAATGTAAGCTGGGGAATGGGAAAATTTTAAAAATATTAATAGATACAGGATCAAATAGAAACTATATCCAACCCAAGTTTGTCAGCAACCCAATAGCTAACCAAAATCCCTTTAACGCCATATCCGTAGGGGTAGTGTCGGAGTCACCCACCATAAAATAGCCAACCTTTTCAACCACCCCGATATAAATGTCAAGTTTTTTCTGTTGCCGGCTTTAAAGTCATTTGATGCCATTCTGGGCAATGACAGCTTAAAAGAATTAAACGCCGAAATAAAAATAAGCAAAAAAATTATGATAATCAAAAACGAAATTCACGTCCCTATCAAAGAAAAGAAATTTGAGGCGGTAAACACTATAGTTCCAAGAACTGAGCACTTAAACAATTCTCAGAGCGACAGCTTAAATAAACTTCTTCAAAGATACCCAAACTTATTCGCAGAGCCAAACCAGAAACTGACCTACACAACTAACGTAAAGGCAGAAATACGAACTTCTTCAGACACACCAGTGTCATAGAATACAGAAAATTAAACTTGGTTACTATAGCCGATAAATATCCTATACCGGAAATAAATGAAGTGCTCGCGCAATTAGGTGACAACAAAGTTTTTTCCGTACTTGATCTTAAAAGTGGATTCCATCAAATTCCGTTAAAAACGTCCGACATAGAAAAAACTGCCTTCTCCGTGAATAACGGAAAATATGAGTTTACACGACTCCCATTTGGATTAAAAAACGCGCCAGCAATTTTCCAGCGCGCACTAGACGACATACTTCGTGAACATATTGGCAAAATATGTTTCATTTACATTGATGACATCATCATTTTCAGTAAGGATGACGAATCACATCTAAAAAATCTGGAAAAGATTTTTCAAACTCTGCAAGACGCCAATATGAAATGTCAATTGGACAAATGCGAGTTCTTGAAGAACAAAGTCGAATTTCTTGGCTTTGTTGTTTCCGATAAGGGCATCGAGACTAACCCCGATAAAGTCGCAGCTATAGCCCAGTACCCCCTTCCCAAGACATTGAAAGATTTAAGATCATTTCTGGGACTTTCTGGGTACTACAGAAGGTTTATAGAAAACTATGCTAAGCTCGCCAAGCCCCTTACCTCGCTTTTAAGAGGGGAAGACGGACGAGTGTCCAAAAATATGTCGGCAAAAAAATCCATTTCGCTTGATAACCAAGCATTAGAAGCATTCAAAAAACTTAAAAGTAGCCTTATTTCCAAAGACATAATACTCCGTTATCCAGACTTCAGAAAGGAGTTTCACTTGACAACTGATGCTTCCAACTTCGCAATAGGTGCAGTGTTATCACAAGATAACAAACCTTTTTCATTTCTCTCAAGAACACTATCTAAAGCAGAAGAGAACTACGCCGCTAACGAAAAAGAAATGTTAGCTATTATTTGGACATTAAAACACCTAAAGAATTACTTATACGGAAAAGCTAAAGTTAAAATATTCATTGACCACCAGCCGTTGACTCACTCTTTGAGTAGCTGGAACGGAAATGCGAGAATCAAACGGTGGAAATCATACTTAGAGGAGTATGATTACGAGATATTTTATAAGCCGGGAAAGGAGAACGTAGTGGCAGATGCACTATCCAGAATACCACTTACAGGCCAAATAAATTCAATTGCCTCGACGCAACATAGCGACGAGAGCTCTGGCGGAGAATTAATACCAAGTATGGAAGTCCCTCTTAACGCCTTTAGGAATCAGATTTTCTTCCATAAAGCAGAAACGACCGACTATAAATTCAGCATACCATTTCCAGCTTTCCACAGACACGACATATACAGACAACAGTATAATCCGGACGAACTTTTATCCGACCTGAAGAAATACCTAAACCCCTCAGTTATAAACGGTATCTACACGACCGAAGATATAATGTGGAAAATCCAACAATTATATCCAAGTCACTTCAAAAATTTTAAAGTACGCTTCACGCAAACATTGGTGAAAGATTTGACCAAGACCATAGACCAAGAGGAACAAATCCTCAAGACACATAATAGGGCTCATCGAAATGCGTTAGAGAACAAAATCCAACTATCTGAAGAATTCTATTTTCCAAAAATGAAACACCCATACCAGAATACCCCGGACACACAATCCACATTGACATCTACTCGACCGAACGATACCTCGTACTTACAGCAATAGATAAATTCTCCAAATTAGCAAAGGCCCAAATTATAAAATCAAAAGCAATAGAAGACATTAGGATACCACTTTGCGATATAGTTTTTTATTTTGGTGTACCAAAATGCATAGTAATGGACAATGAGAAATCATTTACTTCCGAATCAATACGATTCATGCTAGTTGACCAACTAGGAATACAAATTTATAAAACACCTCCCAACAAAAGCACGGTAAACGGACAGATCGAACGATTTCATTCTACACTCTGAAATAATGAGATGTTTGAAAGGAGATCAAATCCATAGGTACTTCAAAGAACTTTTAGATCGAGCCATTTATGAGTATAATTACTCAATACATTCAGTAACAAAGAAAAGGCCACTAGAAGTTTTCTTTGGCAGAAGAGTTACCACTGACCCAACGCAATACGAACAGGCAAGACTGGACAACATAGAACAACTGAGACGTAACAGACCAAGGACCTAATAGACCATAATAACAGAAGAAAACCAACTCGAACCTATGAGGCAAGAGAGGAGATATTCGTGAGAATAAATACTAGATCAAGTTCAAAACTATCGAATAGATTCAAAAGGGAAATAGTAAAAGAGGATAAGAACACTACAATACATTGCAAATAAAAAAAAAAAAAAAAAAAAAAAAGGACTCACTTTTGAGCGACGAATTAGCCATCAGTTTCCAGAATCAAGTTCGGCTTATTAAAGAAGAAGTCATAAATATAAAATACGCCATCCAATGGGCCAAATTAAATATGATAAACACATTCTTGTTAAGTAAAAACGAAATACATACAATAAATACCCAATTTAACAATGGCCATATGCCTCCATTAAATACTGAGGAAATGTAAGAATTCTCAGACGTATCCATATTGCACAATGGAACAACGCTCATATATTTAATCAAGATACCGAACTTAGAAACAACAACTTTTCAAAATTATATAATCAAACCTGTAATTAAATCTAACAGCATTGTTAACTTACCGGCAAGCGAAATATTCGAATCCGAAAATAAAGAAAAAGTGTTTGGTGTTAAAGGTCAATGTAAGAATTTTTACAATATAAACATCTGTAATAAAAATAAGTTAGAAGATTTAAGTCAGACTAGTTGTTTGCCAAAATTACTTAGAGGAGAACGAGCAATGTGCGAATTTACCAACGCAGACCACATACCGACACTGAAGGAGATCGACGAAGGAATTATCCTAGCGAACAACATCAATGCTACCAGTTGATGGCCAGGCAACGAGAAGCAGATAGAGGGAACCTACCTGATCAGTTTCTGGAACGAAAATATAAACATCAACGGCAAAGAGTTCAGCAACACCGAAATACAAGTCGCCGAACCGAGTGTACCACTTATCCAGATTGCTCCCGTAGAGATCGAACGCCTACGAATTCTATCATTGAAAGCACTAGAAGGGCTCCATATAGACAACACCGAAAAACTGCAGAAACTCCAAGCCCACTCATTTGTAAACAGTATAGCATTCATCGCATCAATAGCATCTCTAGCTATATTATGATTTCCCATTTTCAATGGGCTCAGGGTATAAAAACGATGCTGCCAAATTAATATCAACCGACTCATATAGAAGAGTCCAGCAAAACAAAATTGCATTTACGATAACAGCGGCTTAATTAAGAAGGCAGAGATGAGTAAGTTAGGGGATTATCAATATATAATAAAACCTCTAAAATGGGGTGATACATATCCTCTGGTAAGCAGAAAGGAGTTGATCTCATGACATTAATGATGGAGTCATGATTAATGAACACAAAATCAAGCGTGCAATTCAGATGGTTAGAAATAGAGTTCATCTTAAACATAGAAAGATTAAACAATTCATCAAAAAGATAGTGATCAATTGTCGGAATAAAGTAATTTGCATTACAAGTTGAGGACCAAGAAGTGTTAGGAATATGAAAATCACCCAACACAAAAAGTCTCTATCAGTTACATGTTCATAAATTTCTTTAATACAGGTTATATGTTGAGTATAAACCTGTATATCAGAAGAGGGAAGGATATAAGAACAATTAATAAACAATGAGCACGATGGGGGCATTAATTTAACTTCTATAATCTCCACATCATGAAGGTAGGAAAAGGTAAATAATTCGGAGTGGATTTTTTTTTGGATTTAACAGCAATTAACACCCCACCACCTTTACGCATCGAACGATCAAGTCTATAAATAGTGAAATTACTTGCAAGAATCTCACTATTATGAATGTTATGACTTAACCATATTTCAGTGAAGGCAAGTATAGACTTATAAGTTTAGATTTCAAGTCACGTACATTTTGGTAAATGAGGGAAAGCTGAGAAGTAGATTGAAACATATTTAGTTTTTTTGTGTAATTATTATTGTTGATTGCACCGAAGGTAAATTCAAAGAAATAGGATGAGATTTGTTTCGACTTTTAGGTTTAAATTCATGGATAACTGCATGAGGTGGCCAGAAATTAGGATCACATATTGTTGTGAAATATTCAAACGGCACACTGATCAATTTCTCGCGGAGTTGCAAAACTAAACTTCGATATAAAGACATTGGTCAAAATCTTTCTTGAAATAAAAGTAGATACTGGCTCACATGTCGTATCCGATGAAAGCCTAGATAAGAAAACTTGCTTTCGAGGAGAGACGACAGATAAGGTAATGCCAGGAGTGCCAGGAGAGACATGAGTTTCTATAGCAGCAACGACAGGGGAAACAGAAGATTCAGGACCGACTGGTATAGGATCAAGAGAATTAGGCGTAGAGGACAATACAGAAGCACAGGGTGAGGGATAAGCCAGCAAGTTCGGTGACGATATTGATACGGATGGAGGTGCCAATAACAGTGGTGTCTCCGAATTAGGAAGAGGACTTTCAAAATTAAACCGGTTTAAAATTTCTTCAGCAGCAGCCATGTCACTGGATAGCTGCTTAGAGATATTTCTCAGTTTTAAGAATTGAGCCCTCACAGCACTATACATTTTGGAAAAATTGATTTGTTTTTCCAAACTCATCGGGCAAGACCAGCGTTCGCCACCACTACAAATTTTTGCAGTGGACATAATCTTGTCATGATCACGCCCAGTAAGACCTGCACACTTAGTATGCATCATATTTACAAATTGCGCTTGTGCAACATCACCTGCCAGCCTGAATATGCATGATTTTTTGCAACAACTCATATTTGCAACTGGGATGAAAAGCAAATATGCAGAAAAAATAACGGAAAATACAAACAGAGAGAATGTTAATATACTGAGAGAGCAAGTGCAACAAAAAACAGCCGTTAGAGAACAAGCACACAGCGAGAGAGTAAACATGCAAGTTATCACCCAGCTACTCAAGTGACTCTTATGATAAATGTAAACAACTTTCAAATAGCATAACTCAGTCTCCCCAATCATAAACAACCTATAGCATCACGCCACTCGGCTCAGACATAAATATTCCCTACACTATTCCCACAGAGTAAGCAGTTTTGGCTTCAACATAAACATAAGATTCTCTGCGCAGTTTCCAAGGGCTCTTTGAGTTAGCAACCAAGCTTTAACGTAAACAATTCATAATTTCACAACTCCGATATAGAATCACGTAAGCCACTCTTGTGAGCTTTCGACCTTTTGAGCTTTGAGCTTTAATGAGGGAAGCTTTAACATAAACATTAGCTGACTTGCAGCATAAAATCATTTTTGTACTTTAGCTCGAATTTTGAGTTTAATAAATGAACACTAAGTTCACTATAATAAAATAAATTTTTTTATTAACTTGCAAAGGCAAGTGCCCAACGTTTAAATAAAAAACACATGAAAATAAACTTAATCTTTTCAAGTAATCGTACGCCGCCGAACTAAAAGTGAAATATAAAGTGTCAAAAAATTAAACTCAAAAAATAAAGAAACATCAGGTTTCCAGAAATCAAACAAAAAGTGCATTAAAAAGTTTCAAACAAAAAATAAGAAACAACTTGTGCTTCAAAACAAAATTTTGTGGTTTTAAAATAAATAAAAAAAACACAACGACTCAAAACCAAGAATTGAACTTCGTCAACAACGAAAAATTTGTGCTTGCCTAAAATAAAAGGTAGCCTTAGACGGAAAAATCGTGCTGTGCGACCAAACAAAGGTCGCAACCCCAAATTCAGTGAACAGACCATAAAGAAGGAAGGAAGGGAGGAAAGACGACCCGATCCACCCTAACCCAAAGAAGAAAGCAGCATTACGTGAGCGATCGAGAATTTCTATAATCTTTACTCATTAAGTTTAATAAAAAAAATTTTTTTTTTTGTTTAATTATTGTACTAAATCTGGACGAGTTAATTGGTAAATTTTCAAATTTAAAAACAAATACAAATAAATCAAAAATGGCTAACAATTTAACAGCAGAAATAATAGCTCAATTAATTGCAAATCAAACCAGTGTGCTTCAAGAACAAATTACAGAATTAAAGGCTCAGTTAACATTGTCTTCCAACAACGATATACTTAGACAACAATACTTAGAAACAAAGTCACAGGTAGGGCAAACGATATCCTAACCAATCACTGTACCGTACTTAACTTTGAGGCAATACTTGCCAGATTAGATTTTGCATATAGTGACAGGCGTCCGATGCACATTTTAGAACAAGAATTAAGTGTCCTACGACAAGGCAATTTATCGGTTCTCGAATATTATAACCTGGTTAATAAAAAATTAACCCAGCTGGTAAACAAAACAATTATAACATATGGCGACAAGGCCAATGTAATTACCGAATTAAATAATAAAAACAGAGAAAACGCTTTGCGAGTTTTCATCACAGGCCTTAACGGTTCATTATCAAATATTTTGTTTTCTTTTAAGCCAGAAAACCTTCCCAATACCTTGGCAAAAGCCCAAGAGCTAGAAGCAAATTACCAAAGAGCTAATTTCGCTTATAATCACTCCGTTAATATACAACAGTTCAATACAAACAAAAACGAACAACCAAAATATAATAAATCAAATCAATCCAATAAAAAATATGACAATCATTTACGTTTCAATCAGAACTCGCAAAATCAAATTCAACCTAACCCCCAGCCCCCTCAAGAACCAATGGATGTAGATAGATCTATTCAAATACATAACCTATCTTTCCAACAGAACCCAATTTTAGAACAGGCAAACAAAAGAGTATTCTCTTCTCAAACAACTCAACAACCAAAAAAGGTTATGCGCGTAAATAACATTCAGGAAGACCATTTTTTAGAGGAGCAAGGGGAGAGCTCCCATTCATCTACAGAATAGATAAAACAATAAACAAAAACTTAAAGGTATTAATAGACACAGGCGCTACAGCTTGTTATATTAAAAAAGGCATATACGATAACCCAGAAGAGTTAGTTATTAAAAAAAGAGTAAAAACTGTCAATGGATACAGTATCATAACACATTCTCATATTATAAATATTTTCGGTAAACGGTATGGATTTTATGAAATCGATAATCTAGAAGCAGATTTGTTAATCGGCTATAATTTACTAAAAGCTATTAATGCAATAATTGACCTATCAAAGGGTACATTGCATTATAATAATAAAACAGAAACGATTAACTTAATAAATACAAATCTAGATAAGGAATATTCCATTACTCCTTATCTAAAAAATGAAACTTTTAAATCAAATTCATTATTCAATGTATCTGACATACAATCAGCGTCATCAAGTGACTCTGATTACCCAAATATAAAAAATAAAACGATTAACGAAAATCTCAATAAAAACAAGCATATAAAAAAGAAGAAAGCTAAAAAGAGCAGACAACGAAAATTGTCAGTATCCTCTACAAGCACTTCAATATGCGAAGTAAATCATTTAAAAGTTAATCATTCCATTGATAAAATGGTCAATCTCACAAACCTTGAAGAACAAATCATTCAAGAAATAAAAATCAAACACTCTCAAATACAGATATCTATTCCATTTAGAACACATATTAGAGGTGAAATCAGAACGATAAACGATAATCCAATTTACAGTAAACAATATCCTTATCCCCATTCAGTTAATAATTTTGTTAATAAGGAAATAAATACGATGTTAAACGAAAACATAATAAGGCCAAGCAAAAGTCCTTATAACTCTCCAGTATGGGTTGTAGGAAAAAAGGGCTTTAATGAAGATGGAACACAAAAGCACAGATTAGTTATTGATTACAAAAAAACTAAATAATAATACAATTCCTGTAAGATATCCCATGCCAGATCCATCGGTAATATTATCTAACCTAGGTAAAGCCAAATTCTTTTCAACTATTGATTTAGAATTTTTTAATGAAAAACGCAGATATCGAGAAAACCGCTTTTTCCATCAATAATGGAAAATATGAATTTCTTCGCTTGCCATTCGGACTTGCGAACGCGCCTAGCATATTTCAAAGAGCCATGGACAATATATTACGCGATAAAATCGGTAAAACTTGCCACATCTATATAGATGATATAATAGTTTTCTCAGAAAATATCGAGCAACACTTCAACGACCTACAAGAAATTATTGAAATATTATTTAAAGCAAATATGAAGATATCTTTAGAAAAATCCAAATTCTTTAAAAAGGAAATCGGATTCCTAGGATATGTAGTGTCTCACAATATTATTACAACCGACCCGAAAAAAAAAGCTATTATAAAATATCCTCCTCCGACTAACTTGAGAGAATTACGAGGTTTTCTAGGCTTAACTAACTATTACAGGGAATTCGTACAAAATTACGCTAATATAGCAAAGCCCCTCACAAAACTATTACAAGGACACAATGGTATGATTTCAAAACACATGTCGAAAAAAACATAAAATAAAAGATAATGAAGCTCATTCAGCATTCAAAAATTTAAAATCACACTAGTTGCAAGGGTTGAACTAACTCAACCAGACTATTCCAAAAAGTTTGTTCTTACTACAGACGCTTCTGACATCGCTATAGGCGCTGTCCTTTCGCAAGAAAACAAACCAATCACATTCATTTCAAAAACATTAAATAAAACAGAAAGAAATTATGCAACATTAAAAAGCATTAAAATGTCTTCGTAATTACTTATATGGTATTATAAATTTAGAAATCCAAACAGACCATCAACCACTTTCTTTCGCGGTTTCTGCACGAAACCCTAATTCAAAAATGAAAAGATGGCATGCCTTTATTGAGGAATTTTCCCCTACCATATTTTATAAACCAGGGTCAACCAACGTTGTTGCTGACGCTTTATCCAGAATAGAAATAAACAACATTACTACTGAAAGTAATCAAATGTCCGATAGTGAACCCTCATCCGACAATGAATCCTTATCCGATATCGAAACTAAACATTCAGCTGACAGCAGCTATGAATACATATTTGAAGAAACAAAAAAACACTGAATCAGTTTAAACAGCAACTACTTATTTTTAAAAAAAAAATTTACTATTCACGAAAAATGCGAACCTTTCAATAAAATAAGACATATCATAGAATACGATACAGTAGATAACTTAATTCACATACTTAAAGAATTTTTACAACCAAATATAACGACAGGAATCCATTGCAGTCTTGAAGATCTATACAAAATACAGAATACAATAAGAAATACATTCACAAATAAATTTCTCTTTACCAGAAAATTCGTCTTAGATATCGAAAATAAAAACGACCAAGAAATTATTATAGAAGAAACACGTGCTCGAGCTCATAGAGGTTTCGACGAAAACAATAAGCAACTTCTTAGGTATTATTACTGGCCAATTCTATACAAAACTCTTAAACAATACATACGACATTGCGAAATCTGTAATAAAAATAAATACGATAGAAATCCAAAACAAATACTTATTTCCAAAGCACCAATTCCAAAAACAGAAGGTGAACAATTACACATAGATATTTTTATGCTCAAAAATTATCATTTATCACTTGCATAGTGCTTATTCAAAATTTCTAGTTATTAAAGAAATCAATAACAAATCCGATATAGCCAATAAAGTATTAGAACTGATCCAATTCTTAACATTCGCTAGACAACGAACCTAGCTTTTCATCAGCACAATTTAAATCAACAATGTCCCGTTCAGGTATAGACATTTATTATACAGATCCCAGACACAGCTTAAGTAACGGCCAAGTAGAAAGAGTTCATTCCACACTCATTGAAATTTCTCGATGCATCCAAGAAGAATTTAAATTAGTTGATTATTCTTAAGTTATGTACCGTGCAGTTAGAGAATATATCAACACAATACAATCAACAACCCAACAAAAACCATATGAAATTTTATTTAACAAAATAGATCACTCTGAATTATCAAAGCTAGAATCAGCGCAATCCAAAATGCTAGACTACCATAACAAACAAGTAAGAAGGCTCTAGTCGAGACGGCTCGACTACGAGATCCCCTGAACCCTGCCAAAAAGTGATACTCTTCTTCTTTACGCACTTATGAGCGCGCGCTCTGCTAACCGCGCAGTTGCTGTCGTGGCTTGGAGGCGGGTTGGGCTGAATTTTGCTCATAACTCCATTTCTAGATGGACTATCTTTATGAAATTTTCAAAGTAGATTAAGAGTATCTAAATCTATCTATATGCCGAATTGCAAGTCTCTAGTATTTGAAATGCGTTTTTTAATTTTAATTGAAGGCGAAGGGAGCGTGGCATCTAAAATCTGTAAATTACATAATCTGCGTATCCATAATATCTATCTAAAGAAACAAATTTGAAGTCTCTAGCTGAAACAGTGTAGAAGTTATGCCCAAAAAACCTAAAAAATGGAAACGAATTTTCGTTTTTTAATCGATAATTTGGAAATGGGATGAGTTATCGAAAAAAAACAAAATAAACTCGTACTGCGTAGCTAAAATACGCATGTTCATGTGAAATTTCAGCTCTCTAGCTTTTGTAGTTTCCGAAATCTCGACGTTCATACGGACAGACGGACAGACGGACGGACGGACAGACGGACAGGGCTAGATCAACTTTTCTCGTCACCCTGATCAAGAATATATATACTTTATGGGGTCTGACAAGCCTCCTTCTGCCTGTTACATACTTTTAACAAAACCATTATACCCTGATTTCCCAATTTCAATGGGTTAGCATGATAATTTTGTACGTGCTAATTATTTTATTGCCTTTTTGCCGCTTCGATATCATAAACTACTCAAATGACGATTATGTTTTACTTGAAGATATTGATAATTTTTTACTATACGAAACATTTGGAGAAGTTTTTCACGTTACTAATTTAAGTTTTTATAATGATGTATTTGAAAGAGAGCTAAAATTTTTTTGATAATAAAACCAACACCATTGACTGGGAAATAACAATGGAACTAAATTTAATTAAAACCGTTCTTTCTCAACTTACACCTCATAAAGTCTCTAAGCGAAGTATAAACGAATTAGGTACTATTTTTAAATGGATTACAGGAACACCAGATCATGATGACATGCTAACAATTCAGAATAAAATAAATGAACTCATTGAAAATAATAATATACAAAATCAAATGAATTCTGCAATTTTCAAAGAAGTTACTAAAATTACAAATCTTTTAAAAATCATTAAATTCGATCAAGAAATGTTATTAAAAAAATACCGTCTCAAACTATTATCGCTTGACCTGCAAAATCTGCTAGACACTATTACATTTTCAAAAGCCAACATAATAAACCCACAAATTTTAAATAAACAAGATATGATAAACATATTTAATCATGAAACATTTAATATTACTCTTATCGACCTCTTGGACATATCCCCATATTATCTCATACCAAGGTTTAATTATAGTTTTTATAAAATACCCAACTATAAATTATAAGTGTAAATTATATCATGCTAAAGCAGTTTCCCAATCAGATGGAAAATTATTCACAATAAAATTGCTAAATGTAAGAATACCTTTTATCATATTAAAAATTTTAAAAGAGAAATTTATAACACTTTTGCTCTAATTGTTTACGAAAAGAATTGCTTCCTAAATTTAGTTAATAAAGAATTCACTAGCTGTACAAAAATATCAGAAAACAAGTAAGAAGGCTCTAGTCGAGACGGCTCGACTACGAGATCCCCTGAACCCTGCAAAAAAGTGATACTCTTCTTCTTTACGCACTTAAATGCGCGCGCTCTGCTAACTGCGCAGTTGCTGCCGTGGCTTGAGGGTGGGTTGGACTGAACTTTGGACGCTTATAACTCCATTTCTAGATGGACGATCTTGATGAAATTTTCAGAGATTAGGAGTATCTAAATCTATCTATGTGCCGAATTGCAAGTCTCTAGTATTTGAAATGCGTTTTTTTTTAATTGGGGGCGAAGGGGATGTGGCATCCAAAATCTGTAAATTACATAATCTGCGTATCCATAATATCTATCTAAATAAACAAATTTGAAGCCTTTAGCTGAAACAGTGTAGAAGTTATGCCCAAAAAACCTAAAAAATGGAAACGAATTTTCGATATTTTTTATTTTTAATTTTTTTAATTTTTTTTTTTTATTGATAATTTGGAAATGGGATGAGTTATCGAAAAAACAAAATAAACTCGTACTGCGTAGCTAACATACGCATGTTCATGTGAAGTTTCAGCAAAAGCTAGACTTTTGTAGTTTCCGAAATCTCGACGATCATACGGACGGGCGGACGGACGGACGGACGGACGGACGGACAGACGGACAGGGCTCAATCAACTTATTTTTTTATGCTGATCAAGAATATATATACTTTATGGGGTCTGCGACTTCTCCTTCTGCCTGTTACATACATTTTCACAAAACCATTATACCCTGAATTCCCATTTTCAATGGGTTCAGGGTATAAAAACAAGCCAATAGAAGTAATAACAGATGGCGCCATTTTAGTATCAGGAAAAAATTGCGTTAATAATACCTGGCTTACAGGTACCTATCTCATAACTTACAAAACCATTGTAACCATAAACAACATTACTTACACAAACGAAAAAGAAAAACTGCTCAACTATGTAAAACATAACAAATTTACAGATTATTTAATTACCGATTACCAACCTTCTAATGAAACTGAGTTACGATTAGAAAATACAAATACTTTATCAAAGATTGTAATAGAATTATAAAATATCCATACAAAAATTACGTTTATTATATTTATAATAATTTTTATATTCATTATGATAAAGCTTCTCAAATTCTGTTCAAAGAACAATCTCAATCCTATTAAATTTTTATTTTCAAAGCTCTTAAATGATCAAAATATTCAAATTCAAAACCCGGATATGCTAAATGCCATAAACACTCAAATCGAATTTCTAATGAGAAATCGTTAAGAATCAGGGACGATTCTTCTTAAGAAAGGGGAAGTTATCACCCAGCTACTCAAGCGACTCTTATGATAAATGTAAACAACTTTCAAATAGCATATCTCAGACATAAATATTCCCTACCCTATTCCCACAGAGTAAGCAGTTTTGGCTTCAACATAAACATAAGATTCTCTGCGCAGTTTCCAAGGGCTCTTTGAGTTAGCAACCAAGCTTTAACGTAAACAATTCATAATTTCACAACTCCGATATAGAATCACGTAAGCCACTCTTGTGAGCTTTCGAGCTTTTGAGCTTTGAACTTTAATGAGGGAAGCTTTAACATAAACATTAGCTGACTTGCAGCATAAGATCATTTTTGTACTTTAGTTCGAATTTTGAGTTTAATAAATGAACACTAAGTTCACTATAATAAAATAATTTTTTTTATTAACTTGCAAAGGCAAGTTGATTAATTTGCACAGCACGAAATTAAAATTAAGAGAGGGAAATAAAAACAACAATAGTAAGCAAGACCAAAATTGCAAGCACTCACACTAACAAACGTATTAAGAGTGAAGTGGGAAAAGCACCAAGTAATCAAGTCACTAGCTGCACCAAACTTAAAATTAACAAGTAAGAAAGCTGTAGTCGAGACTGCTCGACTACGAAATCCCCTGAGCCCTTCTTCGAACGAATAATATTCCAAGAATTATTCGATTCGTCTCTGCACGCATAGACGCTGTGCATGTGTGTAAGCATTGCAAGCGTCTTGCTGTCTCGCTGCCTTTGTTGCTGCGTCGCATGGGTTTTGATAAGAAAACTTTGATGATTAATAATTCTATTTCTAGATGGACAATCGTATTGATTTCTTCAGATTATGATTATGATATTCATATCTATATGCAAAACCAAACTGCATGTCTCTAGTATTTGAAATGCATTTTTTTCACATTTGTGGGTGGTGGGGCGAAGTGGGGACTTGAATCCAAAATCTGACAAAAATCGAAATTGTAATAAATTAGTATCTATATATATGCAGAGGACTTGGAGACTCTAACTCTAAAAATGAATTAGCTAGAATTTTATAACAGGTTCCCGATAAGTTCGTTTATCGATAACTTTGCAAATATACAAGTTATCGAATTACTGAAACAAACTCGTACGAACCTAGCACAAAAAGAATGAATTCTCTAGCTTTTGTATCTTCGGAAATCGACGCGTTCATACATACGGACGGACGGACGGACAGACGGACAGGGCTAGATCAACTTATTTTTTTATGCTGATCAAGAATATATATACTTTATGGGGTCTGCCACGCCTCCTTCTGCCTGTTACATACATTTAACAAAACCATTATACCCTGATTTCCCATTTTCAATGGGCTCAGGGTATAAAAAGCAATTTACCATAAGCACAGTAAAACACGGATCAAACCTTGCACAGGAATATGACAACACTTGCAATAATTAACACCGCGATTATGTGAACTTTAATAAAATTTAAATAAGAAAAAAAAAAAAAACAAGAAAATTTACAGAGCAAAAATAAACACGTCTGATAAGTCTCACTGAGAAATCTCTCTGATTTATTTAATTAGAAGTTAGAGATAATGTAAAATTAAATCTAACCGAAGAATAAGCACTGGCTACTATGGACTTCGGATTGATGGTGTAGTTGCATTATACATTTTGTACAGTCTAACCTCTGTTCCCAAAGGGAAAAAGAGTATATTGGTTTTGTGCAATGTACGTCTTGCTGTCCGTCTGTCCGTATGAATGCAATATTTTCGACGCTATTAGAGCTAGAGACTTGGACCACATACTCATGTATGCTCCCAAATTATAAAGTGTAAAGGTTTCTCGATCTGCCCACTAGGGGCGTGGCAAATCGCGGTGACAACCCAAGTTCTACGCCCATTGGGGGCGTGGCAAATCGGGGAAGACGTATCTTCTACACCGTTAAAGTTGAACGCTGAAATTTGGCATGTTAATGTTATGATTCTATGAAAATCGATCAAAAAGTTATATCTTGTGGTGGCACGATTAATCATTTGATACATAATAATCGATTATATACAACATAGACTGGACAACTAGAACAAACTTTTTTCACGGACCAGAATATAAACAAAGCGACTACTAAACCTCGTATTTTTTTCGGTTTGGGCAATTCAGGCTCGAGCAGTCACAATATGAACCGACGAATTCTTTGCGGTGCAAGCGCGCAACCGGCATAGTCATATTTTCATATGAGCATTTTTCATATGTGCTATTTTTCTATACTCTCCCTCTCTCTCTTTTTTCTATCTCTATCTGACTCTATGCCAGCACAAGTCAGCAGCCCACAAAAATTGAAATTTGTTCGCGAGTGGCCATTCGCGACGATCCCATCTGCCCATCTTAGTAAGAGTATACCGAACTATTAAACGACTTTGCCATGCTCATGCAAATTTTTAGTGTTTTTGTAATAATTTTCGGGAAGGGAATGAAAGTGCTGATGTGCATAAGCATTACTTTTTCGCAATGAGCATGCACACACACTACTGTGTCTTGCTACATGTATGAGCATTTATGTGACTGTGTGCGATACTATTGCTGCCTGTAGAAATGTTTGGGCCCAACATTTGCAGTTTGTTCTCTTTCTACCTGCGCGATTCAGTAGATTGCCTATTTTGTATAGTTTGAAATTTTTGTTCAAATTATAATTAATTATATTATTATTAATTAATTATATTATAATTAATTATTTTAATTAATTATATTAATTAAAATATTTTAGGTGTTTGTCAGAAGGTCAGAAGGCTTTAAGTTTTCCTTTAATTCACTTTTGGTGTGAAGCAATCCTTTTAAAGTCTCCGTGTCTAATTTGTTTCTGTTATTTGTCTGCGAGACAGCAAGCCGTTTGTAATGCTTTCATACATACAGGCGTACAATCGTAGATCAGCGTGTGTATGCGCGTGATTTTGCAAGTATAGTTTGTTGCGCGTGGAGAATCGAAACGAAGCATTCTTTTTAATATTAATATTATTCGTTCGAAGAAGAGCTCAGGGCAGTCTCGACTACAGCTTTCTTACTAATTAATTTACTAATAATAAATGTAAATTTAGGAAAATGATAACGGAGCTTCACCCCCTTTTCGCGTAAGGAACACAATCAGGGCTGCAATGATTAAAATGTATACTGAGGAGGTTAATCATTTCAAAAAAAAAAAAAAGTTTATGCCGATTGTCGGGAATATCTTTGACTACAGATGTATGGACTGATTAAAGTTGACCAGCATAATTGAAATAACTCTACATGGCTTGTTTGAAAATAATGAAATGTGTGCTACAATTGGACCACACTACTGAACATATCTCTACAATATTAATGACTGCATTGGAGAGTTTTCCAATTGTAAAGAAAAAGCCATGGCTGTGTTGACCGATAATGGTGCAAATGTTGTAAAGGCAATCCATCAGAGTTTTGGTAAATCGTACCATATTCCATGCTTCGCGCATACTTTAAATTTAGTATGCACCAGTGCTTTGGAGAAAAATCAGCCAAATAGATTGTCAAATGCCGGAATATTGTAGTTTGGCTAAAACGCTGTGGAAGGGTAAAATAAAATTTGCAGCATCTGCAGAAATTGGCAGACGTCCCAAAGGGAAAAACTTTTGAAGTAATTTTAGATGTTGAGACGCAATGGAATTCCACATTTCATATGCTGGAACGGGTTGTAAAGTTGATTTCCAGTATCGGCCAAGTGGTCCTAAATTTTTCAGATGCCCCTCAAATGATCTCAACTAAGGATAAAGATGAGATTATTGAAATTATTGCGTTGGTTAAGCTTAACCACACACATAAGTGGTGAAAAGTATGCTACTATAAGCCTCGTAATTCCGATTGTATATTGTGGGCGCCAGCAAATAATGAAGATGAATTCCAAGTCACCAACAGGAAAAAAGCTCAGAGCATTTTGACCGTCGATTTGGTGCATTAGAGCATTTTTTATTTTATTTATTTTTTATTGGCTGCATCAACTTTGCTTGATCCTCTTTGAATTGAAATGTCGGAAGCTTCGCTAGCAAACGAAAGTTAAGGTAGCGTTAGTGACGGGTCGTCTACAGGTGAAGTGGAGTTTGATTTATGATCCCACCACAAGTCGCTTACATACAAACACCGTAAAAAAGACAAGGGATCTTCTCAAGCCGAGGACGACCTCAGTTTGTTTTTAAATGCTCTAGTACTGGATCTCAAATGCAACGTAGCCAGTGTCTTGGATAATATTTCCTAATAGGCACTTCAGTACCAGCAGAGCGCCTCTTTTCTAAAGCCGAAAAAGAAACAGATTGCAAGCCGCACATCTTTCGAAATTATTATTTTTGAATTCGAGACTTAGTAAATAAATATTAGAATACATATTTGAAATAAATGAATATATTATTTTATTTATAGGAGCGAATCTAATATTTATTTTTTGCTATGAAATAGCATTGCGTCAAAAATAAAGAAAAATTCATTTGATTAATGAATAATCGATTATTTTTCGTCGATTAATTGTAATAATTGTGTGGCCTAAATAATTCATTTGAATAAATTGTGAAGAATCACATTCTTTTCAACATCAGTGTTCCTGATGACAGACAGACAGACAAACGCAACAACCGAACGAACGGGACAAAAGACAAGACAAAGAATTCTAACGGCGATCAATCGCGGTACAGGCTGTATTATTCGCCAAATAACGCTCCTAGCAACCGAATGCACGCAAAGGCAGCCGCTTCGAAACAAAGGGCGCGTGGGCGCTCCATAGTCAATCATCTTCTGACCTCCGAAGCGAACGCACGGAATTACTAAAAGCTGACCCACGCATTAAAAACAATGCCGCCGCCTCCTGCTGATCGCCGGTAAGTTAACAAAGCTGTGCCTCATTAGAGTTTGTTTTGTGAGATATAGCGGGCGACCATTAGGTAGCTATGTTTAGAAACACAAATAATTAAAGTGAACTGTGAAAAATGTGAAAGTGAATTGTAGTGAGTGTTCTTTTGTCCGGGTGGTGTCGCAGCACATAGCGGGCGCCAGAAGATCTGACTCCGAGCGTTATACGCCAGAGCCGGATACAAGTGGTGCTGAGAGGAGCTATGTTGCTGGCTAAGTATGTGTTTCGTGTTTTCTGGCAACGCAGTGGCGCACCGCGGGCGCCACGTGAACCTGCTCCGAGCGTTATACGCCAGAGCTGGATCCACGTGGCCGCCAGTGGGCGTGCCGCTGCCTGTCAGTGTTCGTTAAGTGCTCGTCCATGCTTTCTGGCCTCGCGGTGGCGCACAAAATTGAACTCTGATCTCTTTGAATTCAAAATTGAAACTGATTATTTCTTAAAATCCTAGTGCTTATATACTTTAAAAATACTTTCAGTCACTGGAAGATTCACAGATGTTTTGTCAAGTATCCCTTTCGATCACTAAGCCTAGAGGCTCTTGTTTCATTTTTATTACTCACTGCGTTTGTCCCTGACATGTTTATTACTTGGCGTCAGATAACGCGCAGGCTATTGACTAATGTCTTTTTTTTAATGTTTTTACTTATGTGACATGTTCACGCTTGAACAGCCACTCCTCTTTGCTCGCCAACTCATCCAGATCACGAATCTCAATTTGCGCCAATTCGGTAAGTGTTTTAACTACCGCTCAGTCGCCTAAGGCCTCGCCCACACCTTCGTGCAGGGCCTCAACGCTATCACTAATCATACAACACATAGACTGGACAACTAGAACAAACTATTTTCACTCACAAAAATATGAGCGAATTGCCGCACAACTTCGTATTTGTTCGGCTTGGGCGATTCGAGCTCGGGCAGTTAAAATATGAAACGACAAAGTCATTACGCTGCCAGCGGTCGACCGGGATGGTCATATTTTCATATGAGCATTTTCTATGCGCTATTTTACTTTACTCTCCCTCTCTCTTTTTTCTCTCTCTATCTCACTCTATGCGAGCACAAGCCAGTTGCCCACAAAAATTGAAATTTGTTCGCGAGTGGCGATTCGCGACGATCCCGTCTGCCATTCTTAGTAAGAGTATGCCGAACTCTTAAACGGCTTTGCCATGCTCATGCAAAATTTTAGTGTTTTCGTAAAGATTTTTGGGAAGGGTATGAAAGCGCTGATGTGCATAAACATTACTTTTTCGCGATGAGCATGCACACACACATTTACTGTGTCTTGCTACATGTATGAGCATTTATGTTACTGTGTGCGAAACTTTTGCTGCCTGTAGCAATTGCAGGGCCCAACACTTACAGTTTGTTATTCTTGTGGACCTCGACCTTAGAATTGTGGGAACGGTCTTAGATTTGTTCGGCCTTGCAGACTGCCAAATCTACTTCCCCCATGCATATATCATATATGTTTATATGCATACATATGCATTTCTTTTTATACATGTTTAATAAATAAAAATTACTATAACTAATTTAGTAACATAGCCCCCAAAACATTTTTGAATGGGTTATGAACGATTTAAGTGGATCTGGAAATTCATATGTATTGACAATGCCAAAATGACTGCTACAAGTCGTTGAAGCTCATTTGACAGTCACTCTACAATTCAAACCATACAAAATAGACAAACTACTGAATCGCGCAGGTAGCAAATGTTGGTCCCTACAATTACTACAAGCAGCAAAAGTTTCGCACACAGTCACATAACTGCTCATACATGTAGCAAGACGCAGTAAATGGTGTGTGCATGCTCATCGCGAAAAAGTAATGCTTATGCACATCAGCGCATTCATACCCTTCCCAAAAATTATTACGAAAACACTAAATTTTTGCATGAGAATGGCAAAGCCGTTTAAGAGTTCGCCATACTCTTACTAAGAAGGGCATATGGGATTGTCGCGAATCGCCACTCGCAAACAAATTGCAATTTTCGTGGGCTGCTGGCTTTTGCTCGCATAGAGTGAGAGTGAGTGAGAAAAAAGAGAGAGGGAGAGTAAAGAAAAAAGAACATAGAATGTGCTCATATGAAAATGCGACCATGCCGGTTGAGCGCTTACATTTTTTTTTATTTATTTTTTTTTTAATAAATGTTTATTTACAGCTTAACGTACCGTTACCTTTTAGGCAACTTAATCTAAACGGAAAATAATTAAAAATTTTAAAACTACTTAAAGCTATATTAATTCTAACATAGGATAAATAAGGAGAAAAAAATATATATATTTTGTGGAAGTTATATTAGTATTATGAAAGAATGTTCAAGTCAAGACACGGTCCAGCAGGTCTTGAGGGTGATGGCGTTTTAGTCTTCTTCTAGTGGATGTACGTCTAAGGGCTGCTGTACCTAGGCGCCTGGCCAGGCTATTTGAATGGGAATTTAACCTATCTTGGTACTTTTTGGCCACTTCCTGGATTTTGTCTCCAATTTTAGTGACCTTGAGATCTCTTTCTATATCCCTGGTTCTCATGTACCAGGGAGCCCCTGTGATCTTCCTCAAAGTTTTGGCTTGCAGTATACGCAGTTTATTCAAGTGCGATTTGGCGGCGATACCATACACTTGTATGGCGTAAAACAAGCTAGGAGCTAGGATGGTCTTGTATATTCTAACCTTGTTGTCCAGTGACAGCTTATTACGTGCTGCGAGCAGCCAAGACATTTTAGCGATTTTAGATTTGAAGGACTGCTGCAGCATAGTAATATGCCTTTTAAAAGTAAGGCGTCTGTCCAGCGTCACACCGAGGTATTTATGCGCTAACTTGTGGTTTAGCATTCTCCTGTTTAAGCTGACCCCAGGGCAGCTATGCGGGCGGTTTGTAAAGGTTACGTTTAAACATTTGCCAGCATTTATGCAAATGTTCCATTTCTGAGCCCATTCCTGAAATGCGTTGAGATACTGCTGGAGTGTACTCGTGGCCTGTAGGATGCAGCTTTTTCTGGTGAGCACCGCGGTATCGTCAGCGTAGGTCGCTATTAGCACGTCTCTAGCATCGAGTCCAGTGATTGCAGTGTGCGTTGGCATATCCGCAGTGAATACAGAATAGCGGAGGACTTGCATCCATTGGCCGTCACGCAGAATGTACGCCCTTCGAGAAAACTCCGTATGATTTCAAATATCTGTGGTGACAGAAGGCGCTTGGCTTTATAAGGAAGCCCAGGGTGCCACACTCTGTCGAAGGCTTGTTCGATGTCTAAAAAAGCGGCGACTGCATACTCCTTGTTCTCTAGAGCTTCTAATATGAAGTTTACCAGTCTGTGTAGCTGTTCTGGGATGCCGTGTTGCAATCGAAAACCAAACTGAAATTTGGGGATCGCCTCAGTTACAGCCTCGATGTTAAGAAGTCAGTTGAGTATCAGCCTCTCCATCATTTTGCCCAATGCCGGAAGAAGGCTGATATGTCTGTAGGAGTCCATGTCCGAAGACTGTTTTCCGGGTTTAAGAAGCATTATAATGTTTGCCGACTTCCGCATTTTTGGAAAATATCCAACTCTTAGTATACCGTTAAATATCAGCACTAGAAGAAGTAGAGCTTGATCTGGAAGAAGTCGTAGAGTTCTGTTGTCAAGGAGGTCCTCGCCCGGAGCCTTCTTGGGCTTCAGCTTGGATATAAGGAGCTTCACTTCATTTAAGGTGACTGGATTAGTAGGTAGAGTCATTTGAAACGGCGTTTCGAGGGAACCTTCAATCATTCTCCTGTGTCTTTCCGAAGCGAAGTTATGTGGACGAAAGCGTTGCTCCAGATTATTTGCAAACACTTCTGCTTTTTCCTGTGGAGTACGGCACCAACCTCCGCTCTGGTTCCTTAAAGCCGAATTCGGTGTGATCGGCGATTTATAATTTCTGGTAATTCTCCAGAGAGAGAAGTTTGTGGAAGCATCAGCGCCCAAGTTTTCCAACATGTTATCCATTTCTATTTGCTTTTTGCGGGCAAGCACTTTTTGAAGACGATTTGCCAGTCTATTATGGATCCTTTGGATTCGTGTATCTCCGGTTCTCGCATATTCTCTTCTAACTTTGCGTTTGAGATGAATGAGATTAACTATTACAGAGGGAAGCTGTTGCTGTCTGTATACTGGTTGGTTTCTTGGTGTAGCTTGTATTGCTGCTTGTTTCAGGTTGTCCATAAAGCTGCGTTGTCAATATCATCTGCATCTTGGATGTCCATATCTAGATCGATGTGTTGCATTAGATGTGCCTTAAATGCCTCTATATCAGCGCCACGACTCAGAAAACAACCTCGTTGTGGCTTGAACAGAGCCGTTGAGTGCAAGACAGCTTGTAGAGGAATGTGGTCTGATGAGAGCTCGTGTAGCGTGCGCATACTAAGTCGTCTTATGTTGAATCCGTTTACGATAAAGAAGTCTAGTGCAGATGGTGTTACCAGAGGGTTATATGAATAGAATGTCGGTTCACCCGTTGCTAAGATCTGATACTGACCATTCGCAACAGCTTCTTGCAGTACCTTGCCTCTTTGACAGGCTCTTGAGTTGCCCCACCATGCGTGCTTGGCGTTATAATCACCGCCTGCGATAAATTTGTTGCCGAGCATGGCAAATAGAGTATCAAACTCGGCTCTTATCCAACGCTGACCTGGTGGTAGGTATACCGCTGCGAGTGCGACTGGACCCTCTGTTGTCTGTAGCTGGACAATAGCTACTTGTCTGTCGTCGGTGGAGATGGCAGCCTGGGGGCAATGACAAATGGTGGAGCGCACAATGACTGTAGCGCCACCTCTGCAGCTACCACTAGGATGGAAGGCATTGTAAGTGGAATATCCAGGAAGGAAAATTCGTTGGCCTTCACGCAGATGTGACTCGGTGACAAGCATGACATCTATATTATACGTCTTCAGAAACAGCCGGAGTTCTTCAGAGCCTCTAGCTAGTCCTCGAGCGTTCCACAATCCGATTTTTATGATTGGTTGCGTCATTTATTCATCCTTGTGATGAGAACCTGCACCAGTTCTCTGAATGCCTTATTGGAGTCCATAGTCTCTTGTACCAATTTGAACAATTGGTCCATTCTAGAGTTAATGGCGTTAATAGAGGTTTTCAGTATTTGGAATCTGTTGTCAGACGTTATGTCATGATTTACTTTGGTCTGAATGGCACCGGTTGGTCTTGCAGGTCTAGCTACGTCGGCATACGACATCTTGCCTCTAATAGCCTCCGATGAGATAAAGCCACGAGAAGCATTACGAATAGTGTTGAAAGTTGTTGCCATCAGTAGGTAGTCTAGATTTGGCTCTTAGTTTCCTTAATTTTTCAATCCTTACGGACACTCCATATCTGTTGAAGAATGCTCTCCACCACAGTTTATGCACGATTTATTGGCGCTGATGCAGAGTCTAGTCTCGTGCATGCCACAGCAATTAGCACATATTGAGTCTCTGATACAATAATTTGTAGAATGCATAAAGATGTGGCATCTCAGGCACTGTAATAGTTGTTTTCTGCGTCGAGCACGCTCTACTGTGACTCTGAATCTGCCCAATTGAGTTATTTTCAAGGCGAGCGCTTACAGCGCAATGAATTCGTCGGATCATATTTTGACTGCCTGAGCCTGAATTGCCCAAACCGAAAAAATACGAAATTGAGTGGTCCCTACGCTCATATTCTGGTGCGTGAAAAAAGTTTCTTCTAGTTGTTCAGTCTATGTGTTGTATGGTTAGTGCCTGAACCCTGCAAAAAAAGTGGCACTCTTCTTCTTTACGCACTTATGAGCGCGCGCTGTGCTAACTGCGCAGTTGCTGTCGAGGCTTGGGGGTGGGTTGGGGTGAACTTTGGACGCCTGTAACTCCGTTTCTAGATGGACGAACCTTATGAAATTTGTAGAGTAGATTAAGAGTAATGTATCTATTTGCCAAATTGCAAGTATCTACTATTTGAGACGCGTTTTTTTAAATTGGAGCGAAGGGGGCGTGGTATCCAAAATCTGAAAACTACAAAATCTGCGTATCCATAATAAATACCTAAATAAATTTGAAGTCTTTAGCTGAAACGGTGTAGAAGTTATACCCGAAAAACCTAAAAAATTTAAACGAATTTTCGATAATTTGGAAATGGGATGAGTTATCGAAAAAAACAAAATAAACTCGTACTGCCTAACATACGAGTAACATACGTACTAACATACGAGTGTTCATGTGAAATTTCAGCTCTCTAGCTTTTGTAGTTTCCGAAATCTCGACGTTCACACGGACGGACAGGCGGACAGACGGACGGACAGACAAGCTGGGCTAGATCAACTTATTTTTTAATGCTGATGAGGAACTTATATACTTTGTGGGTTCTGCGACGTCTCCTTCTGCATGTTACATACTTTTAACAAAACCATTATACCCTGAATTCCTATTTCAATGGGTTCAGGGTATATTTAGTAAGAAAAAGGAAAATAAATAAAAAAAATCATAATTAGAGATGAAGAAAGAAAATAAAAGATAAGAATAGAAAATATAAAAGCAATTAGTATAAGCAGCATCCATACTCAACTCTGGCGATTTCGAGTAATTTCAGTAAGATGAGCTGAAAGCAATGTAGCGGAAGAGAGAGCTCTGAGGAAAATACGTGATAATATATATATAAAATATATATATAAAATATAAATATATATATTTATTATATGATAATATTTATTATAAAATGGAGCCGCATTAACAAGTTGGGCGAGTTAATATTACCAATGATTAAGTTATGTAGGAATGTAATACCTAAAATTTTCCTACGATTGACTGATGATGGCAGGTCAATATGTAGAAGCCTACTATAAAGAAAGGTAAACGTAAATTGCTGTCCCAATTTAGATCCCTTAAAGCAAAGAGTAGAAACTGTTTCTGGACCGATTCAATGCGTTCCTGATACAGTTTATATTGCGGAGACCTTATAACTGAACAATATTCTAAGATAGGGCGAGCAAGTGAAATATATACATAACTGCTTGGTAACAAAAGGATCATTAATTTCCTTAGACCATCGTTTAATAAAACCAAGCACACATTTGGCTTCATTTGTGATGGCAGAAATATGCAGATTGAAATTAAGTTTAGTGTCAAAAAGAGCGCCAAGATCTTTGACGGTCAAAATGCGTTTTAAGGAAATATTATTAATATTATAGTCAACAATGTGTTCAATAGTTCGACAGAAGGTCATAGTTATACACTTAGAGTAATTTATTGATATGCAGATTTATGAATTTCAGACTTTCAATTTGGCAAATAGATACATTTAGGTACTTTTAATCTACTCTGAAAATTTCGTAAAGATCATCTATCTAGAAATGGAGTTATAAGCGTCCAAAGCTCAGCCCAACCCACCCACAAGCCACGGCAGCAACTGCGCAGTTAGCAGAGCGCGCGCTCGTAAATAAGAAGAGTATCACTTTTTTTTGCAGGGTTCAGGGTATGTCGTAGACGAGCCGTTCGACTAGAGCCTTCTTACTTGATATACCCTGAACCAGCGTTTGAAAATGGTACGCTACTCCGTAGTTTTTTGTTTTGATCTGGCTACCGCTCTCGTTTATGACGGGAGCCGTAGCAGAGCCATAGTCGAACGAAAAAACGTAAGAGCTCTGCTCTGCTCGAGCAATAGCACGAAACGAAATGAACGACTACGCTTCGGCAAAGCGGTAGCCGAAAAACGAGAGCGAGATGAGAGCAGAGCAATTGACTTTATTGCTACGGCTCTTTGGGCCGATATTCTTATTGCAAATAAAATCAAAGTAATGTATTAAGAAATAGGAAAAAAAACGTATGCAAGTAGATTTATATGCATATCGATACTAACTGTCGAATTCAGTTATTTATTTATTTGATATTATTTGCAATAAGAATATATGTATATACTTTACGGGGTCTGCCATGTCTCCTTCTTCCTGTTACATACATTTAACAAAACCATTTTACCCTGATTTCCCATTTTCAATGGGTTCAGGGTATACAAAATACAATATTTTCTATAACGGTATTATTAGGATTTTAATAGATACCACTAACATGGGAATAATAATCTATTATTTGAGATAAATTTGATATGCGCGGGCTATGTAGAAATATACAAAGATTATTATTTAAAGACATAGATTCTGAAATAGATCTTTTCAGTACGATTGGCGGACGAGCGAATAAAGCTAAATCGGTTCAGCTTTTCATCCTGATCAACATAAATTTTAACAAATCATATCGTCAATTCTCGTTTCTAATTGGTGTTTCTGAGGGTGTGAGAAATATACAGCGAGTAATGTAGATTATGTATGTTTTGAAAATGTTAAAAAAAATTGTACTCTTTACTAATAGGAGTAAGGTAAATTAGGTCTAATTTATTTAAAAGATGATTAAAAATATTTCCTACAACAACTAAAAATCTTGCGACTGAAGCAAATTCACAGTAAACAAAAATAAGCTTCATGCATACCCAACACACAAATTCGAAGAAATCGAATGATATACCATATATCAATTTATGTACATATATGTATTAAGTACATATTTTTAGTAGTGCGCAGACGCTTCCATTTTATTTTTTTTATTCATTGGAAAAATCAATACAGAAATCTTAAAGAACGCACAAAACATGTGAACAATCGTTTTTTAATTCGGTAAGGTTTAATTTATTTAGTGGCGGCAAGCTTTCTTGTCGACAAGTGTTTTCGAAACCTACTGACATTTTAGTCTCAGGACGTTTTTGTTTAATTTTGCTGTTTTCCAATTTATGCTTGTTATGTAATTGCTCTGCCTGCTGTCAATAAAACAACTACTAGCCGATTTTCAAACATTTTACTACAAGAATTCATTTTAAGTGCTTCCCAACATGCAAATACGTACGAGTGCAATAAAAATAAGATTGATTTCTGAATGGTGTAATTTTTATACCCTGAACCCATTGAAAATGGGAAATCAGGGTATAATGGTTTTGTTAAAAGTATGTAACAGGCAGAAGGAGGCGTGGCAGACCCCATAAAGTATATATATTCTTGATCAGGGCGACGAGAAAAGTTGATCTAGCCCTGTCCGTCTGTCCGTCCATTCGTCCGTCCGTCTGTCCGTCCGTCCGTCCGTATGAACGTCGAGATTTCGAAAACTACAAAAGCTAGAGAGCTGAACTGGATGAGTTAACGAAAAAAAAAAAAACAAACTCGTACTGCGTAACTAAAATACGAGTATATCAACTTTTCTCGTCACTCTGATCAAGAATATATATACTTTATGGGGTCTGCCACGCCTCTTTCTGCCTGTTACATACTTTTAACAAAACCTTATACCCTGATTTCCCATTTTCAATGGGCTCAGGGTATAAAAATACAATTATTATGAATACTCTACTATGTTTGAGCAAGTGCTTGCCTATTGAACAATGCGATTGCATACAAATGATAATAATATACATACATACATACATACACTTATAATAAATTGATAATTTGGTATGGGAAGTGTAAAATCTACTTTAATAGAGATGTGAATATTTATATATTCTAGCAGGGATATACCCATACATTTTGTTTTTATTTATTTTTATATATACACTGCGCGTCATCAGGTTAGAGAAGGGGCCAAAAAGGTGATCTGCTGGAATGGCCACCATGGTCACCCGGACTTAAAATACTTGAAATCACTTGATTATTGCCGGCTTTTAGTTTTTTTTTTTTTTTATTATTTTCCATATTTTTAATAAGATTAACAAAAGTTTTTCCTTGTCTTCCGGTCTTTTCAATTTTTTTATGGCAGGATAGTCTAGATTCAGAGTATAACTTCGTAATTTAACTCCTAATCAAATTTTTAAACTAATTGCAACCAAAAGCTGGACTACTCATTACTAATAATACTTAAAAATTATTAAAATTTAATGAAATGTAGTCATTGTTAGTCAGTTAGGGGGGTTGTCGCTAACCTGATGACGCGATTTTAGTTACAAATTTTTGGTAGCTTTGCACAAAAACATTTAATTAAAAAAATTATTCCGTATTGCTACAAAGGCCATTATTACTTCATTTTAAAGAGAATTGAATATATAATAATATAAAAAGGCTCTAGCTCTGATGGTTTAGATTTTATTGAGCATTGACGGTGAATGTAAGGGGGGGCGCTAACCTGATGACGCGCAGTGTATATATAAATATGCAAAATAGTATCACTCCCCTATAGAGCAAACAAACACGATGGCGGCTGAATTTAACTCGCGTAACACATTTCGAAAAGCCGGTGGAAGTAGCTTAGGCAACAATGCTCGAAATGTAATTACTTCTGCAAATCCATCGGGAGGAAGCAGTGCATCGCTTCTCCAAAAACAATTGTCATTTAAAACCCCAATTAGTTCGAATCAATTTGGCAAAGCTGACGAGGTTGAAATTATGGACAATTCTAATTTAGACAACTTGGCAGGACAATATAATAAGGTATTTAAAAAGAAATTAAACTTAACCATATGCTTGATGATGAGGAAGTCTATATTTAGAATAATATCATTGGCTGGATATGCTGTGCGCCCTGCATATGGCTTCGTACCTCCGCTGCAGTACACAAAGTGGCTATTACGTCCGCAACTCTTCTAGTCACAACTTTATTGGTTGCATCCCCAATATTATTTTTAATTAGTACTGCTCCGTCTCCACTTCCAAGAGATTGCTATATGGAGAGTGATGGATGTTCACCTACAGCTTCATCCACTTCGGAATGCACGGAAGATATTTGCGAAACTGTATCTTTGAATATTCAAGCAAGACTCAATTGGAATAAAGATCCTTGCTCAGAATTTAAGAAGTTTAGTTGTTGGCGACGAAAATTTAATAAAAATGTAACGAATATAATTGAAATGGGGAATTCACAAAAATCAGTTGATATTCAAATGCAAAGTAAGTTGAACATTTCTCTACATAAATACGATAGCTATAGTAATTTGAAACATATATATATATATAGTGCTTCTGGACAATTCGAGCATAAGTAAACATTTTGAGAAACTTAAAATGTTATATGAAAGCTGCCTTAAGCTTACAACAAATTCGAGTGATATACACCGCATCTTGGATCATTTAGGAGGGTACTTAACAGTTGGAGTCATTGGGCCTTCGTCAATTGCACCGCTTGTTGCTAAAATCTATGAACTTGGTCCCAGCCCACTTGTTGATATTTATTATGATCTAAGTTACGGAAGAAGGCCACATGTGCTTCTTATCATAAGCGGACCAAGTACTTCATCTATTATATTAGAGGTAAGTACAACATACAATCCTTTAGCATTCATTATTAATTTAATTCAATTTAAAACAAGTATGAAGGCTCTAGTTGAGACGGCGAGCGCTCTGCTAATCATGCAGTTGGTGCCGTGGCTTGGGGGTGGGTCGGGCTGAACTTTGGACGCTTATAACTCCATTTCTAGATGGATGATCTTCATGAAACTCTTAAAATATATTAATAGCATATAAATGTTATCGAAAACACAAAATAAACTCGTACTGCTTAACTAGTTTCCGAAATATCGACGTTTATAAGGATGGACGGACGGACGGACAGACGGACAGACGGACATGGCTATATCGACTTAGCTCGTCTCCCTGATCAAGAATATATATTCTTTATGGTTTCTGCTACGCCTCGTTCTGCCTGTTACATAAATTTTCACTAAACCATTATACATTTAATTCCCATTTTCAATGTGTTTAGGCTATAATTATCTTAAGAACGAGTATATTTTGCCATTTAAAATAAAGGCAAATTTAAACAAAATGTAAAAATATTTAATGTATTACACTTTTTTATTATTTCTAGAATAAAGTTCGTTGGATGAGCCCCAAAGCACCTCCAAATCGCTTACGTCAAGGAATACCAAATCTCTTACCAGATTTAATTGATCATGTATTACCAAGTCAATTATCATATGCTCAACGAGTGTCTGAGAAAGACACAATTATAGAATTTATAAAGGATCTTAACAAGGTACAACTTTCAATGTAAATAGACAATGAACGGTAATTTTTATGTTAAGATAGCAAATAATTCTAAGGAAGAAAAAACTTATATCTATTAGCTATGACAGTTAGTAGTTTTAATTTCAAATTCGTAAGCAAAAGATCTATCTGATAGAATCTATCATCGTTACTATCTTTAGGTAATTATATTAATTTACACATGAATAAATGAATATTATTTATGCGCGGTGATCGTATTGCTGTCCATCAGTCATTCTGATCGACTGTCGCTACTGAAGCTAGAAAGAAACCGCAAAAGTTTATATCGCATAAAGTTTTAGATCTAGCAGATAAAATATTTGAAAATTGAAGGCGTGCTAATAACCCGTTAATAATTTCGAAAGTTCTGGATCCTACAAGTTGTGCAGTTACGTTTCGGCAAAATGTTATATATGTATATATAGAAGCAAAGGGAAGCGATTACTCTTGACTTATAGAATTATCGTGTATATTTATCAATGGAAGGACTTAGGCCCAAAGGCATATAGGAATATAAAAAGGAATTTCAATATCGGGTTTCAATGCAACAAAATTATACTCTTATTTGCGATTGAATAATGGGAATATTTCTTAAATGGGTAGCCCCGACTAGAATCGCTTTTACTTCTTTAATTTTTCAATGAAGTCAAAGAACTGAATGATTTCTGTATTTTAAAGCTTAAATGTATTTATATGAGATACAATTTATTTTCATTTATAAAAATATTTTGTAGCTTCAAGTCGAGCAATCACGCCGAGGATTTTGGGACAGCTCTGTTTTGTATAATATTTCTAGTTTACATTCCATGTACCCAGTTGTAAGTAATCTTTTCCTTAATTAACTTAAAATTAAAAAATTATTTTCGAAATTATTTATAAATTGATTTATAATTTAATATGACATCAAAGATATCAAAGTAGAGGATTTACTTTATAAAGGCTTGTGATCTAAATTGTATTAATATATTTTATTTGCAATCTGACTACATATGTATTTAAATTGTTATATGAATTATATAAGTAACATAGAAATATGGAATTTTTAATCTTTATACTCTGTTCCCAAAAGGAAAAAGAGTATATTGGTTTTGTGCAATGTCCGTCTTGCTGTCTGTCTGTCTGAACGCAATATTTTTGGGCGCTTTTAAATTTGAACCAAATACTTATGTATGCTTCCGAATTATAAAGTGTACAAATTTTCTCAATTCGCCTACTCGGAGGTGGAAAATCTCAAAATGGATGTTCCTATGCCAGTAGTAATCATACTAGTTGATAAGCTAGAGAGATGCAATTTGGAATGCATACTCGCGGTGAAAACCCAAGCTCAAAAAGCTATGGCAGATATATCTATGCCCATTGTGAGCGTGCCCAATCGGGAAAAACGTATCTTCTGCAGCTTTAGAGCTAGAACGCTGAAATTTGACATGTGAGTTAATGTTATGATTCTATGAAGATGGCGTGGCAAATAGGATCTGAATATATAGTGACATTTCAAAATGTCCTATATTTTTACACTATTGACACTAGAGACTTGAAATTTGGCATGTATACTCGGCTTGACAACCCAAGATCAATAAGCTATGATATATATATCTACGCCCACAGGGGTATGGTAAACCGCAAAGTTTATATCTCATACAGCTTAAGAGCTGGAAGCTTTAAAATCGGATGGTCCAGTTATTAATGAACTCCTCTATCGATGGTCCAAAAATAATTTTTTAGGCCAAAAATTTTGAGGCAAATCGGCACAGAAGTTTGTTGTGGCCAACTGCATAATTCATGCAAACAAATATCTTAGTAGTAACATCTAATATGGCAGAAAGCGTTTTAACATAAATATAAAAATATTAATGAATTTAATAAATAAAAGTTATAAGTTTTCGATTAATAAACAAAAAGTTTCGAGCGGGATTTGAACCCGGGTATTTTAAAATAACATGTATGGTAAAAACAACAAGTAAGAAGGCTCTAGTCGAGACGGCTCGACTACGAGATACCCTGATCCCTGCAAAAAAAAAAAAAAACTAATACTCTTCTTATTTACGAACATATGAGCGCGCGCTCTGCTAACCGCGCAGTTGCTGCCGTGGCTTGGGGTGGGTTGGGCTGAACTTTGGACGCTTATAACTCCATTTCTAGGTGGACGAACCTTATGAAATTTTCAGAGCAGATTAAGAGTAAATATATCTATTTGCCAAATTGAAAGTATATAGTATTTGAAATGCGTTTTTTTTTTTTTTCAAATTAGGTGCGAAGGGAGCGTGGCATTCAAAATCTGAAAATTACAAAATCTATGTATCCATAATATCTATCTAAATATATTAATTCGAAGTCTCTGGCTAAAACGGTGTAGAAGTTATGCCCAAAAAAAATACAAATTTGAAACGAATTTTCGATTTTTTATCGATAATTGGGAAACGGGATGAGTTATCGAAAAAAAAAAACTCGTACTGCGTAATTAACATACGAGTATTCATGTGATTTCAGCTCTCTAGCTTTTGTAGTTTCCGAAATCTCGACGCTCATACGGACAGACGGACAGACGGGCTATATTGACTTATTTTTGTGTGCTAATCAAGAATATATTTATATACATACATTTTTTGTTTTTTGGGTCTGTGACGTCTTCTTCTGCCTATTACATACAGAACCATTATACTCTGAATTCCCATTTTCAATGGGTTTAGGAAATAATTAAAGTGTTATACATTTTCAAATAAAAAAAAAAAAAAAAAAAAAAATGGTTCCTGCGGGAATCGAACGCACGCAGCTAACTGCAGCTTGCAGAGCACTTACCACCAGTGCAACTGCCCTGGACTGAGTTTTGTTAGCTAAAACCAAATAAGACACTCCTAGTGCGCCTTCTGAAATACTAAAACGATCAAAAATTCACAATTCAATCGCAATTCTTAGAATATGCTAGCGTGCAGACATTTGTATGTATGCATAGAAAATCGCTTAATATGCACGGACGACACTGAATATACACATATAGTGTGTACATATGTAAATCTGTATGCATGTATAGGAAACACGTTTGTTGCTTCCCATGCACGCTAGTTGCCCAAATATTTCGTTTATTAAATGTTTATTAAATAAGTAAAATGCCCTCACGGGAACAGAGTACCACGCAATTGGTTGCACCCAACTGCAACGTTCTTACTTGTTCTGATTGTCTCGTAAAGTAGTCATAATTATTAATTTTGTTGCATACTTAATTTTAATGGCAAACTTTTAGCTAAACTGGACTTTGTTAATCCCAAAGAACTGGAGTGGGCCAATAGTTGTAAGAAATACAGATTATCTCAAGGCATTACAATCATTTCTTACAAAATATCCATCTCGAATTGCACACAACTCAATGCTGTTGTTAAGTGTGCTGGAAATTTTACCAAAAGACTTTCCAACTCCAGAGGTTTGCACACGTGCTACTATGTGGGCTTTGCCAGAATTAGCCTCAGCATTATATATTACACAACATTCGTCAATTGATTCAAAAGACATAATAAAACGGGTATTGAATGATATATATACCCAGTCAAATTATAGTAATAATTTCTAAGATTTAAATTTTTAGGCAGATATAATTTTCAAATCGCTTAAAGCTCACCTAAAACGAGCTCCTTCACTAAAAGGTGCGGCGCTTGTAAAGCTGTCAGCATTAAAAATTCAATCAAAAACATGGGAAGGATTCACAAACTTAACCCAATTAACGAAAGCAATGGAACGTCTTAAAATCAGCCCGGATAATTGGCTGCAAAATATTTTAGAGATATATAAAACGAATAAAATCGTACCGAATAAAATAAATATGGACTATAGCTCACATGACGCGTAAGTGTTAAAATAAAAAAATAAGGATTAAGCTACAATTTTTTATATAATTTTAGATGGGCATACCCAATTGTGTCGACCATATTCTATGATACATTAAGCCATTCCATAGGTTCGTAATAAATATTTTGTAAGATCGAATTCATAAATTATATTTTAAAAATTGAACATTCACAGTTGTTCCTTTGTCGGTCATACTAATACCATATTTCAATGCACGTTTGCCTCCATATCTGCATTATGCTTCAATTGGTGTTTCAATCGCCAAGGAAATTTTGCGTTCAATAACTAAAAGCTTTGATGATAAAGCAATGCGCTGTGTACCGCATTCTGTCAATATATTCTCAAACTTTAGTCGTATGGATATATTAATTCATTCTGGAGGAATGCAGATTTCATACCATTCCATGCTGTCACTCACAGGCCCAATCAAAGGAATGGCACGACTTCCTGGATTAAATTTGACACCAACACAAATATTTTTTTTGGTTTCTGCCCAAGAGCTGTGTTCAGAATCAAATTATCTGGGAATTGATACTAATGCAACAGAGTTTGATCACATGTGAGTATATAGACACTATTATTATAGTGGTGTGTCAGCCCCACAAGTCTTTCCGTCTGAATATATTTCACTCAGTGAAATCGTAAGCCACAAGATTCGAGACTTAAAATATTAAATATACATATGTATCTCATTTTTGGACTTTATAAATTTAATATGAAAAGTTCATCTATAAGAAAAATAATTTTATTTTACCATGGTAACGGTATAGCCCTTACTAAAGTCCAAATGCACAGCGAAATGATGATGTGCTTATGCTTACGCTATGTATGTATATTCCTAATTACATATTAGGTATCAAAATATAATTCTTTAAGTGCAGTGTCTATCCCTATTCGTTCATAAATGGAAATTTATAGACTTCTTCACGAGGTGAAATGAGTATACTGGTTTTTAACAATGTCCGTCTTCTCTCCGTCCGTTGGTCCGTCTGTCCGTATTAATGCAATATTTTTCAATGATATCAAGGCTAGAGACTTGAAATTCGATATACATATTTACATATGTGTGTATGTACATATGTATGTATATATACTCTGGTTGAAAGCCCAAGATCAACAAGTAACAAGTAAGAACGTTGCAGTTAGACGCAACTTAATGCGAAATATTTCGTTCCCATAGGTGCATCTTATTTATTTAATAAACATTTAATTAACGAAATATTTCGGCAATTAGCAAACGTACATGGCAAGCAACAAACTTTTTTCCTATACATACGTACAGATTTACACATGTAAACACTATACGAGTATACAAACGATTTTCTATGTATGCATACAAAAGTATGCATGCCAGAATTGTGACTGAATTGGGAATTTTTCGATCGTTACTTTAGTTTTGTCAAAAGGCGTTCTAGCAATGGCTTATTTGGTTTTAGTTAACAAACCTCAGGGTTCGAGTTCGAGTCCCGCAGAAGACTTTTTTTCAAAAATTATTATTTTTTAATTTTTTTTGTTTGTATATATATATTATTAAATGCTATTGTGCATTTAAGCAAAAACTAAAACAACTTTTCCGATTTGCCACGCTGCGTGCATATATGAATACATACAAATGTTTGTACGTGTATACACATCCAAATGTATTGTTTTGTTTTGTCACAAGCTGCTAATTTTTTTTTTTTAACATTTTATCTATTAACCGAAAAATTTATGTTAAAATGCTTTCTGCCATCTTAGCAATTACTACTAAACTATTATATGCATGAATTATGCAGTTGGCCACAACAAACTTCTTTGCCTATTTGCCACGCCCCCAGTGGGTGTAGACGCATAATTTTTTGCCAGTTCTTAGAAAGAGCCGAGCCTAACATGACCGCAAAATTTGGTTGCTTACATTTCAAAAATACGAAAATTACAGGGTATTTTTGCCCCCGAAAAGACTGAAAAATTATTTTTGGGTCATCGATAAAAGAAGACATTAGTAACTCAACCATCCATTTTCAAGCTTATAGCTGTAAAACTGTAGGAGATATAAACTTTTGCGGTTTGCCACGCCCCCTGTGAGCGTAGATATGTCTACCATAGCTTATTGATCTTGGGTTGTCATCCCGAGTATACATGCAAAAGAGTCTCTAGTGTTAATAGTGTTCAAAATATAGCACAATTTGAAAAATCACCATATATTCAGGTCCGATTTGCCACGCCCCCAATGGGCGTAGACATATAGCTTTTTGATCGATCTTCTTAAAATCATAACATTAACTCACATGCAAAATTTCAGCGTTCTAGCTTTAACGGTGTAAAATATACGTTTTTCCCGATTTGCAACGCCCCCAATGAACTTGGGCTGTCACCCCGAGTGTACATTCCAAATTGCAACTCTCTAGCTCATCACCTAGTATGATAACATGCCTATGGGCGCAAGAGTTTTCCAATTTTCCACGCCCCTAGTGGGCGGATCGGGAAAATTTATAGTATATGTTTAAAATTTCAAGTCTCTAGCTCTAATAGCGCCGAAAAATATTGCGTTCATACGGACAGACGGACGGACGGACAGACGGACGGACGGACAGCAAGACGGACAGCAAGACGGACATTGCACAAACCCAATATACTTTTTTCCCTTTGGGAACAAAGTATAAGACTCTAGTCTCAACTACAAGATACCCTGAACCGTTAAAAAAAACTCTTCTCTACGCACGTATAAGCGCGTGCCCTGCTAACCGTGCAGTTGCTGCCGTGGGTTTGGGGTGGGTTGGGCTGAACTCCATACGCAAATACGAATGTCAAAAAATAAGTGTGCACAATCGTTTGTTCCAGTTGTCCGTCCAGTCTATGTGTTGTATGGTTCGTGGTTATACTCAAAAAACTTTTTAAAAAAGTGAACGAATATCCATTTTTTGATCGATAATAAGGAAATGGGATGAGTTATTATCAAAATAAACACGTACTGCGTAACGTATTCATGTGATAGAGTCCTGTCCGCCTTTCCGTCCGTCCGCCCGTCTATATAAATGTCGAGATTTCGTAAACTACAAAAGCTAGAGAGCTGAAATTTGGCATTGGAGTTAATGTTTTGATTCTATAAAGATCGATGAAAAACTTATATGTATACACATTCTGGGTGAGTGGCAAATCGGCAAAGAAATTGGTTGTGGCCAACTTCATAATTCATACAAATAGCTTAGTAGTATTTGCTTATATGGCTGAAAGCATTTTAACATAAATATAAAAGTATAAATTAAATAAATAAATAAAAGTTATAAGTTTTCAATAAAAAAAAAAACAAAGCAGAAAGTTTTGAGCATGATTGGAACCCCTATGTATGTAAATCTGTATATATGTATAGGAAAAACGTTTGCTGCTTGCCATGTACGTTTGCTAATTGCCCAAATATTTCGTTTATTAAAAATGTATTAAATAAATAAAAAGTCACGCAGTTGGTTGCACCCAAGCGTCAGAAATATAAATTATACGAATTATAAATTACAGTTAAAAACAAGTAAGAAGGCACTAGTCAAGACGGCTCGCTACGAGATACTCTGAACCCTGCAAAAAAGTGATACTCTTCCTCTTTACGCACGTATAAGCGCGAGCTCTGGTAACTGCGCAGTTGCTGCCGTGGCTTGGGGTGAACTTTGGACGTTTATAACTCCATTTCTAGATAGACGATCCTTTTGAAATTTGCAGAGTAAATGAAAAATATCTAAATGTATCTATTTGCCAAATTGCCAAATTTTTTTAATTGGGGGCGAAGGGGGCGTGGCATCTAAAATCTATCTATCTATCTATGAAACAAATTTGAAGTCTCTAGCTGAAACAGTGTAGAAGTTATGCCCAAAAAAACCTCAAAAATGGAAACGAATTTTCGATTTCATGTGAAATTTCAGCTCTCTAGCTTTTGAAGTTTCCGAAATCTCGACGTTCATACGGTCGGACGGACAGACGGACAGCGCTCAATCAACTTTTTTTTTATGCTGATCAAGAATATATATACTTTATAGGGTCTGCGACTTCTCCTTCTGCCTGTTACATACATTTTCACAAAACCATTATCCCTGAATTCCCATTTTCAGTGGGTTCAGGGTATAAAATTAATATGTCAATCACTACTAACGGCCTTTATACATTTCAGATTGGGTTGGCTTATTGCACAAGGAGGCAGTGCAACAGAGGTTTTTAAGTGTCCGTCGGGTTCTATGATTAATATTCAAAAAACTTGTAATGTTCTCTAAAATCAAATCGGAAACTAAAATAAAAGAAAACAAAATATTGTATTTTACTAAAGTACTTTCTGTAAAATCTTAAGAATAATTATTTGTGTGAATTAAATTAGTAAACAAACATCTTAAAGTGCTTAATTGTATCATTTATTTACTTAATTAACTGATAGAGAATTTCATGAATGCCAAGAAGCCCCTTTCGAATTAACAATACGCAAATGCCTTGAGTGGCATGAATCTAAGTCAAAAACGTTTTGAGGGAATAAGTTCGCTCGAATATGACTTGGAGACAGAATATTCACCCGGCCAAAAACGAATTGAATGAGGTGGAGTGCGGGTAAATAGTTGCTTGCACACACATGAACACAAATTCCTGTTTTCAGGCTTTATTTATTATCACTCATTTAACTGAAGGCATTAAGTTATGACGCCTAAGCCCACTCAACATATGCCACTAACTCAGTTATTCAGCTTCTTATCGAATGAACTCTATTTGGCGCATGCGCTGACAGAGGGAGCGCGTAGGCGCACCGGCCGACCTGAACGTACGGCCACGCATCAAATGCGTAACCTTATCGCTGAGAAAAAGAGCGCAGCGGATCGAAGCCGTGAGAGCGCGTCATAAGCGCTCAGATGCACACGCATGCAGCGCAGACCAAATGAGCGCGCAGCCGCAGCGCCCGACTTAGAACGGCCTTGCAGAGTGGGTAGACATTCTGGCTGCGACACTCAAAGGAGTCAGACGTGGAAATAAGCATTGACCTGAGACGACGAATTCTGGTGGCACGTGGATCACGAGGCTCGAAGTTACTACGCTTCAACGATATTTTTCATTTTTTAATCGGTTATTACATCGTGCCAAATAAAAATACAGCGGAATAATGACAAAACAATGAAGCCTTAGAAGACGCCTTTAGAAATGTATTAACCAGTGCATCTAGAACAAACTTTTTCCACGCTATAAATGTATGCATTAGGGACTAAACATCTCCGTATTTGCTCGGCTCTGTCTTTTTCGGCTCGTGCACCGAAAATATAGTACTGCATAGTTAGTTCGCTGCCGGCAATGGTCCCATTCTCATATGAAGGCATGTAATATCCCTTCCTTACTCTCACTCTCGCTAGATATATACATACTCTACATATATACATATATGTGTACGCAGCCACAAGCCAGGAGCGCACAAAAGTTGAAATTCATTTCTTCTATTCTGTGTAAGAGTATACCGTTCTCAAGATTATTTGTGGAAAGGTTATTGTGTTGATGCGCATTAAGATTATTATTTCGCGATGACCATACACACAAACATCTACTCCATTGCTATATGTGAAGCCATTTATATGCCAGTGTGCAGTACTCTTGCAGCTTTTAGCAATTTCAACCTGCATACGCACACACATATACACCTACAAACACATGCATCTCAGCGAATTAACAACGGTGCTTGACAAGCTTGCCGTGGATGCAACTCATGGCGTTAGGACACACAACAAATCCCATAGGTTGTATCCTACAGGAGATCTTCGCGGCACATGTTCACCTTCAGTCGAGCTGGATACGGATTTGTAATTGACATTACTCTTGTCACTTCATCCCTACAGGCAAGAAGAAGCTATCAAGGGGCCCGAGGTAGGTACACGTATTTAGAAAAACAAGTAGCTTAACAGGCGGCTAGAAGACACTTGAAGAAGGCCATTCGGGCAAGTAAAAGAAAATGCTTGTTAATGCTTGTAGTTAAAAGACTATACACAGGTAAACAGGTGCAGTCTACAGATCGTTTGGAGTTTAAATCGATTGTAGAAAGGCTCTTTCCAGAAAGATTAAACTCCATTCATGCCCCTGAGTCAGTGTCTGCTCATCAGGCTCAACGGGCACTCACACTGTTTCAGTTACGGACGACGAAATCTTAGTAGCTCTCAGAAGTCTTAGAGTTAACTCAGCTCCAGGGCCGGACGGGATCAAAAAATTGTGCTCCGAAGCTAGCCCTCGCCTTGAATCCAAGTACGTTTGCCGAATAATACAACAAATGTTTAATTCAGGAGACGTTCCACCAGAGCAGCCATCCTATAGACTGCAACGAGCCTTCGGTTATACCCGAGTCTAAGCCGGGCCAGTTTCAGCCGACTGTGTGTTCGTGCCAACAAATTTATTTGTTGAAGCCCCTGCGATATTTAAATAATTACACTTTGTGTTTTGCGATTTTAACTTGGTATATGTATATTCTCTTATTTGATTATTCTTTACAATTCACTGTCACAAACGTCGAGTGTTGGTTCACGCACTCCGGCTGGGCGAGCAATTATGGCTCAGTGGCACCAGGATTCGCCCAAGCGCTCCCGATTACGCCAGGATTTGCTCTGTTTGCTCCGGCGGTTCGCTCGGATGTACTACAGGCTACTCCTACCACTGGACTCTCTTTTGGCACACCTAGGTTATTGTGCGCACAATGCACTATGGGCGCAAGTCCCGATTTAGCGGCATCCAAAATTATTTTGTTATATTTTCTTCTTTTTTTTTTTTCTTGATTTCATTTTAGAAATGTGTAACCATTATAAAACTGTTTTTAAAAATTTTTTTCCGTGCATCACAGGCTTTTTGGCAGGCCTGTAAAGTCAGCTGATGCTACGCTAAGTTGTGTTTGCCAAAAATTGCTTACCACGGGTGCAAGTTCAATTGTTTTTCGTTTACGAAATATTTCGTCTAACTGTGGTGTTAATGATGCAAAATAATAATCAAAGTATGTAGAATGTAGATTAAAGTGGAAAATTGTTTTCATTGTTGTGTTGTTTTGTATTTAGTAGATTTAATAAATCAAGTTTTTGATCGAACCTGAAAATAGTTGTGTTTTGTGGATCAGAACTAATAAGATTACGGCGGATTACGTAAAGTGTAAATGTGGAAGTATGCGTTGTTGTATTTAAATTTCAAATATGTTAACAACTTTTGCGCATACTTGTGCAAAATCATAATATTCGATATCCGTCGTTGCGATTTACTGGAAGTGTGGCTGGGAAAAACACGCAGTTCTAGCGCCACTTTTGATAAACTGTGTCGAAAAATTAATAAACAAAATTTGTCTAAAAGCTCTGAAATTGAAATTAAAAGGAAAATACAGAATATCGCTTCCCATGTCAAAAAGCTGCTGGCCAAAAGAAACAGACATGTTGAACGCTTTAAGAATAAAAGTGCAAGCTGGCTGGCAACTGAAATATGATTTTTCACGAAAATTTAAATTTCCAAAACAAGAAAATCCAAAATTCTAAAAAAATAATCTAAGCTTTTTTGCAAAATTTCAAGTACATAGCTTTAAATTTTGAGTTTATGCCGCTAAATTGGCATTTGCGCCCAAAGTGCAATGCCACGCCATTTCGCATGGCTGCGTGAACTTTCACAGTTCTGACACCAGGTTCACTAAACTTGCCTGTGGTCCTCAGTAGGCGTCCTAAGTATCCTCCAAGGATACTTTGAGTGTTCCCACGATGTCCTGTCCGCTTCAAGTCCTTGATATCGGTGTCCTGTGCCGATATCGTAGTCATTCGATGTCCTTGCTTCTCACTCGCGTAGTCTCACTTACACTTTGACTTCACTCTGATTCTTGACTCTTGACTCTCGATTGATTCCTCTATGACGCCGCCGGTGCCCTTTTATAGGCTCTGGAGCGGGGCCTGCCTGCCGCTCGTGCCCATGCAACGGTATAATCGCGTGATCTGGGTGACGCCAGAAGCCCGCCAAATGTATCGGCAGCTTCTCGTTGGCCGAAGTACCGCGTCCATCACTTGGAGCGATACCTCGGCTAACGGTCCCCTATGACCCGCGGGTGAGCGACGCGAGCCAATTTCTGACACTAAAAGAGCGAAAGAGACGGACTATAGCCCGCTCTCTGACCCCTTCCAGTCGCGAGGGTTGCTCCTACAGTGCTCGCGTCGCTGTGTGGAGCAACATATGCATGCACGTATGTGCATATAAACACACAGTAAATACACTGCATACGTGCATACCTATATTGCTCCTCACAAGACCAATCTGCCTCTTAGACACCATGGGAAAAGTGTTTGAGAAATTGATTTGCTCAAGACTGGAGATTGCAGTGCAAGCGACGGAGGCCTGTCAGCTAACAAGTTTGGTTTCTGGAAGGCCCGGTCAACAACAGATGCGCTAAATTAAGTTGTTGGCCTGGCAACTTCCGCCATCCAAGGCACCAGATGGAAGCACGGGACGAACTAATACTGCATAATTGCCACTCTAGATGTAGAGAATGCCTTCAACACAGCTAGTTGGGATATGATAAAAGAGACAGTAAATAGCTACTTCAGAAGAAGAACACTAGTATATAACTCGAGTAAGGGTCCCCAAACTCATAGAGTGTCAGCTGGAGCCCCCAATGCTCATTGCTGGGGCCTCTCCAATGGAATATTATGTACGACAGCGTACTGCGCTGCATACCAGCAGGTGGGCACACCATTGGCTTTGGTGATGATGTAGCTCCATAGGCAGTAAAAGCACCAATGGCTCTACGTCCAAAGTTCAGCCCAACCCACCCCCAAGTCACGGCAACAACTGCGCGGTTAGCAGAGCGCGCGATCATACGTTCGTAAAGAAGAAGAGTTTCACTTTTTTTGCAGGTTTCCGGGTATCTCGTAGTCGAGCCGTCTCGACTAGAGCCTTCTTACTTGTTTAGAATATGATGTATAACTAATAGAGAGAATTATTGTATTGCTTTTATATGGGAGTCCCATCTATATTTATTATTATTATTATTATATTTATATATTGTTAGGCCTAAGATTTTTAGACTGGAGACGGAGGGAATGGGGGTGCTGTTAGACGATATGGTGCAAATGCAAATATGCCTTCGGCAAATGTGGAGGTGTTTGGATTTGTTGAGTGCGAGTGATGCTCCTAAATATGAGCACCATTCGTGGATTTGGGAAAAGAGGCTGTCGAGGTTATGGGATAGGTTTTTTTTGTTTATTGAGGGGGATAAATAGAAAAATATCATCGGCATAGGCGCAGAACTGCAGCTCCTTATGTAAGCCGATGATGTTGGAAAGGTTGTTGTAGGCAATTAGGAAAAGATGACGGATATTGGGGATCCCTGAGGGATGCCGTTGAAGAGTGGATAGGGGCGGGTTATTATGTTTTTAGTTTTAATTTTTATTTTCCTATTACTCATGAAATTTTTATTGAAGTTGAATATTTTTGGACCGATTTTCTACCTGATGAGTTTTTCCAAAACCGTGTGTACTCCAACTCTGTCGAATGCTCTTGAAAATTCAAGGGCAATGACGGAGGTGTGCTTCTTGGCTTGCAGCGACTTAGTTATCAGATGGTCTGCGAGGAGCAGACCGTCTGAAACTGATTTGCCGCGCTTAAAGCCTGTCTGGTTTGGGTGTATTAATCTGTTTTGGGTGACAAACCACCATAGGCGTTTGGCTATAATTTTTTCCAGTGTTTTTGATAGGCAGCAGTTGAGGGAGATTGGTGTATAGTTATTGATTATTTTTTTATTTGAATTGGGTTTTAGGATAGGTTGTTGTTGTGGTTGTTAAAAATATTATTGAAAAGGTTTTTTATTCTGATTTTGGGGCGTAGGAGGTTTTTTTTATTATGGGTTAGGATATTCTATTTAGGCCAGGAGTTGTTCCTTTGAGGGTCTGTAATGGGTCTGTAATAAGGATAGTAATTCAATTATTGTAATTTCGGATTCTATTGCTTTTGCTTTCGAGTTGGGTATGTAGTTAACTAATTTGTTGGAGTATTTGTTTGTAGTAAAGATGTGGTGGAAATTTTCGTCTTTGGAGTGGTCTGACCAGTGACCAGTGGTGTGGAAGCGCGGCCAAAAATATTTATAAGACCAGTACAGGGCTGAAAGTTTTACCAAACCTCTTAAATAGTATTTGTAGTTGCAAAAATACGCCAATCAACAAATTAAAATTAATAAAATGTAATAAATAAATAAACAATAACCATTCATAAGCTATTTATACACTGAAAAATATTTACATGAGTTGTAATTACAATAATAATTAAAAAATAATACAAAATTTTACAAACTCTCCTCAAATAAACTATGAACTTAACCTAATATCTCTGAATCTTCTTTTTTTCAATCTTTCTCTGCACAGTAATATATGGGTCGGACCGTAAAAGAAGGTAGTTTAGTATGTCCGTATTTGTTATTACTCTTGACATTTTGCGGGTATGATTCAGTCTGCATTTCTTAATTTCCTTATTGAAGGCCTCTGCAGCTTCCTCCGAAAGTTCTCCTATGGATACTATTGCGTGCTCTATTACAGCAGATCCATGAATGAGCACCTTATGGACTGTCGCCGGCAAATAGTACCAGGGATACTCCTTGATCAACGTTTTGGCAGTATCAAGGGCAAATTCATTGAATTTTTTCACACTTGAAGTAACGATTTCGATTTCGACCAGCTGAGCTATTAAATATTAATAGTCTCTTTACGTAAATAATTCATCACAAGTAGAGATGAAACAAACACACAGTACACAAAACAACAGCAGTGACTCTGCAGGGCAATTTTGACCTTGAACGATAAGAAGATGTGTTAGACTACTGATTATTACACACACATCCGCAAGTTTCCGCAGCTGGCTTAAACAAATTTATTAAGTTAAGACTTTGATTAATTCAAAAAATATAAAATCGACTGGGGAATCGTGGGGGAACACAACTAAAACTCTAAGTGAACATCAGAATATGGCGCAAAAAAGGGAAAAAATCAAAGGTTACATAAAACATTTATTTTAAAAAGACAGAAACACAAGAACGTTTTTAATTGTTTAAGAAAATTAAATAAACACCTTTAACTTCAAAATCCATTGATAACTTATTAATATTTAATTATAGGAAGAACACGCGAACGACTTGAAAGTGACTTTGGCGTTGAAAGTTTTATCTTCTGCTTGGCTTGGCTTGGCTGAAAATTAACACGTACTAATGCGTTTTGTTCTATTTTTAGAAAGTTCCGTTATGTTTATAGTAAAATACAGTTTGCCATAGCAAAGAGGAACATTTTAGAAACAAATAGCATACAACATTTTTTTTTTTTTTTTTTCGTTTTGATAATTTTTTTGATTTTGCACTTAGGCTAAAAAGCCCGATTTTTTAGCATATATCCAATTTTTTTTTTAGTATCCGCCAACTGTTTTGCTTTTCTCATTTATAATACCCCAGTAGATGTAAAAATAATTTTTATAAAATTTTCAAGACTGCTGTTTATGTTTTGAGCTTCGTTAAAGTCAGCTGATGCAGGCTTGCATATGCATGTGAAATCTCAACTTTCAAAGTGAATAAATCTTTTCAGTTTGCAGTGAAAAAGTTTTGTTATGGAAAAAGTTCAGGGAGGTATGTCGAATAAGATCTTTGCAATTTATTTTGTAGTTCTGTGATTTATTGTTCAATTTTGCAATGTGTTGCTGTGTGTATTTTTAGATCAAAACTAATATTTACATGTGCGTTTCGTTAGACATAACTTGTGACCTGTCGAATGCATTTGAAATGTTTAAATAACAAATTGTGTACTAATGTTTGCTAAATCCAATATTATAAAGACATCTTGCCCATTTTTGCCCCTTTACAAAATAATCGACATGTTGCAGTTGCACATGAGTTCAGCAATTCCATGCTGCTGGAACAAGCGACAAGAAAGTGCAATAAAAGATTATATGGTCAAACAAAATAAGCAAAGACAACAAATCGGAAATCAACTTTAATTAATTGACCAAAAAAATACTCTTCTTCTTTACGAACGTATGACCATGCGCTCTGCTAACCGGGCTGTTGCTGCCGTGGCTTAGGGTGGGTTGGGCTATACTTTGGACGCTGATAACTCCATTTCTAGAAGGACGATCTTCATGAAATTTTCAGAGTAGATTAAGAGTATCTAAATATACCTATGTGCCAAATTACAAGTATTTGAAATGCGTTTTTTTCAAATTGGGGCGGAAGGAGCGTGGCATCGAAAATCTAAAAATTACAAAATCTGCGTTACCATAATATATATCTAAATATATATAAATATAAATTTAAGTCTTTAGCTTAAACGGTGTAGAAGTTATGCCCAAAAAATGTAGAAAAAAGTAAATGAATGAAGGGGGAGGGGGTGTGGGCGTGGTTCAATTTTGGAAAAAAAATCCGAAATTTTAAAATACTCATACTAATATGTATGCAAAATTTGAAGCCTCTATCTCTTCAGGGACAATTTACGCCAAAAAATCGGGCTTTTTACCCATAGTGCTTTGGCGGAACCACAGTGCAGTGTTTAGCAAAGAGATGGGCTATATGTGTTGTGTCTGTTGTGAGTAAGTTGTTTGTTGTGTTTGTTATACAGTGTATAATTTTGGTTGGGTTAAGTCCGCAGAGGCATCGGATGTTAGCCCAAATTTTGTCAGAGGAGGTACCGGGTTGGATTGTCGACGTGAAGGTTGTCATAGCTTTTGTTTTTGTCATTTTAAATTCTCTTCGGAACATTGCATTAGCTTTCTTGTATTTTATAAGATTGTCCATGCTATTATTCCGTTTAAAATTTTGCCAGGTTTTAAATTTATTTGCTCTTAGTTGGTTTAGGGTCTTATTCCACCAGGGGGTGTTGGTGTAATGGTGTGGGGTTGTTTGGGGTATGCTGTGTTGTTGTTTGCAGTATTATATTGTTTATGGTTGTGTCCTCTTTATTAATGTTAGTAGATGTGGGTCTGAGTTCGTTTATATTTTCTGTTAGTTTTGTGAAGAGTGGCCAGTCGGCTTTTTTTATTTTGAAAAAGGGACGGGAAAAGTTTGTTGTTTTTGTCTGAGGGAACAAGGAGACTAGGATTGGAAAGTGATCGCTTCCATGAAGGTCGTCGATTATTTTCCAGTTTGTGAAGGGGGTGAGTTGGGGCGAGCATAAGGAGATGTCTATGTGTGTGAATGTATTTTGTGTGGAAAAGTGTGTTGGGGAGCCGTCGTTGAGCTATTGAAAATGGGAATTCACGGTATAATGGTTTTGTATGTAACAGGCAGAAGGAGAAGTCGCAGACCCCATAAAGTATATATATTCTTGATCAGCAGAAAAAAATAAGTTGATTGAGCCCTGTCCGTCTGTGAAATTATTACTGAAATTATTACTGAAATTATTACTGAAATTATTACTGAAATTATTACTGAAATTACATGAACACTCGTATGTTAGTTACGCAGCACGAGTTTTTTTGTTTTTTCGATAACTCATCCCATTTCCAAAACAAAAATTAATCAAGGTATATAGAATGTAAATACTGCACGAAATTTCAATTTGTACAGTGGCTCACAGCTTATTTGATACAGTGCAACTTTTCGACTTTACCCTTCCTTAATATCGAAAGGAGAAGGTATATCGAAAAATTTTAAATGCACTTATTTAGCTATATATTTAAATTACTAGTTTTAAGTATTGGTACTTCCAGAAAATTTTGTTTTTGGCGTGGCAGTCAAACTTTACGGGTATATGTCGATTTTAGAGCTCTCAGCTTATTTGATACAGTCTGTTTTATGTAAATAAAATTGCCATATAAAAGGTTTTTTTTGTCTTTCGCGCATTATGCTATGTTTGGTTAATATAGAAGACAATTTTTTTTGCGATCTGCAATATCTTAACACATTAGGAAAAAATATATTGTATAATGAGCCCACGAACAACAATTGAGAAACGTGAACTGGTCATTTACCCTTTTAAAAAAGGATAGAGTGGCTGCAAAAGTACAGAGCTATTGGAATTAAGTTCCTCCACAGTCTACCATATTATATCTACCATATTATGGACTTTAAAAAAGAGAATCGTTTAAAAAACAAGAGCAGAAAGGCACCAATTAAATTTTCACTGAGTCCGACTAGCGCTACAGAGCTCGAAAGATTCTAGTTAACTCCAAGTTATCTTTAAAGTTGGGTGAAGAGGTTGAAAATGAACTGGCCAAGGTTTCGAGAGCATGTGTGTTGCTCGAACATGATTTCAATGCAATAGTAGCTCGAAAAAAGCTGTTTAAAACAAAGAAGAATTACCTAAGCAGACTAACCTTTCATAAGGAGCACATTTTGAAGGACTCCTCGTTTTGGAACATTGGGATTTTCTCGGAGGGGTCAAAATTTAATATTTTGAACTTCGGCAGGATGTTTTATGTGTGGAGAAAGCCGAATACTGAGCTCAACAAAAGAAACCTTAAAGCAACAGTGAAGCATTGCTGTGACCACGGTATGGTTTGGGCTTGTATGTCCGCAGCCGGAGTCGGTACTTTGGTATTCATCGATAAAATTATGTAGAAAATTCATTACCTTCATACAAAATAAAAAATGTTTATCCGAAGTTCCAAAAAACTGGCTGTAGGCAACGGTCTCCGTTTCTACTAAGACAACGATCCGCAAAGCTAGATTCTTTCAAACATGGCTTATTTGGAACTGTCCCCACGTCATGAATCCCCCGGCACAGTCTTCCGAATTAAATGTCATCGAGAATCTGTGGGCACTTTTAGTCAACAGTGTCAGAAAACATAAGAATTGTAACAAAGAAGACCCAAAGAGAACCGTACTGGAGGAATGGCCCAAAATAACGCCAAGCTATACTCAAAACTTGATGGATTCAATGACAAATAGGCTGCAAGCTACGATAAAAGCTAGGGGAATGCAAAACAACCATTAAATTAAAGGGTAACCTTAAATTTTAGTATTTTACTGGCACTGTATCAAATAAGCTGTGAGGGAATTTTGGGAATTTTTTTTGCTGTTGAACAGCATTATTTTTAAATAAAATTTTATGTTTTATAAAACAAGGAATTGCCCTCTTTAAAATTACATTTAAAGTATTGCGATATCATTTATAGTTTTCGAATTACAGCAAGAGAAAATTTTAAAATTGAAGTGTATCGAATAAGCTGTGAGCCACTGTATATGTTAATTGTTTTTTATACCCTGAACCCATTGAAAATGAGAATTCCGGGTATAATTGTTTTGTAAAAATGTACAGTGAGTAAAAAGTATTGGCACACTTGAAAAATTAAACTTCTATGGGCTGAACCTTTTTTTTTGAACGCAGCTATAAATAAATGATATATATAAATGATATTTATTATAGCTATAGATATAGAATCCTTTGAGCTTATGATGTGAGATCGGATCTTTCGTTCCAGTAGGTGCCATACATGCTCGATAGGATTCAAATCCGGAGATTGGCGTGGTGTTTTGAACTGCTTGCAATGGTATATGAGCCACTACTATACAAGATAAGACGAATGTTTTGGGTCATTGTCTTGCTGAAACTGCCAACCGGTGCCACAGAGAACCACTTTTTGAACACTTGGACTTAAATTCTCTTTGAGAATGTCTCTGTAAACATTTTTGTCCATAATGTCATCAGCAAAACACCCCAAAACCATTACATTACCTCCACCGTGATTAACCGTTTTGAGCAAGTTATTTTCCTGAAGCTCTTTGTTAGGTTTCCGCCAGATTTTTTGCGCTCCATCAGACCCAAATAGATTAAATTTAGAAATAGGATGAATTATCGAAAAAACAAAATGAACTCGTACTGCGTAACTAACATACGAGTGTTCATGTGCAATTTCAGCTCTCTAGCTTTTGTAGTTTCCGAAATCTCGACGTTCATACATTCGGACAGACGGACAGGGCTCAATCAATTTATTGATCAGGACATGAAAGTCACAGTGTCCTATAATCTTCATATGACTCTTATAGACGGAAAAGTACTAAATTTTTTAACTGGAACAAAATCCTGTGAACTTTGTCCAATATGTGATGCTGTTCCTAAACAGTTTATGGAAGTTAATCATTGAAATTTAAGCCTAATCCTGGGAACCTAATTTATGGAGTGAGTCCTCTACATGCATGGATACGAGTTTTCGAACTGTTGCTTAAAATATCGTACAGATTTGGGATAAACAAGTAAGAAGGCTCTAGTCGAGACGGCTGGACTATGAGATACCCTGAACCCTGCAAAAAAAACTAATATTCTTCTTCTTTACGAACGTATGAGCGCGTGCGCAGTTGCTGCCGTGGCTTGTGGGTGGGTTGGGCTGAACTTTGGGCGCCTATAACTCCACTTCTCTAGTATTTCAAATGCTTTTTTTTTCAAAATTGACGGCGGAGGGGGCGAAACATCCAAAATCTACGTATACATAATATGTATCTAAATCTACAAATTTGTAGTCCCTAGCTAAAACGGTGTAGAAGTTATGCTCAAAAAACGTAAGAAAAGTAAATGAATTTTCGATTTTTTCATCAATAATTTGGAAACGGAATAAGTTTTAAAAAATAAAAAAAAATAATAAAAATGGTACTGCGTAACTTACGAGTATTCATGTGAAATTTATTAAAATATGATTGGCACTATGGAAGAATGCGATGAAGATAATAATTGCCTCGAATAGGAAGAAAAACCGGATTATTACTCGTGAAAAAAACTTCAGTTTTTTTGTCAGATTTGTTTCCCAATATTTCAATTTTTTTATACCCGGAGACCATTGAAAATAGGAAATCAGGGTATAATGGTTTTGTTAAAAGTATGTAACAGGCAGAAGGAGGCGTGAATATATATATATATATATTCTTGATCAGGGTGACGAGAAAAGTTGATATATCCATGTCCGTCTGTCCGTCCGTCCATCCGTCCATCCGTCCGTCTGTCCGTATGTTTGAACGCGTCGATTTCCGAAGATACAAAAAGTTTATTCTTTTTGTATTAGGTCCGTATATTGCACGCGCAGTACGAGCAGTTTCAGAAATTCGATAACTTGTATATTTGCAAAGTTATCGATAAATGAATTTATCGGGGACCAGTTATAAACTTCTAGCTAATTCATCTTTAGAGTTAGAGTCTTCAAGTCTTCTGCAGATATATAGATACTAATTTATTACAATTTCGGTTTTTGTTAGATTTTGGATTTCGGTCCCCACTTCGCCCCACTACCCCCAAATGTGAAAAAAAAAAATTTCAAGTACTAGAGACATGCACTTTGGTTTAGCATATAGATATGAATATCATAATCATAATCTGAAGATATCAATACGATTGCCCGTCTAGAAACAGAATTATTAATCATCAAAGTTTTTTCATCAAAACCCATGCGACGCAGCAGCAAAGCAGCGAGACAGCAAGCGCAATGCTTACACACATACAGGCGCACAAGCATAGATCAGCGTGTGTGTTTGCTCGAATTTTTGCATGTATAGTTTCTTATGCGTGGGGAATCGAAACGAAACATTCTTGGAATATGATTCGTTCGAAGAAGGGCTTAGGGAATTTCGTAGTCGAGCAGTCTCGACTACAGCTTTCTTACTTGTTTAAGTATGTTCCCACTAAAACAGCTTTTTTTGCCCAACAACTTACATATGTTAATGTTAATCAGTCGGACAGTGATTCTGATTCCGAAACCGAATCAATAAATTCATATTCGTTTGAATTGGAAATAGAAGATAACTAATTAAGTATTCTACTCCGTTATTTGTTTATATAATTGAAGCAATCGTCAATGTTGTAGTAGTAAAAGAATGTGTGAAGAATAATCCCCGATTGCGAACCAGTAGGAGAACTGGAGTTGGAGTTATGTTATTAACAGCGCATAATACTGTCAATAGCATAGCATGTCGACGTGAGGGAGGAGCACCTCCTGTTAATGCAATCTGACATTAACATTCTACCCCCCTCCCCCCCCCCCCTTGCAAGGATTGCAAAATTAAGGCGGTTTGGTGACCGCCTCTCTAGGAGCCGAGGCGGCGAACTGTTTTAATCCATGGAGGTGCAGGAGAGTGTGATGATCCTGGCCACATGTTTTGCACCCTCCTGTACTACGGCAGGATTGCCCAGAGTGCTCGTGAGCCAAGCAGTTCGTACAGTACTTGGTTGTAAGTACCACACGAATCCGTTTCTTCGTCGGAAGTTCCAGGACTCGTCGGCACTTCCGAAGAGCGTGGACTCCTCTGCACACGCGACACCGAAAGGAATTGGCGCTGGATGGTGTGCTGTCTTGGGATGACGGGAGCTTTACCTGAAAGGTGAAAGGCGTCGGAGGATGAATTGCTTGTGGTGTTGGAGCTGAATGAAGGATATCATTCAGCCTTTTATCGTGTAGCGATAACTTTTGGTGGGAAGGAGGAGACAGTTTCCGGTGGCGCTTGCGTCAGTGGGCCTGAGAGTACCCAGCCGAAAACAGTCTCTACACCTAGTAGAGGTCCACAAATTAGAGGATGGCAACCTCCCTGCATAATAGACGGAAGGATATCCGCTCCTATAAGGATATCAATTTCCGAACTCTTGTGAAATTCGGGATCAGCTAGCTGAATATTCGGAAGAATGTTCAACAAGTGTTGCGGAATCGGAGACGAAGGGAGGTTGCCGACAACTTTTGGAACTACGTGAGCGGAAGCTTTAATTCGCAATGTCGGTTTCAACGGAGAACCAATATCAAAGTCGCAAAGCTTTTGGGCGTTGGCCGTAATCGCTTTATTCAGGCTGGAAACCTGCGTTTTCACGGATGTGAAAGGCAACTTGATCTTACGGAATAGTCGCTCAGAAATGAAAGTTGTTTCGGACCCTGAGTCGACTAAAGCACGGGCGGGATAGATGGCTCCGAAGTGGCATATGTTGACCACCGCCGTGCCGAGGAGGACTCTTTGCGTATTAGCCGCCAAATACGTTTGGGTGTTCGGCATAACTTCACTCGGACTAGGATGGTTCTCATGCAAGGACAGCTTGCACTTCATGCTTTTCGTGTCTACTTGCGTGTGGAATGATTTGACTCGGTTTGGACGGGCAGAGTTTGCGTATCTCGGAATTGAGATTGGAACTGTTAGAGCAGAAAGATCACCCTCCATAGCTTCAAGTGCGCGAGCACGTTCGCTAAGGAAGTGACTAACGAGCGCTCCCAGAGAGCTCGAGTGTGTTCCGGCAATTTGGATGTGCACAGGAACACAAGGATACAGTCCCAATTCTCTGTAGAGATTTGAGCATGCTCGAGTGCAGTGATACACCTATTGATAGTGCCATGCAGCTCTCTGAGAGCCGAGCATGATTCTTTAGTGACCTTGGATAAATTCAAGAGGAGTTTAAGCTGACTGTTGACGGTCACACAACGAATTCCAAGCCGATGCAAACCCGTCGTTTGTAAGAGGAAACTCTGAAACGAGAGCGTTGGCATCGCCTGCTGTTTTGGAATTAAGGTGGAATAACCTTTCCACCTGAGTCAAACTTGGATTATTTATGTAGATGGCCGTAAAAAGATCTCGGAATGTTGGCCAACGCAAGTAATCGCCGTGAAACACTTCCGTGTCAACGGAAGGAAGGCGACAGCCTCCGGAAGAGGCAATAGGAGCGAACGTAGGGGGAGGCGGAGCACACGACGCGGAGAGGGCGTCGATCTGCAAACCTAATCGGGTTATGCACCGCTCGTAAACGGTGGTCGCATTTACCCTCCATAGATTCTATCTCGCCACTACCGGCCCCTTGACTCAAGACTTTGGAGCACGCCTTGTATTGGCTTTCTGCATCTTCCCATAAGGTTTTGACCCGATCCCGCCGCACTTCGAGGGTCCGGAGCTGGGTCGCCTCGGTGGCGCCAGAGTCCTCGGGACCGTCAATGCGGGCCTCAAACATGATAAGCCGCCTATCAGCAGCAGAAATAAAGTCAATGAGAGACATGTTTGCAGACGTACTTGCTGGCTTTGGACTGGATCGGGTTACGACCGGACTGCGTTTGAACGCGCTGGTGGATTGCGGTTTTCCAGAAGGAATAGGAGATGCTGAAGAGCTGCGTTTAATCAAGCGCGGAGCGGGTACACTCAGCTGTGCACGGCTATTACGATCGGACATGGATGATAATGAAGAGTAAGCTGACCGAAATTTATGTAATTGAGACAAAAAATGGCTCAAAGCGCGAAATAAGGAAGTTGACGAAAAAAAGTAGGAAGTTGTCAACAGAACGGAGAAGAAAGAAGTAGATAAAAAGCGTTTTATTAAACAAAAGAACAAAAAGAAGAATGATTTAACTAATATATAATTAATGAATTGATTTTAATTTTAATTCAATTATAAATTGTATATGTCCTTTTATATTTTTAAATAAACTAAAAATTTAAACAAGACGAACAACATTTATTTTATCTTATAAAATTTATTTAAGATGTTTGAATTACGATGAATGCGGGAAGTGAGAACATTCTGATCGTGAAACGACTATCGAAAGAAATTGTGGCGGTCGGCAAAAGCTATCGATAGTTTTGTGATTTGTTCTGAATACACAGCTGATTGGACGTAAGATAACAAACAATTGGATATTGTTGTTTGTTTATGGAATTTGTGCTATGTGTTTAATGAATATATTCGGAATAGATTTTTTTTACGTGTTAATTGTGTTGCTAAATTGTTTGTACGGACACAAGTGAAAAATGAAAGGAGAATAACATATATTCTATATGTTATGTATGTATGTTCATACAAGTAGACAATTGAGAACACAATTAGCAGATAAATAAATAATGAATGTAATGAAGAAGTGAGAAATTGAAAAAATAAATAAATTAAAAACAAAGAATATTGTGTTATTTAATAAATTTTATTTGTTGTGTATGTGTAGGTGCAAGTGCTGAAGCGAAAGCAGCTGAGGATCGGCAGTAACATAAACAGCTGATGTATAGTTACATATATGTGATTCGCGTAGTTATAAGCAAATGTAATAAAACAAACTAATAAAGAATATATGAAAACAACAAAGGATATTGATTGTTTATTTTATTCTTTTTGATTAATAAAAAATATGCCGTGAATAGGCGAAACGGCAACTAGTGCCGACATATAAAAGATATGTGGGTATGGGAATTCTTATGTACATACATACATATGTTTATATGTATGTATGTTGTCCCACAACCGGCGGTATGTACACTTTCTCACATAACTCTGCGTACACCAAAGAAAATATTTGTTTTTTAAGTTTGACCATTAATAGCGCTCGATATAAACAAGATATTCAATTTTTTATTATACTTTGTTCCCGAAGGGGAAAAAGTATATTGGGTTTGTGCAATGTCCGTCTTGCTGTCCGTCCGTATGAACGCAATATTTTTCGGCGCTATTAGAGCTAGAGACTTGAAATTTTAAGCATATACTCATATATGCTCCCAAATTATAAAGTGTTAAAATTTTCCCGAGCCGCCCACTAGCTAGAGAGTTGCAATTTGGAATGTATACTCGGGGTGACAACCCAAGTTCAAAAAGCTATGGCGGTTATATCTACGCCCATTGAGGGCGTGGCAAATCGGGAAAAACGTATCTTCTACACCGTTAAAGCTAGAACGCTGAAATTTTGCATGTGAGTTAATGTTATGATTCTAAGAAGATCGATCAAAAAGTTATATGTCTACGCCTATTGGGGGCGTGGCAAATCGGACCTGAATATATAGTGATTTTTCAAATTGTGCTATATTTTGAACACTATTGACACTAAAGACTTGAAATTTTGCATGTATACTCGGGTTGACAACCCAAGACCAATAAGCTATGGTAGATATATCTACGCCCACAGGGGGCGTTACTAATGTCCTCCTCTATCGATGACCCAAAAATAATTTTTCAGCCCCTTTGGGGGCGTGGCATATAGAAAAATACCCTGTATTTTCGCATTTTTTGAATGTAAGCAACCTAATTTTGCAGGCATGTTAGCCTCGGCCCTTTCTAAGAACCTGCAAAAAATTATGCGTCTACGCCCACTGGGGGCGTGGCAAATCGGCAAAGAAGTTTGTTGTGGCCAACTGCATAATTCATTCATATAATAGCTTAGTAGCAATTGCTAAGATGGCAAAAAGCATTTTAACATAAATATAATAATATTAATGAATTTAAAAAATAAAATTTTTAAGTTTTCAATTAATAAATAAAAAGTTTCCAGCGGGAATCGAACCCAGGTCTTTTGAAAATAACATGTAATCGTTAGCCAAACCTAAATAAATTCACAGCTTGTGACAAAACAAAACAATACAATCGCAATTCTTGCTATATGTATACACACTTGGATGTGTATACACATACAAACATCTGTGTACACCAGTGTTGCCATCTTTTCGCCAAAAAAAACAGGACAGTTGACACCAAAAAAAGGACAAAAAAGGGCCAAAATATTTTTGAAAAGGTAAAAAAAAAACGGATAACATTTTTTCTATTTCTAAAGTATAATTTTATTTTAATTTTCGTTTAAAAGGTATAGCACCTCATCAAAATTGGCATTTTCTTTACTATATGTATTTTTTGTGCCAATTTGGCGTACACAATTTTCCGGTAGCTTGTAGTTTTGGCAACATTTGCCGTTTCGTTGTAGTCCAAACCTAATCCAAAGATAATATATTTAATTGTATGTAATTGTTAACTAGTAAAACCAACCTACTTGCCAAAATAGAATTTAACGTATCAATGTTCAGCTATTCCTTAATTTGGTTTTAACCAAATTGACTTGGCTGAACACCCTTTCCACCTCAGCATTTGACGACACGGCACGGCAATGACAGCAAAGTGATAACAAATGCACCCAGGTCCGAAAAGTTTCTGTTTCCTGCTGAGTCTGTGTGGTTCTGAACTTCAGTCCACAAAGATACGATACTTTCTTTATCTCTCCATTCTACAAGTTTTATTTTTAAACTGCACTTGCAGTATTTGCAAAATGCCTCATCAATATTATTGGGAACGCGGCGGATCCATTTTCTTTTTTTTTTTTTTTAGACCGCGACACCCTAAATTTCAGTTTGTAAATTTGACAATTTTGTTAAACTTTTAAAAACTTAAATGATCGATCGATAAATATATTTTCGATTACAGGACTACAGCGTTTGAAACAGGGAAACATCGTAAAATATCTTGCAATAAAGCAATATTAAAGCGATGTTATTGATTTACTTGACAAATTTTATAAACAACCTTTAACAATTAAAAAAGGATGAAAAAAGGCCAATATAATTTAAAAAAGGCATTTTTTCCGGACAGGGGCTGTTTCTATATTTTTGCGGCAGTTGTAATTTCAAAAAGGACAGATCTGTCCGGAAAAAGGCCAAGTTGGCAACACTGGTGTACACATACATACATACATACATATATGCATGCATAGAAAATCTGCTTGCCACACAGCGTGGCAAATCGGAAAGCATAAAGCAGTTTTAGTTTTTGCTTAAATGCACAATTCATATGCGTATGTTTATAAATTAATTGGCAATCAATTGGCAGCAAGCATTTTATAATAAATATACAAATATAAAAAAAAATTAAATTAAAAAATAATAATTTTTGAAAAAAAAGTTTTCTGCGGGATTCGAACCCACGCACCTAAGTATAGCTTGCATAGCGCTTACCACCAGCGCCACTGCCCTGATCCGAACGACATCAACTAAAACCAAATAAGGCATTGCTAGAGCGTCTCTGACAAAACTAAAGTAACAATCGAAAAATTCCCAATTCAGTCACAATTCTTAGAATATTCTGGCATGCAAACTTTTGTATGCATACATAGAAAATTGTGTGTATACTCGTATAGTGTGTACATGTGTAAATCTGTATGTATGTGCATATGTATAGGAAAAACGTTTGTTGCTTGCCATGTACGTTTTCTAATTGCCGAAATATTTCGTTAATCAAATGTTTGTTAAATAAATAAGATGCACCTATGGGAACAAAGTATTTCGCTGTTAGTTGCGCCTAACTGCAACGTTCTTACTTGTTTTTTTATTAGTTTCCTTACTTATTAAACTTAATATTTAATATCACTTCATTTATGAAAACAAAAAACTAAAGCATAATATAACTATTTAAAAAAAAAAAAACCTTATAAAAATAAGACCTTCCAAAAGTCTGCGTACATACGAGGGAATTCGCGATTACAGTTAACTTTTTCAGCTGTATGTAAAGAGTTCTGCCACTGAGTGCAGAGACCGAACGGGAGAGCGTAGTATTAATATTAATAATTAAGAAATAGGAAAAAAAACCTATGCATGTAGATTTATATGCATATAGATATTAATTGTTGAATTCAGTTATTTACTTAATACATTACTTTGATTTTATTTGCAATAAGGATATCGGCCCAAAGAGCCGTAGCAACAAAGTCAATTGCGTTTGCTCTGCTCTCATCTCGCTCTCGTTTTTCGGCTATCACTCTGCCGAAGCGTAGTCGTTAATTTCGTTTCGTGCTATTGCTACCGCTACAGATTTCAGCACAACAAACTCCAAGAGCAGAGCAGAGCTCTTACGTTTTTTCGTTCGACTATGGCTCTGCTACGGCTCCCATCATAAACGAGAACGGTAGCCAGAGCAAAGTCATATTTTCATTGCTCTTGCTGCTACGGAGTAGTTTTTGCGAACACTGTTTATAACCCGGTCAAAAATGTTTTGGAGGCTATGTTACTTAATTAGTCATAGTAATTTTTATTTATTAAACATGTATAAGAATAAATGCATTTGTATGCATATAAACACACATGCCATATGCATGGGGGAAGTAGATTTAAGTCTATAAGGCCGAACAAATCTAAGACCGTTCCCACAATTCTAAGGCCGATGTCCACAAGAATAACAAACTGCAAGTGTTGGACCCTGCAATTGCTACAGGCAGCAAAAGTTTCGCACACAGTCACATAAATGCTCATACATATACACTTGCCAGAAAAACTATGCGTACAGGCCTAATGAGCAACTTTGATAGAGAATAAATATGATAAATGATAGTATTTTTATCAGTATTATATTTTTTGGTGGAAAACAATTTAATAACACACATTTATCAACAATTTTTTTAAAATAATAAACAGTTTTTTTTATATTTAAAATAAGAAAAAAAAACATCGAAAATTCACTTAGAAAAAGTATGCGTACAAACTAAAAAACAAAAGAAAAATAACTTTTTTTCAATGTAAATTTGCAAAATTAATATGAGGTTGGATACCCCTTTCGCTTCTTAGTCTCTTCCAACCGTTTTGGCATCGATGCCACCAATTTCCGGGTAAAATCAACCGGAATTTTTAGCCATTCCTCCATCAGAACCGATTTGAGCATGTCCTTTGACGTAATTATTCGCTCTCTGATCCTGCGTTCCAAAAAATCCCATAAATGCTCTATGGGATTAAGGTCCGGTGACTGGGGAGGCGAATGAAGCTGGTGTCTAGTATTGTAGAGCAACCAGAGCTTGACATTGTGGGCTGTGTGTTTGGGATCATTGTCCTGTTGGAAGACAAAGTCCTCCCCAAGACCCAATTGTCTGGCGCTTTGGTGCAAATTTGTTTTTAATATATGGAGGTAATCCATATGATTCATTGTGGACTCAATAAAAACCAAATTTCCGACTCCACTTGCTGCCATACACCCCCACACCATTACGCCACCTCCGCCGTGCTTAACGGCTGGAGCTAGATTTTGGACGTCGAACGCTGTGCCCCTCTTTCGCCACACAAGCTTTCTCCCCTTGATTCCAAATATACAAAATTTGCTGTACATACATTGTGCTCGCATAGAGCGAGATAGAGAGAGAAAAAAGAGAGAGGGAGAGTAAAGTAAAATAGCGCATACAAACTGCTCATATGAAAATATGACCATCCCGGTCGACCACCGCTGGCAGCGCAATGAATTTGTCGTTTCATATTTTGACTGCCCGAGCTCGAATTGCCCAAACCGAACAAATACGAAGTTGTGCGGCAATTCGCTCATATTTTTGTGCGTGAAAAAGTTTGTTCTAGTTGTCCAGTCTATGCGTTGTATGGTTAGTGGTAGATCCTTTAACACATAACTTAACTTTTCATATGTGTAGTTCCTTTTACACATGCGACCCCCGCCATAACACTTCTCTTCTGCTACGGTGCGGTCTTCAGTTTACTTATTTTACAATAGACGCATCTTCCATAGTGCTGTCTCTATCTTTACATAACTCATCGAGTATCTGATTATTTGGTATCGCGTAATTGCTTGCTTAAACTTGCATGAGAATACTTATATCTTCGATTTAATGTTGAAGATTTTAGTAAATATCAAACTCTCATACGACTTGCATTACTTCAGATCGCGTATTTTCTTTAAAACAGTGCCATATCGATCCCCGCCATAACACCTCCCTCTTGTTATGGTGCGATCTACATTCGACTCCCGCCATAACTCTCTGGTTACGATAGACTCCCGCCATAACACTCTCGTTATGGTGCAGTCTTCTCTTGTATTGACCCCCGCCATAATACCTCTGTTATGGTGCGGTCTTTTGTCTCATTAACTCCCTCGGAGCCTTATCGTATTTGTTGGCATACTGTCTCTATTTTTTTTATTTTTTTTATTTTAACTTTTAATAATGCTCGCACATTCAACTACTATAAAAGGGGCTAAACTTAGTCACACGATTAACTTTGCAATTCAGCTGCTCTTCAGCCAACGCGTCCTACCATGATCTCTGACTGGTTTCGACAGCAGTCAGCATACCTTTCATGGTACTCAGTAGTAGAAATTAAATGCAGATTAATTTTTGTTTGAAAGGAGCAAAATACGTGAATACTTTTACTTGCGAAACTAAACTTGTAATAAACTTGTGTTATTCGCTCACTTTCTCTATACTCTAGCAGCATCTATGTACCCTTACGAGTTGAATCTTGTTTTGTAAATTTGAAATTTGTCAGCGTACATAGTAACGCCAAAACTTTGACTAAAAATTCCACAACTAATTAGTATGTCATGTTTCAAATACTAGTTCATAATAGCTTGTAACAAAACTTCAAAATATTGATCAATATTTATATTTCATAATAATTTGTTGAATACTGTATTTAGATTCATTAATTATGCCACTCAGCTTAACGATGTTATTAATTCTTTTACCACAAAATTTATCGGCGCCGCTTTCCTTAATCAAGGAACATTCAGCTTCAAAGTCAAAACAAAATGGAACAGACTTACCGGTTGAACTAATTATTGTTTCTGTCGGAGAGCTACCGTACAAATGTTTACACGTTTATCGGCTATTCGGTCGTTTCCTCGGGTTCGTCTTTTTGGACAAGCGGATGCGATGTGCCCAAGCTCGTCGCATTTGAAACACTTCACAGTCGATCGGTCTTCTGATCCATGCGTTGAACTTCCATAGTGGCCTTTTTCTTCACTTAGTGTCCTCTGCCGAGTATGACATTCGGAATATTTATATCCGGCCTTTCACAATAAGTGCATTTCACTTCAGAGAGATACTTCGCCTTTTTATATTCTGTGTCTGTTGTGGGTGCGTTGTCATCTAGATGCCGCTTCTTAAAAGTGTGGGCTTGTAACTGCTGCTGCATTTAATTTCGGGTTTTAATATTGTTTGTAAAAACCTAGCGCGCCAATTTGTCGTCAATTTGTGTCATGTGGGCCAGAGCAAGTGAAACCACAATTTCCTCCAGGTCGACCGATATAAATTTTGCCATAAGCAAAGTGACAATTCGGCTGTCATATTCGGTGTAACTTTGTCCAGATTTTGGTCGCCCGTTTAGAATTTTTGTCAGTACGGCATCAAATGTTTCGATGCCAACAAAGCGTTGAACGAAGAGTTCTTTAAATTGGGACCATGTGATTCTAGCGAAGCATATCTGGGACAGCCATTGTGATGCACTTCCCTCTAGCACCTTACTGAGAGTTATTAACAGACTGCTACCTTCGGGCATTTGGTCAGCAAAGATGAGATCCACTGTTGTACACCAAGCTGACGCATCTGCACCAGCTCCCTCAGGAGCGACTGACTTTACATTGCTTCTCAATCACGCATTGATCTACGCTTCTCTTAAATACACAGGCCGGACTACACTCAGCGGCAGCGCAACAACGCCGTCGCCTCACTCGTACGGTATTTTGGCGCCAGACATATTCTGCGCTGTAGTCAAATTCTTAGAACGGTTTTACAATATACCAAACTCATTACGCAGTTGCGCCTTGCAAGCACAGTGGGCAAACTATGCTCATAATGTGACAGACATGTCCTGTGGTCAAAATTCGTTTATAATACGACATATACATAAAATCATTTTTATTTTCAATTTTTATTATATATTATTATATATTGAAATATCTTTTGATAAAAAGGAGCTAGATCAAATGTAAACATATACATATGATCTACGCATTAATACCTTTAATATGTATTTGTGTATGTAAGTTATTCCAATCTAAATGAAACTATCTGATTTAATAAGTTGAGCTTTATTTGAGCAGCGCGATCGCTTCTGCGTGAAGTCAAATTAAAAACTAAAAGTAAAGACAATTTTATTCTTATAAGCTAGCTCTAACTCATTGCTATGCAGAACGTCGCTGGAGAGAAATGCTGACCTTGCACATGAAAGAGACCTTGCAGTGAAAGAGATAGATAACACTAAAGAATAACTTTGCTTTAGCTTTGTGTTTTGTGATTCTGCATTGGTGAAAGCGCTGCACATGAGCCCCATAGTAGTACGGAATGTTAAACAGCATCTTACAAAAAACGCGAGTTTCTTACTATATTATATTAATATATTAATGATAAAAAAAAATATATATAAATAAATTCGCAGCAGATCATAATTATGTAAATAATAGCCCTTGAAAAGACTAAGATTTTATTAAAAATATTATATATACATATGTATATATTATGGTAAGTATTATTCAAAGTATGATTATATTTTAGACAAATATTAATTTAATTGTAAAATTTCTAGTTTCATTTTAAATTTAATTACATTTTTACTAAAAAGGAATAAGTTAAGCAATAATTTATTTGTAACTTTGGTTCTTGACAAAACTTATAGTATTTGCAAATTTCATAAGTTTTTATAGGTAAAGGTCGCCGGCATTGATTATAATTTTCCTTAAATAATGTATATTAATGTTATAGACATATTTTTCGTTGTATTTTATTTAACTCCAGCCTTATGCATTTAATTTTTAAATCCAAAAGAGATTATTGCAAAATAATTTAACAAGAATACTTAAAACAAATAAATTGCAAGAAAATATATTTACTATTTGATATCCTTTGTGCTTCTTGACCTTAATGAAATATCACGTACATTTTCACAATTTTTATCGTAGTTTTTGAAATACCCATCATATTTGCTAACATCTCTTGAGACCCCTGAGTTTGATACCATTGCTGGTAGAGCCCTTAAAAATCCATATAACCCGGACGGAATAGGCGGCGTTGAGGGCACTGACAATCCACATCGATTATATAAGAATGGCATTATTCCAGTAATATTTGTATGATGCGTTAGAACTGCCTCCAAATCTGATTCTTGAGCGTGTATTAAAAATAAACTGTAGGCACTGGTTGGTATCATTCCGAAATGGTCAAAAGAATCGACGTAGGCTTCAGTATCCCTCTTGTAATTTTCCAAAAAATCACCTAATAACTTTGCTACCATTGCTGAACGAGCTTTACTAACGTTTTGCGTATTTCGAAATAAAACTGGAGGTTTAACACCCCCACCATACTTATTAAGAAACTTTAGTATAATTTTTTCATGACTATCTTTTGGATCTTGAGTTAGTCGTCGTAATACAGACTCTAAATATAAACTAAACGTTTGACGTGCTTGAAAATGAGTTAATGTGGACCCACTTCCAATTTTCTTAAGTAATTGCTTGCGAAGTCTTCGTCCTTCTTCTTCACATTTCTCTACAGTTTGCTTTTTTAAGAAAGGAATTTCAGAGTCCGTTTCCAAAGCTCGTTCGTATTGTTTAATACGGTTTTCTTGCGAATTATCGTCTTGAATATATCGTGAGCCCTGACAGAATAAATTTGAATACAGCATTTGGTTGTAATTATGTTGCGTTACTAATGCTTGAAAAGTTTGACCCTGAACATTTGGGGTCGATAGTGGAATACCATTTGCGGAATCTAAGAAATGTCCATATCGTTGCATTGTGTCTTCAGTTGGGAATATTCGAACAAAACCTCCACGTCTCATATACTGCAATCGTGCGCTACGTAATATACGCTGTTCTTCTTGTGTTAAGCTAATTAACCCAAAAGGTTTTTTTTTTGTTTTGGTTGATCGAAGTGTAGTGCCAGATTCAGTTGTGTCTACTTGCCTTTGACAACTTGAACTACGTCGTCGGGCTGATTTGTTGGTATAAAGAGATCTCATTTCTGGACTAAAAGCTGGAATACCAACACAAGTCAGTAAATCCGTTACAAGACAAGCTTTTACTTTAGTATCCAAGGGACTGTCAACACCCATTGATGGTGAAAGATTAACTTCCAGCAACCATGGCTTAAGGGTATTATCGATTAGAATATCGAAACCGTAAAGTTCAAAACAGTTATTTACATTAGGTACAAACATTCTACACGCGGAAATGATTGTTTGAGCACACGCGAGAACAGCCTTAATTATTAAATCTTCAATGTTTAGCATTAATAGATGAGTATCACATCCTTGGAGTTTAAGATGTCTTAAAAGTGCTGATAAGGTCCATTTATGACCAACATCCTCTTCTTGAGCATCCGATGATCTTATGTAATCAGAATGATATTTATTGATGCTATAGTTACAAAGGTGCATGCAGGGATTCCACAAATTGTCAGTGTTTCTATCGTATCTAACTGTTGCCAATCTGACAATACCCTCTTCATAAAGATATATAATCAATGGATCGAATGAGGTAACCAACACATAAACACGTAAATCACATTTATGACCATCAATACAAAGTGGATCCACGATATATTTAGATACTAAAACTTGTTCGTCCTGTGGTATCTGGTCTGGCTACAAGCGAAATATTTTAAATACGCATTTTCATTTTAAATTAAATATGACTACGATTTTACCGAATTTACAATAAATATTCCACGTCCTCTGCTTGAAGCTGCCGGTTTGACAATCCAAGGTCCTCTTTGTTTATTATGAGCAAATAATAGATCTCGTGATTCAAGCGGAAGAATAAAAGATTGGGGCACAATGTCAAAGTGTTTCATCCCACGTAAGTGTTGCATTCGTTCAATGTTTTTGTAAAGTCGGTCCTTTCGTGTGAGTTCATATGATCTAAATTGAAACAATAATAATTAATTTCGTATTACAAAAACAGTATGGTTAATATATTACAACTAAATTAAATTCAACTGAACAGCTATATACTTTATCTCCGCTACATCATGTAAATAGTACTTATATGCTAATTTTGCAAAAATCGGTTCACTTTTTATGCTGAATTTTGGCTTCCGGTTTATTTATTTATTTATATTTATTTATTTATTTATTTAAAAAAATATTGACATAAACGAGAGTCAAAATAGCCTACAAAAATAACAATAACAATAAATTAAGACGCATCAACAAAAACGACGAATCAATATTACCGTTAATTACTTTGTGCAGAAAATCAATTCCTAGAATTGTTCTGCGATTCACTAACGATGAGCTGAAGCCTACTATGGTAAGACGGTAATCGTAAATTACTGTCCCAGTTAGGGCAAAAAGAAGAAACTGTTTTTGGACTGATTCGATACGATCTTGATACAGTTTATGTTGCGGAGACCAAACAACTGAGCAATACTCTAAGATAGGACGTACAAGCGAAATAAATGATTGTTTGGTAATAAAAGAATCATTAAATTCCTTAGCCCAACGTTTAATAAAGCCAAGCACACTTTTAGCTTCATTTATGATGGTAGAAATATGAAGATTGAAATTAAGTTTACAGTCAAAGAGAACACCAAGATCTTTGACTGTAAAGATGCGTTGTAAGGAAATGTTACTAATTTTTTAGTCAACAATATGAGGAACGGAACGACTGAAAGTCATAGTCATACACTTTGAGCAATTTAGGTGCAACTGGTTCACGACACACCAAGATTGAAATGCATCAAGGTCATCTTGAAGGTGTAGATGCCCATTTGCACTGGAGTATGGAAGGCAAAGTTTTACATCATCCGCATACATAAATATGGTAGAATAAGAGATGCAACTAGGAAGGTCCATTGAATATGGAAATCAATGTATAAATGGTATTGCTAAATTATAAATAAGATTTACTATATACATAGAGGTGTCCTGTGTGTCAAATCTACATCATAAAACCATATTTACGTAAGCACCAACTTAGCTAAAACAATGTAACCTGCGCAAGAGGTAGATTAAGATGACCAAATCATTAATGGTTGTTCATATTGGGACCTGCAAAAGTAAAACACCCAAAAACCATAGATCAAGAGGCGTAGAGCTTGCATCTCAATCATATAATAAAATGCAACTGCATCAGAGCAATCGACCACTATGGTAAAAAAAAAAAAAAAAAAAAAAAAAAAAAAAAAAGTAATACTCTTCGTCTCTACGAACGTATGAGCGCGCGCTCTGCTAACCGCGCAGGTGCTGCCATGGCTTGGGGTGGGTTGGACTGAACTTTGGACGCTTCCATTTCTAGGTGGACGAACCTTATGAAATTTTCAGAGTAGATTAAGAGTAAATATATCTATTTGCCAAATTGAAATTATGTAGTATTTGAAATGCGTTTTTTTTTTTTTAAATTAGGTGCGAAGGGGGCGTGGCATCCAAAATCTGAAAATTACAAAATCTATGTATCCATAATATCTATCTAAATTATTAATTCTCTGGCTAAAACGGTGTAGAAGTTATGCCCAAAAAACATACAAATTTGAAACGAATTTTCGATTTTTTATCGATAATTTGGAAATGGGATGAGTTATCGAAAAAAAAAAAAAACTCGTACTGCGTAATTAACATACGAGTATTCATGTGATTTCAGCTCTCTAGCTTTTGTAGTTTCCGAAATCTCGACGCTCATACGGACAGACAGGCTATATCGACTTATTTTTGTGTGCTAATCAAGAATATATTTATATACATACATTTTTTGTTTTTTGGGTCTGTGACGTCTTCTTCTGCCTATTACATACAGAACCATTATACTCTGAATTCCCATTTTCAATGGGTTTAGGAAATAATTAAAGTGTTATACATTTTCGAAAAAAAAAAAAAAATGGTTCCTGCGGGAATCGAACGCACGCAGCTAACTGCAGCTTGCAGAGCACTTACCACCAGTACAACTGCCCTAGACTGAGTTTTGTTAGCTAAAACCAAATAAGACACTCCTAGTGCGCCTTCTGAAATACTAAAACGATCAAAAATTCACAATTCAATCGCAATTCTTAGAATATGCTAGCGTGCAGACATTTGTATGTATGCATAGAAAATCGCTTAATATGCACGGACGACACTGAATATACACATATAGTGTGTACATATGTAAATCTGTATGCATGTATAGGAAACACGTTTGTTGCTTCCCATGCACGCTAGTTGCCCAAATATTTCGTTTATTAAATGTTTATTAAATAAGTAAAATGCCCTCACGGGAACAGAGTACCACGCAATTGGTTGCACCCAACTGCAACGTTCTTACTTGTTCTGATTGTCTCGTAAAGTAGTCATAATTATTAATTTTGTTGCATACTTTGTTAATCCCAAAGAATTGGAGTGGTCCAATAGTTGTAAGAAATACAGATTATCTCAAGGCATTACAATCATTTCTTACAAAATATCCATCTCGAATTGCACACAACTCAATGCTGTTGTTAAGTGTGCTGGAAATTTTACCAAAAGACTTTCCAACTCCAGAGGTTTGCACACGTGCTACTGTGTAGGCTTTGCCAGAATTAGCCTCAGCATTATATATTACACAACATTCGTCAATTGATTCAAAAGTCATAATAAAACGGGTATTGAATTATATATATACCCAGTCAAATTATAGTAATAATTTCTAAGATTTAAATTTTTAGGCAGATATAATTTTCAAATCGCTTAAAGCTCACCTAAAACGAGCTCCTTCACTAAAAGGTGCGGCGCTTGTAAAGCTGTCAGCATTAAAAATTCAATCAAAAACATGGGAAGGATTCACAAACTTAACCCAATTAACGAAAGCAATGGAACGTCTTAAAATCAGCCCGGATAATTGGCTGCAAAATATTTTAGAGATATATAAAACGAATAAAATCGTACCGAATAAAATAAATATGAACTATAGCTCACATGACGCGTAAGTGTTAAAATAAAAAAATAAGGATTAAGCTACAATTTTTTATATAATTTTAGATGGGCATACCCAATTGTGTCGACCATATTCTATGATACATTAAGCCATTCCATAGGCTCGTAATAAATATTTTGTAAGATCGAATTCATAAATTATATTTTAAAATTTGAACATTCACAGTTGTTCCTTTGTCGGTCATACTAATACCATATTTCAATGCACGTTTGCCTCCATATCTGCATTATGCTTCAATTGGTGTTTCAATCGCCAAGGAAATTTTGCGTTCAATAACTAAAAGCTTTGATGATAAAGCAATGCGCTGTGTACCGCATTCTGTCAATGTATTCTCAAACTTTAGTCGTATGGATATATTAATTCATTCTGGAGGAATGCAGATTTCATACCATTCCATGCTGTCACTCACAGGCCCAATCAAAGGAATGGCACGACTTCCTGGATTAAATTTGACACCAACACAAATATTTTTTTTGGTTTCTGCCCAAGAGCTGTGTTCAGAATCAAATTATCTGGGAATTGATACTAATGCAACAGAGTTTGATCACATGTGAGTATATAGACACTATTATTATAGTGGTGTGTCAGCCCCACAAGTCTTTCCGTCTGAATATATTTCACTCAGTGAAATCGTAAGCCATAAGATTCGAGACTTCAAATATTAAATATACATATGTATATCATTTTTGGACTTTATAAATTTAATATGAAAAGTTCATCTATAAGAAAAATAATTTTATTTTACCATGGTAACGGTATAGCCCTTACTTAAGTCCAAATGCACAGCGAAATGATGATGTGTTTATGCTTACGCTATGTATGTATATTCCTAATTACATATTAGGTATCAAAACATAATTCATTAAGTGCAGTGTCTATCCCTATTCGTTCATAAATGGAAATTTGTAGACTTCTTCACGAGGTGAAATGAGTATACTGGTTTTTAACAATGTCCGTCTTCTCTCCGTCCGTTGGTCCGTCTGTCCGTATTAATGCAATATTTTTCAATGATATCAAGGCTAGAGACTTGAAATTCGATATACATATTTACATATGTGTGTATGTACATATATATACTCTGGTTGAAAGCCCAAGATCAACAAGTAACAAGTAAGAACGTTGCAGTTAGGCGCAACTAACTGCGAGAGACTCTGTTCCAGTAGGTGCCGTTTATTAATTTAATAAACGAAATATTTCGGCAATTAATGTCGTTGTCGTTGTCGTTGTTTGTATTTTACCTAGTCCATCGTGGATCGTAATGGTTTGTGCTTCTGTATGGTTTGTTATGCCCATAGTCGGTTCAATGGGTTGTGTCAAACGTTTTTTATATTACTTTTATGTAAGATTAGATTTGTGGATGTTAGTACGGTTGTATTTCTGTCCTCTTTAACTATTGCTTTCTTATATCTAGGTGAAAGTTTAGTACCTTGTCTTGTATTTATTTTAATGTAAATTTCTTGTCCAGGTGTGTAAGTTCGTATGTCTTTTCACGTCTTTTTATGATTGTGAATGTCGTCTGTTTTTGTTTAATTCTGTCTATATTATCTTTTCTAGCCTTTTCATACTGTTCTAGGTCTGTCGTTACGTTTCTACCAAAAAATATGTCGAGTGGTCGTTTATTAGTTGTCGAGTGTATAGTGTAGTTATAGTCGTATATTGATTTGTTGAGAAGTTCGTCAAAAGTTTTGTATTCGTTTTTCCGTCTATTACATCTCTCTGACAGTGTCAAATGGAATTTTTCCACTTGTCCATTGACTGAGCTCTAATATGGTGGGGTTTTGTAAATTTCGATTCCAAGTTGGTCTTTCATCATAAAGGTTAATGAGTCTGAATTTAGGGACTTCTCATTATCGATGACGACTGCTTTCGGTACACCATAATAAAAGAGAATATCATGAAGAGGGTTTTTACGTCTTCTATTGCTTTGGATTTGATTATTCGTCCTTGAGCTAGTTTCGATAAAATGTCTATTGCTGTTAGTACTAAGTTCTTTTGTGTTGTGTATTTATCAATGTGTATGACTTGTCCTGGGTATTCTGGTACTGGGGTTTCTTTTAATTTGGGGTTAATCGGATGTCTGTCATATTTTTCTTCCTTGCAAACTTGACACTGTTTGACAAGATCTGCTATTGTTTGTTTCGTTTTGGGAAAATAATAAAACTCTATCATTTGGTTTCTATTCTCAAGTGCGTTTCTATGTGCTCTATTATGGGTGGCCAAGATTTTTTCATCTCGTTCGGTTTCGTTTGTCAAATCTTTAACCTGTGATTGTGAGAACCTAATTTTATAGTTTTTGAAGTGTGTCGGGTATATGTTTTGGATTTGGCTCATAACATCTTCTGAGGTTAATATGCGGTTGATAATAGAAGGGTTGAGGCGACCTTGGTCGGGTTATTATATGCCTATGGAAAGTTGGGAATGGAATATAGAATTTGTAATCTGTTTTGTCGGCCTTTTCTAGAAATATCTGGTTTTTCAATACATTTATGGGTGCTTCAATACTTGGTATTAGGTTATGACTTGAACTGTCTGCACTGTGTTGGGTGGAGGCTACCGACCTGATATTGTTTATGGCAGGAATTCGAGATAGCGCATCGGTTACAATATTGTCTCTTCCTGGCTTGTAGACTAATTCATAGTCGAATTCTTCTAAGTATGCTTTCCATCTTTTTATTCTAGTGTTTCCGTTCAAACTACTTAATGAATGTGTTAATGGCTGGTGGTCTGTGTATATTTTTGCTTTTGTTTTACCGTACAGGTAATTTTTGAGGGCTTTGAGGGCTCAAATGATTGCTAGCATTTCTTTCTCGTTTGTAGCGTAATTTTCTTCGACTTTTGAAAGTGTTCTAGAAAGGAATGTAATTGGATGGCGATTTTGAGATAGGACGGCTCCAATGGCAAAGTTGGATGCGTCTGTTGTTAAGTGGAATTCTTTCTCGAAGTCTGGATAGTGAAAAATCACTTCGTTCGAAACTAAAGCATTTTTTATTTTATTGAAGGCTTCTACCGCTGCATCATTGAGATAAATTTGTTTTTTTTTTTTTTTTTTTTTTTTTCGCTGATAGGTTTTTGGACACGCGTCCATCTTCTCTTCTTAATAAAGAGCTATGGGTTTTTGCCAACCTAGCGAAATCCTTAATAAATCTTCTGTAACTTGAGAGACCCAGAAATGATCTGAAATCTTTACGTGTTTTCGGTAGCGGATAGTTCGTTATCGTTTCCACCTTTTGTGGATTTGTTTCGACTCCTTTATCAGATATAACAAAGCCGAGAAACTCAACTTTGTTTTTAAAGAACTCGCATTTTTCCAATTGGCATTTCATATTGGCTTCTTGCAGAGTTCTGAAGATTTTGTCCAGATTTCTGGAATGTGATTCATTATCTTTGCTGAAAATGATGATGTCGTCTATGTATATGAAACATATTTTACCAATATGTTCATGAAGAATGTCGTCTAACGCCCTTTGGACAATAGAAGGTGCATTTTTCAGGCCGAAAGGTAGTCGTGTAAATTCATATTTGCCATTATTAACTGAGAATGCTGTTTTCTCAATATCAGACTCTTTTAGAGGAATTTGATGCAAATCACTTTTTAAGTCTATCACTGAGAAAATTTTGTTATTTCCAAGTTGTGCTAGTACCTCATTGATATCTGGAATAGGGTATTTCCCTATTCAGCTTCCTATAATCAATTGCCATTCTATATTTTTTCTCTTGGGAGGCATCCATTTTTTTGGGGACAATCCACACGGGTGAATTGTAAGGTGATCGAGATGGACGAATGATTCCGTCCTCTAAGAGCTCTTGTTTATGAACTTCGTCTTTTAGAGACATTGGGAATTGATCAAATTTGGAATATATGGGTGAATCTGTCCTGGTTCGAATTTCTGCCTTTACTTTTGTTGTGTATGTTAATTTTTCTTTTGGAGTGGCAAACAAATTGGGATATTTCTTAACTAATTGGTTTAACCTCTGCTTCTGTTTGATGGTCATGTGATCGGTTCGTGGTATAACGGTGTTAACGGCTTCAATTTTTTTCTGTCTGCGGGATATAATCACGTTATTTTTAATTATTAATTGATTTTTGCTGCTGTGAATTACAGCATCTAGTTCTTTGAGACTATCGTTACCCAGGATTGCGTCGAATATTTTCAACGTGGGTAATAGGAAAAATTTTACTTGAATATCTTTTCTATCAAAAAGATTAGCAATTTTATGATGAGTTATTTTTATATTTCCACCGACTGTTACAGCTTCGAAAGGTTTTTCGTTAGGAATTGGTTCTTAAACTAGTTTGGGTTGTATATAATTTCTATTGGAACCTGTGTTTATTAAAATTTTTAGTACCTCTCCGCTTGCTGTCTTACATTCTATGTAAGGAAGCGAAGAGTTGGTTATCCTAAAAAATTGATGCTAGCTTGATCGTTGGAGTTTTCTTGTTCATAGTCGGCTTGCTCTATTTCATCTGTGAATTCTTGTAGTATTCGGTCTGTTGTTCGTAGGTCGCGATAGTCTGTCCGTATTTCTCCATAGTCAAGTAATCGTCAGTGTTGTCATTGTCAGGTTGCTCTACTGTTGTTTGAATATTAAAGTTTCTGTGTCTCTTATCGGCTGGGTTTGCTAACGGTGGAGATCTTTTTTCTGTCTCAAAATTGGGTCTGTTCATGTAATTTATCATCCGTGTCTGGATGCTTTGATCAACGTCCATTGGTTCGGTACGTGGCGGCGGTTTGGGTGCTAACGGTCGGGAAGGTGGAATTGTCTGTTGTGGTCGCGTTTGATAGAGTTGTTGGTTGTTGTATTGTTGTGCATTATTGATATTATTTGGCCATGTGCCCTGTATCGACATTTGGGAAGTGGTGCCTATTGGAACTGTTCTTATTATCTGGGGAGTGTTTTGTGGATATTGAACTGTTCGAGGTGGTAACAGGGGTGGCATACTTCTAGCTGCTACTTTATGACCAGATTGGTGGTTTTTATTGTCGTTGTTGTTGTCTGTCAATATTTTGTCCGCCTACCTGAGGTTGTTAAACTAAAACCATATATCACAAAACTGACTTCTATTTGCCGTCTTGCTTTGTTATTTTATGCTTGCAAAGTTTAACTTGGTGTATAGATATTATTCGTATGGTTGGTATATTATTAGTATTAGTATTAGAATATCAGGTTTTTCCTTAAGCGATCAGCGCGGTGATCTCCTACCTAGTGTTTTGTATGGCTTTACGGGCCATACACTATACCGGGCAACGCAATTATCGCTCAGTATTACAAAAGTTTTTTTCTTAATTTCAAAATTTGTTTGTATATTTCTTAGCTTATGTTTTTTGTTTTGTTAGTTTTCTTTTAATTTTCTTATTTTTCTAACTTATATTAATGATGATGTGGCAATCTCCACTCTCATTGGTTTTCCTACTGGTGATCCTGCGACCAGACTCCGTTGGAGTACCCTGCGGACGGACCGTACAGGATTATTGTCCACCGATGGGCAGTCGAACAATTAAGTTCAAGACTACCTTTTAGCGAATTAAAATCGAACGTTGAAATTAATCAACGTGAGTTGCCTCGATTTCCTTCGCACAGACTCTGCGGGTTTTGTTGCAGTAGGGGCACTTAGAGCATTATCACTCTCTCACGTCACTGTCGGTTTGCTATCAAGTTTATAGCTAAGTTGTCTTGTACGTACAGGCGCTTTGCTGTTTTATACCCTGAACAACTTTTCGCTTTGATTGATAGAGTTTGTGATTTCACTGTCGCGAACGTACAGTCGTTTTGCTGTGTTGTATCGCGATAGTTTTTTTTTTTTTTTTCACCTTCAACCAACTCTGCTTTTGATCTAGCAGTCTCACGCACGTACGAACTGTTTTGCTGTACTGCGCGCGAGGTCGCTCCCTGCTCGGGCGCCAGTTAAATTCTTTATTTGTTTGAGTTTAAAAAAATATAATTTTATTACAAGACGGACTGTCTTGTTCAAACCGAATTTTGCAACTGATTAACTTAAATCAATTCTATCTCTAGCTAAGCTCGACGACGCACAGTGGGGCCTCTGCCGGCGTCGCGTGGCAAAAATCAGAAAAGTGATGAAAAGCGATTTTCAAAAAGTTGATCTCATATGATTGGAAATTGTCCAAAGGGACAGTATCCAAAAGATTTTTGAAATTTGACCAATTTTTAAGATAGTTATGCCCCTTCAAAGTTGGGTAAACTTGCAAAGTTTTGTACAACACCGCATTTTTGTGAAAAATTGTCAACTTGTGAATCGAGTTGCAAGACAAATACAGCACCGATTGTTTACATGTTAGTTGCGATTTAAAGATTAATTAATTTCTAATAATATAAAAAAAAATTATAATGTTGCGATTTGTCATTAAAGAGCTAAGTTAAATTTAGCGAACCTCTTAATTTTACACTATTTTTCATCTTTGATGGACTGCATCTTCTGAGTCCCGCCGAGTCCCAGGCAGCGACTTATACCCACGTGTTAAGGAAGATGTCCTCTTTCATATTAATAAAACTTTGCCCCTACCCGCCCCTCCGGGTTTCTATGCCAAAAAACTACCAAAAAACAGGCAAAAAAACGCACGAAATGCGCAAAAAAGGGTGTTGTTGCGTATCGCTGCCATGCAGTAGGTAGAATTGCCGCCGGCAAAACGGTTTGGGATGGGTTTGGGTTTTTTGTAAATTTGTCGTTGCAATTTGCATTATTTATTTGTTTTGTCTAGTACCTAATGCTGCATTTTGTAAGCAAATATTTTTGGAATGAAAGAAAACAGGAACCTGATTAATTAATAATTATTGTGCAGAAACTTTAAGATTATTAGATATTGCCCCGACTACTACGGATGACAACTTTAAGGAAAACTAAATAACAAAAAAAAAAAAAAAAAAAAAACAAATAAATAAACAAAAAAAAAAAAAAAAAAAAAACAAATAAATAAACAAAAAATTTTTTTAATTTGTTAAATTTATTTATTTAAATATACTCTCTGAAAATAATACAAATAATTTATTGAAACAAAAAAAAAATTTTTTTTTTTTCATAGAAAAACAAGTAATTTTTGCCGAAGTTCACATTTCTCATGTTTGACCTATAACTGTGAAGCACCCCTTTATCGCATCACCCTGTTTGTAGATTCATTTTAAAGCTTGAAGAATTCCCTGTCGAATGCCTTTTAAATTTTTAAAATATTTTACTTGGATCAAAAGTTATGATTTTTGCAACGCAAAATGAGCAAAGGCCCCACTGTGCGACGTTGGCAGCGACGTCGCTTTATTATTGAACCGTTGTGCAATTCTTCTTGGAATTGCTGAAGCTCAGCTCCACTAGACGCGGTGTCAGCATATTGGGCTTATTGGTCTGATTATGTCGTATTTGTGTTGCAACAATTTCCGTTGATTATTGTTACAATGCAGAATATTTTCGTCGTTAACTTGCATACAAAAGTTTGCATGCTAAAATTTCTATGAATTGTGATTGAATTGTGAATTTTTCGGCTCTAACAGTGCCTTATTTTGTTTTAGTTAACGGGGCTCAGAGCAAGGCAGTGGCGCTGGTGGTAAGTGCTATGCAAGCTCTACTTCGGGTGCGTGGGTTCGAATCCCTCAGAAATCATTTTTTTTTTTTTTTTTTCAAAAATTATTATTTTTATATTTATTATAAAATGCTTGCTGCCAATTGATAATATTTTTTATAAACATACGTATATGAATTGTGCATTTAAGCACTAGAAACTGCTTTTCCGATTTGCCACGCTGCCGTTGGCAAACAATTTTTTCTATACAGGCATACATGCATACATATATGTATGTATGTATGTGTATACAGATGTTTCTACATGTATACACATCCAAGTGATATAGCAGTGAACTTATTTAGGTTTAGCTAACGATTACATGTTATTTTCAAGAGACCTGGGTTCGAATCCCGCTGAAAACTTTTTAATTATTAATCGAAAACTTATAAATTTTATTTTTTAAATTCATTAATATTTTTATATTTATGTTGAATTCTTTCTGTCATCTTAGCAATTACTACTAAGCTATTATATGCATGAATTATGCAGTTGGCCTCAACAAACTTCTTTGCCGATTTGCCACGCCCTCAGTGGGCGTAGACATATCCGCCATAGCTTTTTGAACTTGGGTTGTCCCCCCGAGTATACATTCCAAATTGCAACTCTTTAGCTCATCATCTAGTATGATTACTTGCCTATGGGCGCAAGTTTTCCGATTTGCCACGCCCCTAGTGGGCGGATCGGGAAAATTGGGAAATATATGTTTAAAATTTCAAGCCTCTAGCTCTAATAGCGCCGAAAAATATTGCGTTCATACGGACAGACGGACAGCAAGACGGACATTGCACAAACCCAATAGACTCTTTCCCTTTTTAAGGGAACAGAGTCTAATTACATCAGTATCGAGTGGGATATATTTTTACCAAACAATGTCTACGACTTTAGGCCCTTAAATTGAACCAATTAAATAACATTTTGAAAGGCTTATTTATTTACCTTGGAAAATGGTTAACTCGTTGATACAGCGCTAAGTTTCGTAAGGTGTCAAGTTTCATATGAACTCCCGTCCACAACAAATTAAAATCTGATTCGCTCTGAACTTCAGTTAAGCCATGAACATTGAATATCTTTCTCAATAATTTTGTTTCTGTTTGAATAAATTTATACGTGATTTGTAAGTGATGTGCAGGCATATTTACTCCACAGTCATTATCTTCGTCACTAGATGCTTCTTGATCTTCTTCACTTGTGTTGCTGTCAGTATTAGATTGAGAAGTGGTTATGGATTCATATCCACTTTCCTTATTTAATTTAGATTCTATTTCGACAACTGAATCCTTTAGTTTTTGTTTTGTTTTAGGTTCTTTTTCAGTATACTGAGATTTTTCATGTGCATCACTTAAAACGGAAGTATCACATGAAGAAAATAAATTAACCGTTTTCGTAAGTTGACTTTGCTGATCATCACTAATTTTAAATTTTTCAACTGACACATATGCCTTTGCTTGTGCAACATTGCTTGATGAAATGTTGCTTATTGTAGGCGATGTAGATGTAATTTCTCGAGTTTGATGATCCATTTGTATTGATTTTACTTCTTGTAAAGTTTTTCTAGTTTTTGGATTAAGTATATTAGTGCGAAAAACCAATACGGCATCACGTGATCCAATTTTTCCACTTGTAACCCAGTCATCCTGATTAATGTAATTAATTTCACTATAATAAAAACCAAAAACGATATATAGGAATATTAGACAATTGGAATATTATTATTATTATTATTCTTAAATTATGAGTTAAAAAATAAAATCGAAATATCACAACACAAGATACTAAAAATTTATTTCGCTGATGTAAGCATTATATAACTGATAATATACATATACATTATATAACTGATAATATGAAGATTTAAAATTAATATATATATTAAAATAATTTATGCGTTCAAGGTGTAATATAATGAATAAACAATTCAGAAGAAGGCAACTGAGAAGTACAAATACATTTTCATTTGATCAGCACATGTCTGTCGTTCATGTGTCCACCTGTGTTTCCGGAGGTAAGAATATCACAGTTGACGCAGCGACTACAATTGGGCTACAATTTGGGTTTCTTATTATAATGAGTACATCATTTTATAGATCTTTATCTTCATCTTTGTCTTTATGTCAAAACAAACAACTAGCCTATAATATTTGAAATACTTCTTTTAACTTGGGGAGGTTGTTCGATTTGCGACTTGTATCTAAACTATAGCAATAATCAAAATACATGGATGTAAAAAATTCATATTCTAACAACCTCAGAGATCAACGCATTCACACATACGGACGGACGGACACGGCTAAATCAATTCAGCTCGTCACCCTGATCAAGAACACAAATACTTTACAGGGTGTGCCATGCCTCCTTCTGCCTGTTACATACTTTTTAACAAAACCATTGTACCCTGAATTCTCATTTTCAATCAGTTCAGGGTGTATACCCTGCAAAACAACAAATATTTTAGAAAACAACTTACGCAGAACTATTGTGTGCATCACACAACGAAGAGGCAGGCATTTCTGGAAGAACGAAAGAAAATTCATTTGTAAATTAATACTTATACATTTTTTAATAGGTTAGGATATATCATTTGGCATATAATATAATGATCGGTTTTGCTGAATAAGTCCAAAAAGTGCATATGAATGAGATACAAGATTATTGTATGTTGTCTTATATAGTTTATTATATATAAGTAAATCCCTATTTTTCCTTTTTTAAGCTCATAAACAAATTGATTATAAATGTTCGTAGATGAACTAATTATGAAATCAGTCAATTACCGATTAAACAGGCAGAAAGAGGCGTAGCAGACCCCATAAAGCATATATATAAGTTAAGCGCACACACACTACGTGAGTAGCGATTATGTGCACTGAGTTATATTCCCACGTAGACAAATACACTTGGATTCCATGGAACGATATATTTAATATAACTTTGTATGATTTGGAATAATAGGTCTAAACTATGTCACATCCGAATATAAACTGAATAGAAACAGCTCCGTACGTTGTATTCTCCTCTCGTGTCTGATAGTAGAATCCAGCCTACTACGTATCCTTAACTCCTTCCCGTTGAAAAATCTGCGTCCCGCAGATCAGGGTGCAATTGCTCAGATAGCGAGCGTCTTGAAAATAGTCATCAAGATTCCCTAATTGGATCCAATATTTATTGTGGCGACGTCATGATTAATTTATGGCGGAATTCGAAGACTGTCTTCTGAGGTAGGAAAAAAAAAATGCTTTATTCACCGTCAGTCAGGTCGTCACTCTGGCTGGTGTGTCGGACTGCCTACCGACTAAGAAAAAAACCTCCTCTTCTAGGGTTCCAAATCCACCATCGAACCAGGAACTATTAACCTTCAAGGTGGAGATACATCGTGTGCTCTAAATGAGCGTTGCTCTCTATGTGTACTTCTCCCGCCGCAGAACATTTTTGGCGAAGTCACAAACTTTTTTCCAAGCTTCTGTAGTCGTAGTAAACGGTTTCAGGACCTTCTTGTTGATCAGTTTCAGGTGAAACTTCAGTGTCCATTTGGTATAGACGTTGTACTTTTGAGAACACTTTAGGTGTATCTTTCATATTGCTTTTGCCGACTCCTCCACTATCAAGATTCAGACGGTAAGACTGACCAGAACGATTTGTCACCATTTTAATGGGTAATCTTGTATTGTTCGTTGGAAGACCGACTTGGGGATATGCAGCCGTGAACATAGGTGTAGGTTGTTGATATAATGTAATCCGTTACCAAGCATATTCGTTTCCAGTATCAATCACAATAAAGCACAATAACGGCTTCCAATGTTATTGTTGCATGGAGTAGCATAATGAGATTGATCGATTCCAAGTTGATTCACATTCATCCTTTATATCAACATTCCATTTCCAAGTTAATTAAAACAATCCGATTCCATGGGTTCGTCCAATATATTTCCTTGTATCAACTTTCATGCAAGCATCCAAACGCACGATCTTCTCTCCGATTTCTTCGAAATACTGCTTGGCAGCCAAGGATCTTCTGACCACCACACCCCGTGTGCCCAATCGTTGTGTTGCTTTATGTGTTATTAGAAGTATAATATTCTTTTACGAATTATTTAGATTTTTAGTCAGGATGGGATGTGATTGCGAAGAAATATTCAACCTTGGGATAAGTTAATTTTCGTGTTTTTAATTTCTTTTCTTATCTTTAATCATAACCTTGTTTTTAATTAACATTACATCTCCCTCTTTATAGTTGATAGGTAGAGTCCTTGTCCTATTTCTTCTACTATTTGATAACTATTGTTTGTATTTTATCAACCCCCTAATATCTTGTACTTTCTGTTGAAATTTGTCAGCCCTTGAAAATTCTTCTAGACGTTCTGTTAAAAACTATGTATGTATGTAATTCGGAATATTTCATCTGAATATTTCTAAAAAGGTTGAGTGGATTCTTTCTATCTGTGCATTTACTTCACTTTTCAATGTTGGAGTGAAATATAGTTGGACTCCAAGAGACATTAAATAATTTAAACAGTTGGGCACAGTAAACCTCTTTACCATTATTTCTGTAACCATTATCTTGGAGACTGAAGTAGTGAAATACTTCGGATATTGCCTTAGTCAACTCAATTCTTCCATTTTTTTTTTAAATTAAGTTAACTGAGGTATTTTCCAGAAGGAAAACATTCCCGCTTAATGTCAGAGTGATTGTGTAATTTAATAAACCATTGTTTTATTGCGTCCCAAGAATTGAATAATGCTTCTCTCACCCGATCCTTGTGTGTGTAATATTTTAATAAACTTGATCATCGTTTTAAGGCAGCTGTTCATTACATTTCTTCCTGTGGAGATAAAATTAGTAAACGCTTTCACAGAGTTGTAATGTGTACAAATTTTTTAATATAAATTGTGATTTTAATAATTCTTATGATTTTGACTATTATTATTTTTTTTTTTTTTTTCACCAAAATTATTATTTTTATAATATTATTGTTCGACTTATTTAGTTATATGTTTGTTTCCGATTCTTCGGTAAACGATATTATTTGTTTATATGGCTAGGGAAGCCCCCAGGTTCCTCTTTGGTATAAGACCTACTAAGGTGAAGGTTGTTCCACAGTCATATGGGCAGACTCATTTGGGCAATTCTTTTCCTTTTGTTTATCTTTATATTATTTATTTATATATTGCACAACTGAAACAAAACGACAACCAATGCCTAGGTTGGGAAGTCCTTATTTATCCTCTTTAGTTCTAGAAGAACCTACTAGGGTAAGGATGATTCCACGATCGAATGGGGCAGTCTAACGCAATTCGTTTTATATTTTTTATATTACATATTTTATGTTTTGTTTGTTTACTTATTGCACGTCCTATCTAGACAACCGCCTCAATTTTCTTATATGACCACCCGCAATAAATTGCTGCAGTGGTTTATATTATTTTATAATTAAACTTACGGCACCCATCATTCGACAAAGTGGAAGACGCTTTTTTTTTTATAAACTGTTATAATGTTTGTCTGACGGTAAGGATTTGAACCTCGATACTTGCATACGCTCAAGGAACGCTTGACAGAGGTACAGAGGTACTACCATTTTACCTGCAATTATGTTATTGCTTATCACTTACGTTATGTTATCGTGGCAAGGCTTTGAACCTTGATACCTTGCAAATCACAGAAGTACCACCGTTTAGCCAACAATTGTTCATCGCAAGAATGAACAATTTATTTGTTATGGTTTTTATTGAATTATCACTTATTTAGTTATTTTTGCGCCATATTTTACTTTCAATACTGTGAAGAATGTCTACTACGTATCCTTAACTTATATATACTTGAGCAGGGTGATGAGAAAAGTTGATATAGCCATGTCTGTCTGTCCGTATAGTTGAACGCGTCGATTCCCGAAGATATAAGAGCTAAGGAGTCCATTCGCTCAGTACGAGCTTGATTCAGAAATTCGAAATTTTATATTTTATATTTCCAAGTTATCGATAAACACATTTATCGAAAATCAGTTATAAAATTATATCGGTTTTTGTCAGAATTCAGAATTTGTCCGAAATTCCCCCCACACCCCAAGTGTAAAAAATTTATTTCAAATACTGAAAAGAGTTTATTAAAAAATGATGTATGTAACTTTCGAATTTCTGAATCAAGCTCGTACTGAGCGAATGGACTCCTTAGCTCTTATATCTTCGGGAATCCAAAAACGTAAATGTGCCCAGAAAAACATTCAACATACAGCGTGGGAATTACCTTTAATAATTCAAGCAATGAAAGGTAAAAATGCCAACTCCCCGACTATTTTGTGGCCTAGCTGCATTGCGTATTGTTTATTGTTTAACACTCTTTTTATTAAAAAAAAAAAAAAAAAAAAAAAAAAAAATACATGCTTCTGTGTTCGCAATTTGAATATCAGCTTTCGAAATGATAAAAAATCATATGGTGAAATCGTGGAGATAGTTAAATTAAGTCGTTCAACCGTTCAGACAATTTGCAACAACAAGGCTCTAGTCGAGACAGCTCGACTACGAGATACCCTGAACCCAGCAAAAAAAAAAAAAAAAAGTGTTACTCTTCTTTACCCACATATATGAGCGCGCGCTCTGCTAACCGCGCGCTCTGCTAACCAACTCGTACTGCGTAACTAACATACGAGTATTCATGTAATTTCATGTATTTCAGCTCTCTAGCTTTTGTAGTTTCCGAAATCTCGTTCATACGTTCATACAGACGGACATACGGACAGACGGACGGACGGACAGACGGACAGGGCTAGATCAACTTATTTTTTTATGCTGATCAAGAATATATATACTTACATACATTTTCACAAAACCATTTTACCCTGAATTCCTATTTTCATGTAACGTGAGACGTGAGAACGGCTTAGCGATCGAAAAGGGACACTTGACAAACATCTGTGCACTTGTGTGCATGGAATTAATTGTAGCCTGGAAGTACTTTTAAGGTATATAACTATGATTTTGATGAATACTTGCAAAATGCGTTATTTTCCTAATTGTACTCTGCTCAGTTAATTTCATGTTTTTTTTCAAACGCTTAATTCACTGTGACGCTTACTTCATTGTGTTCACTATGAAATTGAGAAATTGAGGTTAAAGTTATTCGTTTCCTAAAAGTTCAATACTGTAACAACTAAATAGTTGTTTATGTGTGAGTGAAACGGCTAGATCAGAAACGAGAAATCGTCGAGCTTATCGTACAGATGAACAGGGGAATAATCTTCGAAGTGCAAGAAGAAATGGTTCAAGTATTGATTTGAATCGAGCAGCGTTTCGCGTCGACTATGAAATGCATCCTTTGCATTGGTCCAATTGACGTTGTTTGCCAGCATTGTGGCGCATTGAAATTTAATGGTGAAAAGAAAATTGGAGACCGGAATCCCAAATCTGTCAAAAACCGAAATTTTATTAAATCAATATCTACATATATATGCAGAAGACTTGGAGGCTCTAATTCTAAAGATGAATTAACTAAATTTTAAAACTGATTCTCGATAAATTCGTTTATCGATAACTCTGGAAATATACAAGTTATCGAATTTCTGAAACAAACTCGTACTGCATATATATACGGACCTAACACAAAAAGAATAAACTCTCCTGCTTTTGTATCTTCGGAAATCGACGCGTTCAAACATAAGATCAGACGGACGGATGGACGGACAGACGGACATGGCTATATCAACTTTTCTCGTCACCCTGATCAAGAATATATATACTTTATATGGGGTCTGCCACGCCTCTTTCTGCCTGTTACATACATTTAACAAAACCATTACACCCTGATATCCCATTTTCAATGGGCTCAGGGTATAACAAGTAAGAACGTTGCAGTTAGGCGCAACTAACTGCGAGAGACTCTGTTCCAGTAGGTGCCGTTTATTTATTTAATAAAAATTTAATAAACGAAATAGTTCGGCAATTATCAAACGTAAATGGCACGCAACAAACGTTTTCCTATACATACATACATATAGATTTGCATATGTACATATGTATGTACACACTATACGAGTACATAAATGACTCTATACTGCATACAAAAGTTAGCATGCCAGAATATTCTAGGAATTGTGAATGATTGTGAATTTTTTGATTGTTACTTTAATTTTGTTAAAAGGCGCTCTAGCAGTGCCTTATTTGGTTTTAATTGACGAAACTCAAGACATGGAAGTTGCGCTAGTGGTAAGTGCTATGCAAGCTATACTTAGGTGCGTGGATTTGAATCCCGCAGAAAACTTTTCTTTTTTTAATTTTTTAACTTTAAATGCAAATAAAACATATACTAGTTGTTAAAATAGCTCGACTACGAGATACCCTGAACCCTGCAAAAAAAAAGTGATACTCTTCGTCTCTACGAACGTATGAGCGCGCGCTCTGCTAACCGCGCAGTTGCTGCCGTGGCTTGGGGTGGGTTGGGCTGAACTTTGGACGCATGTAATTACATTTCTAGATGGACGATCTTCATGATTAGGATTAGATTAGGAATATCTAAATTTCAAATTGGGGGCGAAGGGAGCGTGTCATCCAAAATCTGAAAACTACATAATCTGCGTATCCATAATATCTATCCAAATAAATAAATAAATAAATTTGAAGTCTCTAGCTCAAACGGTGAGAATGTTTGCCCAAAAACCCTAAAAAATGTAAACGAATTTTCGATTTTTTATCGATAATTTGGAAATGGGATGAGTTATCGAAAAAAAAAAACAAATAACTAACATGCGAGTGTTCATGTGAAATTTCACTCATACTCGGATGTGTATACACGTACTGTGAGGAGCAATATAGGTATGCACGTAGGCAGTGTATATATAAAACACATGTATTTGTGTGCTCCATGTGCTCCAAGTGATGGGCGCACTCTCACTGCATAGCAACAGCGGTACTTCAGCCAACGAGAAGCTGCCGCGACATTTGGCAGGCTTCTGGCGTTACCCAGATCACTCAATTGTGCCGTTAGATGGGCACGAGCGGCAGGCAGGTCCCGCTTCAGAGCCGAACAGGGCCTGCGGCTGTCCTATAAAAGGGCACTTGCGGCGTCATAGGGGGAAGGAATCAAGAATCAAGAGTGAAGACAAATAGTGAAAGTCAGGTGAAAGTGCAAGTGCAAAGTCAACGCGAGTGAAGACACAAGACATCGAAGGACTCCAATATCGAAGCGGGACACCGATATCACGGACTCGAAGCGGACAGGACATCGTGGGAGCATCCAAAGTATCCTTGGAGGATACTTCAGACGCCTAATAAGGACCACAGACATACAGAAGCAGCAGTGGCCATCAACTAGAGAGTTGATACAGGGCAGCTGCAAATTGTAGTCTGGTCAGAAGTCTCGTCACAGAATTTGTGTAAGTTCACGCAGCCGTGCGAAGAGGTGAAAATGGTGAGCATAAGAACCTAGGTGTGCCAAGAGCGTGTCCAACAGTAGGAGTCGCCTGTACATCCGAGCGAACCGCCGGAGCAGACAGTGCCAATCATGGCGTGAGCTGGAGCGCTTGGGCGAATCCTGGTGCTACCGAGCCATAATTGCTCGCCCGGCCGGAGTGCGTGAACAAACATAAAACACTCGACGATTATCAAAGTGCATTGTAACACGAATTACTAGCATAATTATAACGAGAATATAAGTTCAAACCGAAACTCATTACGTGTTACATTCAAATATAAACAAAATTAAAAAGTTATAAATTTTTGATAAGAAAAGTCTTCTTCGCGAAGCGAACCCACGCACCCTACAGCTCGCATAGCACTTAGTACCAGCGCCACCGTCCTGTGCTGAATTTCGTCAACTAAAACCAAAAAAAGCACTGCTAGAGCGCCTTCTGACATAACTAAAGTAACGATCGAAAAAAATTCACAATTCAATCACATTTTATAGCATGCAGATATTTGTACATCTAAATCTGTATGTATGTATAGGAAAAACGTTTGTTTGTACGTTTGCTAATTGTTCAAATATTTCGTTGTTTAAATGTTAATTAAATAGGTAAAGCTTTATCTCGTTATTTTAAATAGAAGTTAATTGTTTTCTTATCGTAATATTCTTTGTTTCTAGCTTTCTGCTTGTCTAGAATTATTCAAGCTCTTTATAAGCTTGTTCTAATCTAAATTTGTATACCCTGAAACCATTGAAAATGGGAATTCAGGGTATAATGGTTTTGTGAAAATGTATGTAACAGGCAGAAGGAGACGTCGCAGACCCCATATAGTATATATATTCTTGATCAGCATAAAAAAATAAGTTGTTCTAGCCCTGTCCGTCTGTGTGTCTGTATGAACGTCGAGATTTCGGAAACTACAAAAGCTAGAGAGCTGAAATTTCACATGAATACTCGTATGTTATAATTACACCGTTTTAACTAGACTTAAAATTTGTTTATTCAGATAGATATTATAGATACGCAAATTTTATGAAAATTTCCTGAAGATCATCCATCTAAAAATGGAGCTATAAGCGTCCAAAGTTCAGCCTAACCCACCCCCAAGCCACGGCAGCACCTGCGCGGTTAGCAGAGCGCGCGCTCATACGTGTTGTAAAGAAGAAGAGTATTAGTTTTTTTGTAGGGTTCAGGGTATCTCGTAGTAGAGCCGTCTTGACTAGAACCTTTTTACTTGTTTTTATATTTGTACATTTATTATAAAATGCTTGCTGCCAATGTCAATAAATGACATACATGTTATTTTAAAATACCCGGCTGCAAATCCCGCTGGAAACTTTTTATACCCTGAACCCATTGAAAATGGGAGTCCAAAATTCAGCCCAACCCGCCTCCAAGCCACGACAGCAACTGCGCGGTTAGCAGAGCGCGCGCTCATAAGTGCGTAAAGAAAAAGAGTATCACTTTTTTGCAGGGTTCAGGGGATCTCGTAGTCGAGCCGTCTCGACTAGAGCCTTCTTACTTGTTTTAATCGAAAACTTGTGAATTTTATTTATTTGATTCATTAATATTTTTTATACTGGAATGGAATGGAAAAAAAGTATATTGGGTTTGTTCAATGTCCGTCTTGCTGTCCGTCCGTATGAACGCAATATTTTTCGGCGCTATTAGAGCTAGTGACTTGAAATTTTAAACATATGTCTTATATACTCATATACTCATATATACATTATAAAGTGTAAAAATCTTCCCGATCCGCCCACTAGGGGCGGATCAGCAGCTTGTGACAAAACAAAACAAAACAATACAATCGCAATCTCGCACTATGTATACACACTTGGATGTGTATACACGTACAAACATCTCTGTACACATACATACATATATGCATGCATAGAAAAACTGCTTGCCACGCAGCGTGGCAAATCGGAAAAGTTGTTTTAGTTTTTGCTTAAATACACAATTCATATGCGTATGTTTATAAATTATTATCAATTGGCAGCATTTTATAAAAAATATACAAATATAAAAAAAAAATTTTTTTTTTAAATAATAATTTTTGAAAAAAAGTTTTCTGTGGAATTCGAACCCACGCACCCAAGAATAGCTTGCATAGCGCTTACCTCCAGCGCCACTGCTCTGACCTGAGTTTCATTAACTAAAACCAAATAAGACATTGCTAGAGCGTCTTCTGACAAAACTAAAGTATCGATCGAAAAATGCACAATTCAGTCACAATTCTTAGAATATTCTGTCATGCAAACTTTTGTATGCATACATAGAAAATTGTATGTTTACTCGTATAGTGTGTACATGTGTAAATCTGTATGTATGTATAGGAAAAACGTTTGTTGCTTGCCATGTACGTTTGTTGCTTGCCATGTACGTTTGCAAATTGCCGAAATATTTCGTTAATTAAATGTTTATTAAATAAATAAAATGCACCTATGGGAACAAAGTATTTCGCAGTTAGTTGCGCCTAACTGCAACGTTCTTACTTGTTTATATTTATGTTAAAATGCTTTCAGCTATCCTAGCAATTTCTACTAAGCCATTTGTATTCATAATTTATGCAGTTGGCCACAACAAACTTCTTTGCCGATATGTTCAAATAATATATTAAGGACTGAGTTTTGGAAAAATAAACACATTTGAATGCTATTATTAAGTCTTGCAATTTGTATGAAGATATTCCATCACAAGAGGATTTATAACCGTCCAAAATATTGCCTATACTGCATCGCCAACTCCTGCACCAACTACGCCGGTAGCAAACGAATGCATAGGGAAGAAGAATATCACTTCTTTACAAGCTTTTGTGGATATCTTAGCCGAGCAGTCTCGACTAGAGCACTCTTACTAATTAATTATTGTTTACTAGTAAACACGGCGAGCTCCGTTTAACCACCAGATGAATTCGTTTTTTGTAACATTTAGTTTGGAGATTAAAAGATGAAGAATAAAAAAATGTATAAAAATACAGTCGAGTCTCGATAATTCGTACCCCGCTAAAAAAACCTCATTATTTCGTAAGAATCTGCTGGTCCCTTGTAAAAACTTCGTTAGTTTGTACATTTCCATACATTTTGGTCCCCTCGTTATTTCGTAATTTTTTTGCCTACTCGGCCATGATCTTGTCTCTTATAATTCGTTTCGTAATTCTTGATTTTGCTGGAAGTTAAACTACCGTTAAGTATCGCAGACTATTGAGTGGCAACTTAAATGCTGAATGTGCAGTACGACCGCCATCTAGAAGAGTCGCCGCAATTCCAAATGATGCTAACGTCAAAGCTATGTCACATCTTGATTGAATAGTGGCCAAAATCAATGAAATGATATGTTTTCCCTGTTTCTCCAGGTGCGTCCAGGAAGAATAGACCACCAGTATTATTGTGCATCGCTTACATTAATGTTTTGTATACTTATTTTTGCTGTTCATTCAGCAACGGCACATTCCTTTGGACCAATTCCTGCAATGTATCAACATTTTATTGCAGCTCTCGATATAATTTTTGGTTAAATGTCCATCGATCGATTTGGCGCAATCATTCCTACTTCAATCAGTAGCTTATTTTCAATAGTCAAGCATTGATCCTCAATCAGTCGGGATTGTTCGTTCGAATGCGCAAGTAATGTAAAATATCTTCACATATGTCGTCTATGTATTTGTTCCATAACTGAATTGGTTGTGTGGTTGATAATTGAATCCGCAAGTGTTAAATCCCAATGAGATTCGTTCTCCAGCAAACCCAATAGTTGACATGCTTCTCAATATGTTTGGCATTGGTGGTCATTCACAGTTTTCAAATGCGCAAATGATTTTGGTCCACGTACATTTACTAACAGCAGTCGCAAATAAAAACATGCATCGTTTCTAGGATGAACAGTATACATGCTAATTAGCGCATCAGTGGAAAATACCTGTGGCCAATATGGAAATGGGATTGCTTGTTTGCGACGTTGGAATTTCTTTGTTGATAGATTCCAAGTGTAATACTTGGGCATTTCAACGTACATCAGCGTCGTTGCGAATGGATCTGCTTCACACAGTGCAAAAAAGCTAGTCAATGTTGTCGATGGTGGTCTTTCATTGTGCCGCATTATCCTCAGTGTAGTAAACTCTTTGTCCATTTTCCAAATGCAGTGCTAACTGTATAACTGTGGTATATCTTTCATGAATTTTAAATGAGAATAATCGCCACAGTGCTTCATTAGTACTGACGTATCTGCCCATTTGGAAGTTGCTGATTTCGTCATCCGCATTTTCTTACGCAATACCAAACACAGCCATGTCGCTGCCTTTTGTGACGTACTTGCACAAATATTTGACTGATTTGGCCGAATGGCAACTCTCAGCGTTCGCATGTGCTTCGAATAGCTGCGGGCAATATGGATGCGTTGAAGAAAATGGTTGGAATCGGGATCAGTTCCTTCGATTAATGGTTTCAGTGGCTGTGGTGGTGATCTAATGTAAGTAATGGATCCAGTTTGACTTTTCCTCTTGCGCAGCACAATCCAGCCGTTTCTCTTTTGAACTTTAAGGCATTGCAATATCGGCATACACTTGTCATTGGCCCAATTTCTAACTTATCATTATCACTGTAGTTGGCAGTGGGATCATATTGGAATGCCAAGCGATTATATGATGCCAATGATCTTCCTCTGCTCACGCATTGTTTCAATCGGTCATTTTCTCTTATTAGTATATTTAATCTTTCTTCTCTTAAATTCTGTAAATACACTTGTTGCTGTCTTGCATGTCTAGTGCGGCGGCCGATGTTTGCATGTCGTGCTCTGGGCATTTTGGGCTATGGACAGACTGGTGAATTTAGCCTCAAATGCACGATCCACATAATTTACACAGTTCAACTTACCACCTTAAGAACAAAAGCCTGCTGTTGAAGTTGAATAAAAATTTGCATAATACATGTGATTGATTTAATGGTTTTCAATTGAAATGTTAGGAAACAAATAACTTAAACCTCAATTTCATAATTTCACAGTGAACACAATGCCTGCTGTTAAAATGAAATTAACTGAGCAGAGTACAATGAGTAGCTGAAGTTATAGCGTCAGGAAGGAAAGCCCGACTTATTTTTCTTTGCTATAAACCTCACGGAGCCCGAGACCTTTCCAACAAATGCAAAGCCGTGGAAATAGGTTCGTGCGTTCTGGAGTTATAGCGTCAAGGGGGAAAAAACGACTTTTTTGTATATAGTAATGAACCTTCATTCTTAAGTTTCCATGATCACATTCGAATCGTATTATGGTACAATAACATCACTGTGTCCTATTGTCCGTAAGGAAGAAATACCCCATAGGATTATTGATAGTATTGAGACATTATGTTAATACTTGAAATATGCCTGTTTTCACTTTTCGCTTTGCCAACATATTTCATAAATATATATGTAACTTTAATTCCTCAAGAGCTCATTCTGACTGGAATGTTAGTACTTGTTTAAACTGATTAACTCCTGAAGTCTGTTAATAAAACAATAAAACGGAGATTTTCTGAATATATTTTTTATTAAAAATATTATTCGTCCATAAAAAAATAATTTTTATGTCGAATTCATAGTAAATTTAACATTTTTTTATTTAGTACTTTAAAAATATTTACACAATTTAATATTAATATATATTTTTATTACAACACATAGCATCCGGTCAACCTCCATCTGATTATGCAGAATAAAAATATGGGGAAATTGTTTAACTACAAATAAATAACAGCTAGGCACAAAACAGAACCTTTCAAATTGATAACAAAACACTCGTTAAAGTAAGACCAAAAGACCATAATACGTAAAAGAATTATAGTTGTAATAAAGAATATGGAAATGCAAAAGAAGAATTATAAATGAAATTCGATTCGATTATATTAGCTCTGTCATACACTAATTAGAATATGGCTGGGAAGGAATCTCGTATACGTAACGTCGAAAAAACAACAATTTGGCCTTCAATCTTTAGCGTATTCATCATTATAGTCAGGCGACCATTAAATTCTTCCTTCTTGTGATGTATCGCAAACAAATAGGCATAGCTTTTAACAGCCTGAGGATATATATCGGTGGGAGGCTTTCATATAAGTGAGGAAAGCGTTGACTTAGTTTATCGTCAATAATATATACATTTTATATATGGTGAATTGTTACAAAATAGCTGTGCTTCAGAATTTAAGTTGATCCGTTCGGATAAAGTACCATATCGGAAAAATACGTCACAAGGCAAGCCTGGTTAGAAAAACATTTTTTATTTAATTAGAGATTTAAGTGTTAAAGTTCAAATTCATACGCCTGTTAATCAAAGCCTCTTAATATATTAACAATTATAATAACCAGATAGCATGTAGATTACATATATAACATATTTAGTTATAAAATTTAATTCTTTAAATATTTTCGATATATATATATATATATATATTATTATTATTATTATTATTATTATTATTATTATTATTAATATTATAATTATATATTATTATTATTATTATTATTATTAATATTATAATTATATATAAGACTTTCATAGTAATGGATTATAAGAATTACATTACAAAATGGCATTACATTTAAAATTACATCTAATTTAAAATTTATAGCACATATCATTATAGCATGCTATCCAATTATTAATGCTCCATTAAATCCAGTCTTCCTTCTAGAGTTCTGCCCAATACGACCAGATTAATTATTTTTGCCCTTATAGATACACGATTGGTTTATTTTATTTTTTAATTCATCATTATTAAAATTTCTGGATTCTCTGTTGTCAAATCGATCACTTTCGTTTCGATTATACTTGGACTCTCTCCCGTTGTGTGAGATTTCAATTGTTGCAGTTTGTTTAAAATTTTGATTTATTTGCTCGATACTACATTGTCACTAAGTTTCATGTGATGCGATGAATTGATCGTCATTATAACTTAAATTATGCGCTTTCCCACAATTTTCACGCGTGAATGAAGAAATATTTAAGTTGTTGATCATTTCTTGTGCTGAAAGCTCATTATGAAGTGAATTTTGTTGATTTACTACATTATTAAAGTAGTTAGTTGTCGTGGTTTTATCTCGTTGTTTCCTTTTCTCCAAAATAGAATAGACTTTAACAATTTGTTCAAGCTGTTCTTTATTTATACTGGTTTTTCCTTGAGAGATTAAAGAAGTTGCCAGTTTAGCTGCAAGCTCAGTTGTATCCCTGCTAAAGGGCACTTTTGCTAGTATATTTCTATTGAGCTCTGTTTTTTTGTTTTCCAATTCTATCTGCAGAGTTGTTGAACGTTTCAGTAACTGTTCGGTAGCATTAATAGCCTTTTTTAAAGCACGTTCTTGCGTAGGATCTACCATTTTTGAAAGTATTAAACCTGTAAATTTTTCTTTTGCTGTTTCTAAGATGGTACAATTTTCACTTGTTAGAAGAAGCATATTTGCTTTTTCTGGATTTAATTTTAAAATTTGTAATGCTTTTGCTAATAATTCGGTGATGGTTGGTCCCAAACTTCCCAGATGATCCTCCAGTGCGGTTAAAAGGCGAAGTACGTGAATAATATTTATATTATTTGTGCTTTTATTAAATTGTATTGTAATATCATCGTTATTTTCTATGGATTCATCATATTTCAATGTATTATCAGTAATATGAACGTGATATTTAGAGTTTGTTAAGTCGTCATTAGTCATAGGCAAACATAACCTTTCACGGCTTTTTATTTTAATATTCTCCACATCTTGATTATATAGTTCTTCCAAGCGAGCGTTAAAAAATAGTATCCATTCATTTTGATAGTTATAAGATCTATAGTTTACGCCAGCGGCTATTAGCTCATCTTTACGCCGCTTCCAAAAATTTTGCCATTCTTCCTTATACATAGGATGTTCTTCAGGATCAGATTTATATAAATCATATTTTGTATTTAAATCGCGTACATTTTGGTCAACCAAATGTCTATAAGCTTGCCAAACATCATCCTCTCTTAATGGGGACAAAGATTTACGTTCTACATTCCATTGAGAAATTATTAATCGATTTGAACGTATTCGCTTTCGATCATATGAATTTGATCTTGATCGACTACGCTTTGAAATTCCAGAAGGCTGTCTATTACGCGAAGGTTGATTTTGTCTAGTCTCTCTTAAAAACATATCAACCATTCGTTTATGAGTTTCATCATCGACAGTCTCTGTTCTATAGTCTTCGTTAAAAGAAAGTTGGCTGTTATACTTAGTTATAACATTTTGATTCATAATTGTATGATTAGAGGGATTTAAACTACTAAGTAACACGTCATTATTAACGATAGTTTCAGTAAATTTGTAGCTAGAATTTTCAATCAACAATTCTACATCTTTTAAATCTACAACATGCGTAAATGTAGGACCTAGAATTTCTGATGCATGTTTCCGATTAAAAACTGTTGATATAATATTGTGTTTATTCTTCGAAAACGGGTATTCGTAGCAAGGATAAACTGTCTCGCGACCATGATATTTCTCAATAGCCTTAGCCAATTTCTCTAATATTGGCGGCAATATTTTAAAAACTTGGTGCTCTGGTATATGTGAAATATATTGCCTATACTGCCGCACGGCTGTCGGGAAATGCTTTTCACAATATGTTAATCGATGACTGTAACTTAGTATATGATTGTACATTATTATCTCATCAGTGGTAATATTACATAAACTACAAAAAAATTTAGCAGATCCATCATTAAGGTTTCTCATAATTTTAATAACGTACTCAACTCCTAGAAGTCCCATGATTTCAGTTATAGTTGAATTTGAATCCAAAATAGATCCACAATTCGATCTGTTTGGAGACATTACATTCTCCGTTTCAAAGCGTTGAGGAATTAGGTCTAACTTATTATTTTTTTCGTTTATGTGATTACAAATTTTCATTGGCTCTTTTGATGTAGAACTCGGCTCATCAGCCTCCGAATTTATTATTAATTTTGATATAGGAACACAAGAAATTTTAGTTTTTCTTGTTGATGTTGGATGCGGACTCTTCACTATATCAGATGGGAGTGGAGACTTAGGACTTAAGCTTTCTGTAATTATTTGAACATTAGTTTCATTAACATTAATATGATTTATTTTATTATCTGAAACGCATGTCTGAGTTTCAATACATTCAGAATATTTTGAGTTAATGCTTTGACACTTTTCAGAATTGTGTTTAAATATAGTTCTATCAAATTGATTTGGAGTAGCAGATTTTACAGTAATACTATAATCTTCTCCTGATCGGTTTTTATCAATATGAGATATTTTTGATTTACGAATCACTTCTTTATTAGATTCAATTTTAACATTGTAAATTGTAGATTCTTTTTTAGTGTGTTCCATACCAGTAGAAACTATTTCACCTTTACTGTTTTGTAGTGGTTTATTTAGTTTAATGGGGCCTGATTGATTCTTCGTTGTATTCATTTCTCTATCTTTTTCTTTATCTCTCGAGAATCCAACCATTTTCGAAGATGTTTTTTTTAAATTTTTAGTTGTTAATGTCTTATCCTCAGAAAATATGTAATTAGGAAGGAATAATTTCATTACGAGATCCATTTTTGAAAAATGTTTCTTCCCACTAAGATGGCTAATTAAATTCTTGTTTCCATATTGGAAAACTTTGCAAACATTACATAAATATTTTTTCTTCATTTCGTCTGCGCAAGCAACAAGTCTTTCTAGCTTGTTTCCATTTCCAGTCAAGAATTCAACTTGAATTATTTCTTTTATAGACAATGCTGATAATAGTTTTGAAAATTCAGTTTTATCAATCATTTTTTTACATTTTGTTGCCATAATGTTTATTAAACGGATATTCCAACATAAGAAATCTAGTGTAATATCTGCATATGGTCGACCATATATTAATTTTGATAAGTATTTATGGCTATAAAATTAAAGGGAAAAAACGTGTATTGTAAAATAAGACATTTTATTAAAAACACATGTATAAAAATTGTTGTATAGATGTATTTGAATGACACTTATCTATAAGTAACTTGAAAGATTGTAGCGTGTTCAACCCGGAAAGAAATTAAACAAATTTCCGTTAAGTTAGATTGAATTTCTCCACAGGTAATTAAAGAGTAATAGTTCTAGTGACCTACTTGTGAACATAAAAAATTGCGATTTTGTCTTCCTTTATTTTCTAAATTCGCGTTTACCGAAGTCTAGCGATAAACAACCAAGTATATTTCACAATTACTCTAATTTCATAACAGAAGGTGAGAGTGTAGATGGCCCGTAAAAAAAGAGGGATAGAGAAGTATATATTCCAAATTTCTCCAGCTTTAACAGCGGCGAAGTAGTCTCCGTTTATTAGGACAGTTGGATGAACATTAGGTATATATATGCTTGACCTGGCGACGTCGATGTAGCCAAATCTATTTCTCCGCCCGCAACGATCTTCTAAGCTACAAAAGCTAGACTTAAAATTTTAATGAGTAATTTTTTTATAAGCGCAAGCTTTGCTATAAGCGCACGCTATGCGCTATGCTGCGTAGTTGCTGCAGTGGCTTGGAATACTTAGATCAAGTATAAACATAATGATAGCATTCAAATGTACGTATTTGCCAATTTACAGATCTCTAGTATTTGAAATACTTTTTCTTTTTGATCGATAATACAGAAAAGCGCAGAGTTATCGCTCTCTACTTTTCGAAGTTTCCGAAATATCTGCGTACATCGCACTGATCAAGAATATATAAATCTTATGGAGTCTACCACGCCTCCTTCTGCCTATTATAAAATATATACAAATCGACGCATTTCCGAGAAATATTCATATGTCTTTCTTTTTTTTTTTCAAAATTGATATTTTGATGCTGAATTGTAAGAAAATGTATTGCTCACAAGTCTGCAAAAGATTGTAACCGAAAAAGCTTTAGTTTTAAAAATAAATCACTTTTAATTTGATCGTTAGTATACATTTTACTGTTCACGCGCATTTTTCGTATGCCTATATCAAAAAATCAAATAGGATTTCCAAAATTGGAAGCATTTTTCAGCATACATATTTAAAAATCAATTATTGATTATCACTATTGATTAAACTATAATTTTGCTAAATGCAAAATAAAAGCTAATAAATTTACCTAATCTTAAAAACGTTCAAAAATTGTATGTTAAATTTAAGCAATTTTTCTAAACAAAATAGCATACACCCTGAGAATCATAATGAATATTTATTATGATATTATGATATTATTATATATATATAACAACAGCAACGCGAATTTTACGTAATCAATAATTGATTTTTAAATATGTTTGCTGAAAAATGCCTCCAATATTCAAAAAAAAAACATTCCACACTGCACGGATGAGACAGATGAAGAAGATGAAAGCTTATTAATATTTGACACATACTAATGGATCTAATTTACTTAAATAACGCATTAAATTTACTTTAAAATAATTATATTCACCAAATACATATATTTCATAATAAAACAACTAAAACAATAGTAACATATTTGTATTACTTATTTTACATAATTAATATGAAATCAACTTTATATCGTATGCCATATTATTTGTATGAACCAAGTCGAAATTAAGGCGCGCGAAAGTAACGTATGTAGATAGTTTATCATTTTTTTCACGAAATACCCAATATTAAAAACAAAAAATTATGATCATTTGTTAATACAACTAAAAATATACAATCTGTGAAAATTCAGCTTTGATTTAATATATTTTAAACTGAGAAAACTGGTTTTTCGACATACGAAACTTTCCTGGTAATGCGTCGAATACAAGTTACTATTTTCGAAGAGTAGAATCGATCTTAAATTTATATTTACATTTGATTTTAAAGTTCGCATCATCCCAATTATATACAAAGTTTTCCATATTCGACTGACCCATTGGACAGCCAAATATCTTTTGACAGAGGTTCCAGATCGCTTATTAAGATATCGTGTTAGAAAATAAATAATGTGAAAAGTGCGCCTGCTAAGAACATTAACCATTTGTATGAAATATTTTCGACCGTTTATGCTTTTCTTAATCCAAAGAGACTAAATAAAAAGTGAACAAGGCGATCAGATTAGAATATTGCTCTCGTACAGTCCAGTTTTGAGACGTTGCCAAGGACACCGGCGTTCTCAGCAGTTGGACATTGCTCGGACCACTTTACAACGAATTATCCAAATTATTTATTCCCGTATAAAGGCGATTGGAATGGGCGCAATGACCCCATCTTACTTTAATGTCGAAAATAGCGATTTCGACCGAATTCGATTTAACGCCACCTGACTTCTTTTTGTAGGTATATTTAAAATCAAAGGCTTATCTTAAAAAGCCAATGATCAATCACAGAAATGCTCAAGAACAACTTCAGTAAGGAAAGAGTCGTTATTCCAACCGAAATGTTTGTCAAAACTGTGAAAAATACTGCAAAACGGGCACAATCTGCCGTTGAAGCTCAAGGAGGGTATTTGAGAGATATCATACGCAAAAGTTATGTTAACAGATCTACTTGAAACAAATAAATTATTTTCGTCAACATTAAAAAAAAATAGTTCTTTGATTTGTATTGGCAATACCAGTTATGCGAGTTTCAATATTTTTCTAACATCTGATAATAGTGATAGAATGTAAATATGGTAATTTACATATTGAAGCGAAGTATTTCGCAATGTCCGTAGTTTAGGAATCTTAGTCCCAAATTGTAAAGTAATTTTAGTAACTCCGGAACTCCGTTTAAACATTGCCAACAATTATATTCTCCATCCACTGCGCATGAAGAATCAGGAAGAAATGTATCTTCCGCAGTTTCACAGTTGCAACCAAATTACTAAATTACTTTGGAATACCTGTATATTCAAGATGAAATAGTTAATTTACTTAAATTATCGTTTTCTTTTAATTTTTCAACTTTAAATGCAAATAAAACATATACTAGTTGTTAAAATAACTCGACTACGAGATACCCTGAACCCTGCAAAAAAAAAGCGATACTCTTCGTCCTTACGCACGTATAAGCGCGCGCTCTGCTAACTGCGCAGTTGCTGCCGTGACTTGAGGGTGGGTTGGGCTGAAGTTTGGAGGCTTATAACTTCATTTCTAGATGGACGATCTTTATGAAATTTGTAGAGTAGATTAAGAGTATCTAAATGTATCTATGTGCCAAATTGAAAGTCTCTAGTAAATGAAATGTGTTTTTTTTTTTTCAAATTGGGGGCGAAGGGGGCGTGGCATCCAAAATCTGAAAAATACGTAATCTGCGTATTTATATCTATATAAATAAGCCAATTTTAAAATTTCTAGCTAAAACGGTGTAGAAGTTATGCCCAAGAAACCTAACAAATGTTTATCGATAATTTGGAGATGGGATGAGTTATCGAAAAAACTCGTACTGCGTAACTATCATACGAGTGTTCATGTGAAATTTCAGCTCTCTACCTTTTGTAGTTTCCGAAATCTCGATCAAGATATATATACTTTATGGGGTCTGCGACGTCTCCTTCTGACTGTTACATCAATTTTCACAAAACCATTGTATCCTGAACCCATTGAAAATGGGAATTCAGGGTATAAAAAGTTATTGATTGAAAAATTACCTTTTCAGAGAAGTATTCATAAAAGTATTATATTTACCATAACTAAAAGAAATTATACATAAACAAGATAAACACCAAATTTGGTGTTACATTATTATTCTGTTTTTCTAAAACAACTATAAAAAATTCGGATTTTACTAAAAATTATTCATATATAATACTGGTATTGGTATCCATTATTTTGTATACGGTTTTTTAGATATTTCGGACGGCTCTTCCTGGAGCCATATCTTTAAGACGAATATTGTTAATATCGGCATTCTATGAGCTTGGCGGTCCAACTTTCTCTATATGATTGAGATCTGCGGATTGGACTATCGTTTCCAAGGGTTTTGGGCGATTGGGAGTAACCCACAGTTTTTTATTTATTTTTCAGAGCTCAGGCAATTTCTGCTAAGCCCTGTTCTGTTAATGCAACTGGAGCCCACATTTTCGCTGCTCCAAAGGTGAATATGTTCCTTTTTGGCCTACTGTGTATTTTAGCTAAGGTATTCAGTTCAGCGATACTTTTGTTATTAAAAAAAAAAGTGAGTTATATAATGATTTTTCGATAAAAACCGTTAAATGTGCCATTTACACCTTTTCAGAGTTGTCGTAATGCTTTGTTTAACAACTTTGCCAAAAAAAAACGAATGTTAATGTAACGCCAAATTTGGTGTATTTCTTGTTCTTTTAGTTATGTTAAATTTACTTTATATATACCTCTCTGAAAACTTAGCATTTACACTTTTTTACTTTAATAAATAGTGTATGTTTTATTTAAGTTTGAAGTTGAGAAAAAAAAAAAAGAGAATATTAATTTGATACACTCTACACGCAATGATACACACATAACAGCCAGCCATACACACACAAAAATAAAACTGTTTATAAGAGTATACAGAATGGTCAAAAAATGTTGCTAAGCGTCGTATATACATATTTCGGCTGGTTGGAAACGCGAAAGACATGATGTCATACAAAACTAATTGATTTTATAATACACATCTTTATAAACAGGAATATTTATTTATGCGTGTATTGATTCATCTATAGAAAAGCTTGAATATATATTATTAAATTATATGTTTTAAGATAACTTACCGGTATTTAATAAGATATTCAATTGAATTTTCAATTGGAATTTTAACTGGCTGCCGGATCCAACAAAGTTATGGCGAGATATTTTGTATATTTCTCAGATAGAACGCTAAAATATTAAAATACTAATACAATATGATAATATTTTTATCTGCAATTTATAATAAAAAATAAATCTAGCCGAACATGTCTATCTACCTTGAATACGTACATCAAATGTTTAACCTTTTTTTTTGCGATCTATGCGTTAAACAAAGAATTCAAATCCACCAGAGAAATTGCGCAGTTTATATATCAATTTCCACAGAAATTTTCAATTAAAAAAACGTGTTAAATTTCTTATATGCACTGTGACGAAGAAACGACAGAAAATTTCGACCACAACGAATCAAATGAAAATATGTTTTTTACATCGGTCAGTGATGTGCATAATACCGATAAAAAAATCAGTGTTATATGTAGTTCATGAATCGATATAGAAACGTTCTCCATAATATAAATGAATATATCAACTTATCGATAATTGTGCAGTGAACTGATTTAATTTTTGGAAATTTTTGTTTATGTTACAACGCTTACCATACAACATACATTTTCAACGAACAAATGAATAATGATGAAACCACTAAAATTTTGTATGGGCATGGCGTAGAGTTTTAAGAGAATGCAATCCGATAATATAATTCAAATTAAAAAAAAAAATGTTAATAAAAAAGTTATATGATATATTTTATATATTTAATGGGTTTGTGGTTTTAGAAGATATGGACAACTCCATTTTATTTTTTTGAGTACATCTAAAGAGAATGTGATTTAGCTTGCCAAAAGTGTTCCTTTCCATCATTAATTTTTTACGAAAACCTGTAACTGAATTGAACGAATTATTAGTTCAATTTATACTCGTTTACTGACATCCGTTAAAAAAAATAGTTCAGAACTAATATTTGAGACCAACGAGCACGAATTTTGCTTAGAGGAAAATACAAATCTTCTTATAATTTCGCCATCTTTAAAAAAACGCGTATTATTTTTTAATTAAAGCGACATGGAAAATTCCTGCAATAATCGCTATGAGCTATTATTTATGGACGATGAATCGATGATTGCACCTATTCAACCTAAACAAATCCCTGGACCCGGCAAAAAAAAAAAAGGAACTTCTGTACATTCGATCAGTATTAAAAATGAAAAGGAAAATAAAATCAATATGCTAAACAAAAGCACCACAAAAATTGGAAATCAATACACTGGCCCAAAAGGAAATATTAGTGTTTCGAATGGTATCAAAGAATTACGTACAAAAAATGTTCGTATGACCGGCTCCGAAAAGATTCATTCCAATTTATCAGAGTATAATAATGAGCTTCCGCAACGGCACATAAGAGATCGTGATAGTAAGGCTCCACGTTTCCGTGGTAATGAAAAATTCGGAAAGCGAGAATTCGACCGTCAGTCTGGTTCGGATAAAACGGGTAACTATCAAAACATTTTTCTATACCAATATATGAATGTTTAACATATGTACATTCTTCTTCATTACTGCTATAATGAGCTCGACTATTAGAGACCATATTGAAGGTAAAAGAAATGTATTTTATCGTTATAAAATCCGACAAGTGGTCGGAATATGTATATGTATATACTGTGGTCATTTATATGTATAAATTATACATATCAATTTTTTCTGTATAGATCAGGATATTCAATTTATGTGTGCAAGAAGTGCAAGAAAGAAGTTCACGGAAATTACAGCTACTTAAATAAATTTCTGATGAACTCTAAATAGTTTTTTTGAAAACCTTCATATTATAGATATTATATAAAATAAAATTAACTAAATTTCTCTTACTGGTGTAATTTGAAAAACAATCTATTTTGTTTATTAGGTATTAAGTCTGTTGATAAACGTGATGGAGCTGGTGCACACAATTGGGGATCTGCAAAACAAGATATTGAAGAACTTAAATCCGGCAATGCAGCTACTGTAGGAGATAAGGAAGACTCTGCAAATGAACAATCTGGTGAACCTACAAATAATTTGGAAGACGATGAGTCAAAGCAAATGACTCTTGATGAGTGGAAGGCCCTGAAGGATCAACGTGCTAAACCCAATTTTAATCTGCGAAAGGCTGGTGAAGGTGTAGATAACTCAGAATGGAAAAAAATGACTGTTTTAAGCAAAAAAAAGGAAATAGATACTGAAGATGAACTGGAATACGACCCATCAATGTATCCCCAACGCGTAGGTCGCATACAACGCATTGTAGATATTCAGTTTAATTTTAATGATGGACGCAAAACTGGATTTCGCAAGGGACCACGTGCACCAGCGCGTGGAGGTCACCGTGAAGAATCAGCGGCAAACATAGGATTCGAAAAAATACCATCATATAAATTTGCAAAACAACATCGCGCTGGATCCAAAAGCTTAAAAGTAGATGATGAAATTCAATTTCCCACTCTTTCTTGAAGCTTACCTTCAAGTCTTTTAAACAAGTTTTCAGCAACTAATGAGGGCTATTCATTTTGCCTGAAATAAATATGTACTTTACTAAACAAATTTTGCTAACCCAAATTTTAGAAATTATGTGAATGGGGGGTTTGAATTATTTACAGCAGTTATAATGAATAAACTATTGAAAATAGTTTTAAATGTTGGAACAATTGAATTTATTTTTTTATACTTAAGATACCGATATGAACAGAGGGTTGAACCATATTACAATTCCATGAATGCTATTAAAGAGAATACAAAGTCCTGTATAAACGGGAAATTTGACAAGTGTTATTCATAGATAAATAAAGTTCAGTTTAAACAAAATGTGGTCAAAATTTATTTATAATGCGACATATACAGTATGTCCATTAATTGTTTGCAAAACGAAAAAAATCATACAAATGCGACTTTGACATCATATTTTACTAGGAAAGGCACTTTTTTTTCATAATTTTTTTACAGCGTTATTCTTATATGTATTCTTAATAAAATAAAAAAAATAATGAGAATAGCAACAGAAACATAAAAAATAATTCAAAACAAAAAAAAACAGCAAATATTGACTGTCTATTAATTCTTTGCAAAATGCAAACATTAGTTGAAAGAAGACGAGAAAAAAGCTAACGGAACATCAAAATCAAAAACGGCTGGTCGCGTCTTTTTTTCTCGTCTTCCGTGAATTCATTCGCTTAAATAGTTTCTTGAAATCACTACTACTTCTGATAAAAATTACATTTTTGCAATGCCTGGTAAACGCACAGATGATAATTTGATACAATTAGTGTATTTTAATTATAACAAAGGAAAGACCATCAAATGTTAGCTGAAATGTTTAATATTAAGCTTAGAACTGTTTATAATATTATTAGTCGGGCAGAAAAAGAAAATAGACTAGAATTAAACAGCTCTAGAGGCAGACCAGCAAAGCTGTCTCGACGGGATTGTTCAAAAATTCTAAAGACCGTGGAAAACAATCCACAAACAAGCCTCAGAGAGTTAGTTAGTGATATTAGAATAAACCTTCAGAAGTCTGTGTGCCCCGAGACTGTGAGAAAAGTACTTAATTTCCACAGATACTCATCTCATATAGCAAGGAAGAAGCCGTTGTTGTCCGCTATAAATATTGAAAAACGCTTGACCTTCGCTAGACTTAATGTTAACAATCCTCTTAGCTGTTGGAATGATGTAATTTTTTGCGACGAGACGAAGATCATGCTATATTATAATGATGGCCCTGGAAAAGTTTGGCGGAAACCAAAAACAGCACTCCAGGCCAAGAATATAGTGCCTACTGTTAAGTTTGGCAAGCTTTCAGTCATGGTGTGGGGTTGTATTTCTTCCAAAGGTGTAGGGCAGGTGCGAATTTTCAACGATACTATGACAAAAGAGTATTATTTAGACATTTTAAAAAAAGAATTAACAGAAAGTGCGAGAAATTTTGGCTTCCTTGATCCAGAAAACACCGGTAAGCTCAGATACAAGCTGTATCAGGACAATGATCCGAAGCACAAATCGCTGCTGTGTCGCACTTGGCTGCTTTATAATTGCAGCAAAGTCATTGACACCCCACCCCAGAGCCCAGATCTCAATCCTATTGAGAATTTGTGGGCATTACTTAAAAAAAAAGTGGCCAAACGAAGTCCAACTTCAAAAGTTGACTTGATTCGTTGCATAAACGAGGAGTGGCGCAAAATACCCCAATACTACGACATGAATGCGTTAAAAATGTCGATGTCGCAACGCCTCAGATGTGTAATGGAAGCTAATGGCGGGCATACCAAATATTAGCCAATTCCCTATTGATCTTCAAAAGATACAGATCTCACAATATAAATGTTTGCATTTTGCAAAGAATTAATAGACAGTCAATATTTGCTGTTTTTTTTTTGTTTTGAATTATTTTGTATGTTTCTGTTGCTATTCTCATTATTATTTTTATTTAGTATCATTAAGAATACATACATATAAGAATAACTCTGTAAAAAAAAAAATTATGAAAAAAGTGCCTTTCCTAGTAAAATATGATGTCAAAGTCGCATTTGTATGACTTTTTTCGTTTTGCAAACAATTAATGGACATACTGTACATATACATATGTACATATGTACATACACTTGCTCACATAACTATGCGTACACCCAAGAAAATATGGATTTTTTTAGTTTGACCAATAATGGCGCTCGATATAAACAAGATATTCAATTTTTTCTTTTTTTTATTAGTTTACTTAGTTATTAAACTTAATATTTAATATCACCTCATTTATGAAAACAAAAAACTAACCATAATATAACTATTTAAAACAAGTAAGAACGAATCATATTCCTAAAATGCCTCGTTTCGAGGCGCGTAAGAAACTATACATGCAAAAACACGAGCACACACACACGCTGATCTATGCTTGTACGCCTGAATGTGTGTAAGCATTGCAAGCGTCTTGCTGTCTCGTTGCTTTTATTGCTGCGCCACATGGATTTTGCTGCAAAAACTTTAATGATTAATAATTCTGTTTCCAGACGGACAATCGTATTGATCTCTTCAGATTATGATTATGATATTCATATCTATATGCTAAACCAAACTGCATGTCTCTAGTATTTGAAATGCATTTTTTTTTCACATTTGGAGGTGGTGGGGCGAAGTGGGGACCGGAACCAAAATCTGACAAAAACCGAAATTGTATTAAATTAGTATCTATATATATGCAGAAGACTTGGAGACTCTAACTCTAAAGATGAATTAGCTAGAATTTTATAACTGGTTCCCGATAAATTCATTTATCGATAACTTTGCAAATATACAAGTTATCGAATTTCTGGAACAAACTCGTACTGCGCGTGCAATATACGGACCTAACACAAAAAGAATGAACTCTCTAGCTTTTGTATCTTCGGAAATCGAAGCGTTCAAACATACGGACAGACGGACAGACGGACGGACGGACAGACGGACAGACGGATAGGGCTAGATCAACTTTTCTCGTCACCCTGATCAAGAATATATATACTTTATGGGGTCTGCCACGCCTCCTTCTGCCTGTTACATACTTTTAACAAAACCATTATACCCTGATTTCCCATTTTCAATGGGCTCAGGGTATAAAAAAACCTTTTCAAAATAAGACCTTCCAAAAGTCTGCGTACATATGTAATAGAGGGAGAGTAAAGTAAAATAGCGCATAGAAAATGCTCATATGAAAATATGACCATCCCGGTCGACCGCTGGCAGCGCAATGACTTTGTCATTTCATATTTTGACTGCCCGAGCTCGAATTGCCCAAACCGAAGAAATACGAAGTTGTGCGGCAATTCTATCATATTTTTGTGCGTGAAAAAAGTTTGTTCTAGTTGTCCAGTCTATGTGTTGTATGGTTAGTGCTAACATTCATGTAAAATTTCACCTCTAGTTTTTGTAGTTTCCGAAATCTCGACGTTCATACAGACGGACAGACTGGCAGGGCTAGATCAACTTATTTTTTATGCTGATCAAGAATATATATACATTAAGGGGTCTGCGACGTCTCCTTCTGCCTGTTACGTACATTTTCACAAAACCATTACACCCTGAATTCCCATTTTCAATGGGTTCAGGGTATAAAAATGAAAAGGAAAATAAAATCAATATGCTAATCAAAAGCACCACAAAAATTGGAAATCAATACACTGGCCCAAAAGGAAATATTAGTGTTTCGAATGGTATCAAAGAATGACGTACAAAAAATGTTCGTATGACCGGCTCCGAAAAGGTTCATTCCAATTTATCAGAGTACAAGTATACCGCGTGCAATACTCCTAATACCTAACACAAAAAGAATGAACTATATCGCTCTTATATCTTCGGAAATCGACGTGCTCATACATACGGATGGACGGACTGACGGACAAGGCTATATCGACTTTTCTCGTCACCCTGATCAAGAATATATATAGTTAATGGGGTCAGCCACGCCTTCTGCCTTTTATATATACTTTTAACAAAAGCGGATTTCCCATTCTCAATGGGTTCAAGGTACTTTGGGCGCTTATAACTCCATTTCTAGATAGACGATCTTTATGAAATTTGTTGAATTTTATAATACCACTATGATAGGCAACCTATAGGCGCTTAGCCGAGGTAAAGTCTACAAAGCTCAGCCCAGTAGGCAGTGCCTACAACAACGCAACGTAACGCAGTAACAGCTTGGCATTGAACAACAACAACAACGGCATTCAGCAACAGCTTGGTTCTCCAGCAATAACACCTTGGCACAGCCGACTAATGAGCAAACGAGCGTTTTTGTCTCAAATGAACGCAACACGGCCAGACCTGCGAAAGTTCCACACGGCCGACTCCTACCGCGACCACGTGGACACCATCTCCTGCTGGGGTTTTGCTGTAGAGAGCGCGGAGGTAGCGGAGTAGCTACCAACAGGTTAGGGAAATAAGAGTATTCAGAAATTGTCGGCAAGTCAGAATAGCACTTGATCCAGGCTTTCAAGTTGAATGCAGTGACGATAAATGCAAAAAGGTAAATAATTGGTTCGCTTTAAATACATAAGCAGTGTTGAGCGGACCATAAATAATTTCAATGAAATACCGATCTGCATGTGCAAAACATGATACAGATGCCTTCTGAGGTACTTGAGGTACCTACGATAGATTTGGCAATCACATACATCAAATGTGATACATCAGCAACAGGATCCGTCGATGCAGATTGACCGATTGACAGAAGAGACAGACGCTCCAACAGTGGCTACGCGTTCTTCATAGTTGGCAGTGTATTCTAAGTAGCACAGAAGCAGAATATATTGCCTAAACGATGGCTGCAAAAAAAGCAGTTACTTATGAAGACTATTAACAGAGATTGGTTTCTCAACAGATCAGAACAGAGAGTTAGAGTATATAAGTCTTCTGCATATACATATATACATACATACTAATTTAATACAATTTCACTTCCTGAACCGCCTCACATTTCGTTTTTGGTAGTACGTAAGAGCATTTTTATAGATTATAAGAACTTTGTTAATAGTATATAAGAACATTTCGTAGTAGCTGATAAGAACTAATTTAAATTGCAAGCCCAGAGCGCGCAGTATCGAGGATCGGCAAAGCAACCCTGACATTGTGGAAAACTTCACGGCTTGCATTGCCGATGACAAGGAGAATTGCGCGTCGAAGGCAAGGCTCAGAAGATGAGCCGGGCTTTCGTTCGGAGAGCGCCGGGCTGAACAGTCGAAAACAAGAAATGTAATCCGAGTGCGGAAAGATTGAGAAAGTGTCGTAAGAAATAATTAATATAGCAGGAAACCACGTGAGTTTTATACAGCAAACGTACATGGCAAGCAACAAACGTTTTTCCTATACATACATACATACAGATTTACACATGTACACACTATACGAGTATACATACAATTTTCTATGTATGTATAAAAAAGTTTGCATGCCAGAATATTCTAAGAATTGTGACTGAATTGGGAATTTTTCGATCGTTACTTTAGTTTTGTAAAAAGGCGTTCTAGCAATGCCTTATTTGGTTTTAGTTAATGGAGTTCAGATCAGGGCGGTGGCGCCGGTGGTAAGCGCTATGCAAGCTATACCGTTTCTATTTTCCGTTTTTTTTCTGCATATTTGCTTTTCATCCCAGTTGCCAATATGAGTTGCTGCAAAAAATCATGCACATTCAGGCTGGCAGGTGATGCTGCGCAAGCGCAATTTGTAAATTGCTGGTTGTGCGAAAATATGATGCATACTAAGTGTGCAGGTCTTACTGGGCGTGATTATGACAAGATCATGTCCACTGCCAAAATTGATAGTGGTGGCTTACGCTGGTCTTGTCCGATCTGTTTGGAAAAACAAATAAATTTTTCCAAAATGTATAGTGCTGTCAGGGCTCAATTTTTAAAACTGAGAAAGCTCTCTAAGCAGTTATCCAGTGACATGGCTGCTGCTGAAGAGATTCTAAACCAGTATGATTTTGAAAGTCCTCCTCCTAATTCGGAGACTCCACTGTTATTGGTACCTCCTTCTGTACCAATACCGTCACCGAACTTGCTTGCTCCACCCTCACCCTGTGCTTCTGTATTGTCCTCTGCGCCCAACTCTCTTGATCCTATACCAGTAGTTTCTGAATCTTCTGTTTCCCCTGTCGTTGCTGCTATTGATACTCAAGTCTCTGTTCAAAAATTGGACTCTTCTCCAATTATTGCTCAAACTAAGAGTGACAATAAGGCATCCACTCCTGGCATTACCTTATCTGTCGTCTCTCCTCGAAAGCAAGTTTTCTTATCTAGGCTTTCATCCGATACGACATGTGAGGCAGTATCTGCTTTTATTTCAAGCAAGATCTCGGCCAATGTCTTTATATCGAAGTTTAGTTTTGTGACTCCGCGAGAAATTGCTTCATTCGAGATCAATGTGCCGGTTGAGTATTTCACAACAATATGAGATCCCAAATTCTGGCCACCTCATGTAGTTGTCCATGAATTTAAACCTAAAAATCGAAACAAATCTCATCCTATTTCTTCGAATTTACCTTCGGTGCAATCAACATCAATCATTACTCAAAAAACTAAATATGTTTCTTTCTTCTTCTCAGCTTTCACTCATTTACCAAAATGTACGTGGATTGAAATCTAAACTTAAAAGTCTATACTTGCATAGTTTTAGTGATCAATATGACATTATTGCCTTCTTTGAAGTAATTTCACTATTTATAGACTTGATCGATCGATGCGTAAAGGTGGTGGGGTTTTAATTGCTGTTAAATCCAGTATCCACTCCGAAATATTTACCTTTTCCTTATATCCCTCCCTCTTCTGAAATGCAGGTTTATGCTCAACATATAACCTGTATTAAAAAAATTTATGAACATGTAACTGATAGAGATTTTCTTCTTGTGTTGGGTGATTTCAATATTCCTAACACTTCTTGGTCCTCAACTTGTAATGCAAATTACTTTATTCCGACAATTGATCACTATCTTTTTGATGAATTGTTTAATATTTCCATGTTTCAGATGAACTCCATTTCTAACCATCTTAATCGCACGCTTGATCTTGTGTTCATTAATTATGACTCCATCATTAATGTCATGAGATCAACTCCTTTCTGCTTCACAGAGGATTTGCATCACCCCACTTTAGAGGTTTTATTATCTATTGATAATCCTTGTACGTTACAAATGACAGTTTGCTCGAGATCCTAAACAATTTTACTCATTTGTAAACTTGAAGCGTAAGTCTTCTGGTTTGCCGTCCTCATTTGTCCTTGGTGCTAATAAAACTTGTACTGATTGTACTCAGGATTCCTCTGATCTTTTTGCAGATTTTTTTCAATCCACTTACACTTTTGTTGATCTCTATTGTGATTCGTATCCATATTCACTTCCTGATTATAGTTCTATTTATGCTCCTAATTTTACTGCAGCCTCTCTAGCTACAGCCATTAAGACGCTGAAGTCATCTTTCTCCCCTGGTGCTGACAATATCCCGAATTGTGTCATTAAAGAGTGCAGTGTTTCTCTTCAATCACCATTGCTAAAATTGTTTAACTTGTCTTTGGAAACTTCTGTGTTCCCTTCAATATGGAAAGAGTCTTTCATCATTCCTCTATATAAAAAAGGTGGAAGATCTGATATTTCCAATTACAGAGGTATTGCGAAATTATCTGCTATTCCGAAGCTATTTGAAAAAATTATAACATCAACCTTGCAATATTTCAGCAAATCGATATTTCAACCATCCCAACATGGTTTTATTCAGAATCGATCAACATCCTCGAATTTACTCGAATTTACTTCACTTGTCAATGATAGCTTTTCTAAAAAATGCAAACTGATGTTATTTATACTGATTTCAGTAAAGCATTTGACACAGTTAATCATCAGATATTAATTCTGAAGCTCGAACGTTTAGGTTTTTCCCCTAAACTTGTGTCCTGGATTTCATCCTATTTGAACGGTAGAACCCAAAGAGTCTTGATGAGAACAGCTACTTCTAAACTTATCTTTGTTTCGTCTGGTGTTCCTCAAGGTAGCCATTTAGGACCATTACTATTTTCGCTTTTTATAAATGCCCTTCCTAGTTGCATCTCTTAATCTACCATATTTATGTATGCGGATGATGTAAAACTTTGCCTTCCATACTCCAGTGCAAATGGGCATCTACACCTTCAAGATGACCTTGATGCATTTCAATCTTGGTGTGTCGTGAACCAGTTGCACCTAAATTGCTCAAAGTGTATGACTATGACTTTCAGTCGTTCCGTTCCTCATATTGTTGACTAAAAAATTAGTAACATTTCCTTACAACGCATCTTTACAGTCAAAGATCTTGGTGTTCTCTTTGACTGTAAACTTAATTTCAATCTTCATATTTCTACCATCATAAATGAAGCTAAAAGTGTGCTTGGCTTTATTAAACGTTGGTCTAAGGAATTTAATGATCCTTTTATTACCAAACAATTATTTATTTCGCTTGTACGTCCTATCTTAGAGTATTGCTCAGTTGTTTGGTCTCCGCAACATAAACTGTATCAAGATCGTATCGAATCAGTCCAAAAACAGTTTCTTCTTTTTGCCCTAAGGGATCTTAACTGGGACAGTAATTTACGATTACCGTCTTACCATATTAGGCTTCAGCTCATTGATCTTCCATCGTTAGTGAATCGCAGAATAGTTCTAGGAATTGATTTTCTGCACAAAGTAATTAACGGTAATATTGATTCGTCCTTTTTGTTGATGCGTCTCAATTTCTCGGTTCCGTCCCGAACAACTAGACATTATCGTCCGCTTCATTTACCTATTTGCACTACGGATTATTCTTTGCATAGTTCGCTTCATGTTCTTTGTGTTAATTTTAATAAATATTATCACGTATTTTCCTTAGAGCTCTCTTCCTAAAATTAAATCGTTGCTTTTAGCTCACCTTAGGGAAATCACTCGCAATTTACAGGCATAAGCTACATTATGTTGCTATTGTTGCTTGTAGCGATTTCTCAATCCCATCAAATATTCTATATTACAGCTCTTCTTTTAAGAGCTGTTAATATCTTCCTTGTTTCTTTATTCATTTTTATTTCACTTTACCTCATTTTTTATTATTATTATTTTTTTTTTGTTATTTTTAATTTTAAGAATTTCGAAATTGTTATTATATTAATTATATTTAATCTCTTATAATCTATATTTAAAATTTTCATTTAACACTTTCTTTGCATAGTTTCAATAGTTATCACTGACCATATTTGGCTGTGAATTGGGGCATAGCTGGCCGGACTGGCAAATAAAACACCCCCATCGGGTTAGTGATTCTATTGTAATAAGTGTACTTTTTGTAGGCTACTTTGACTCGATCTTCTTAGAATCATAACATTAACTCACATGCAAAATTTCAGCGTTCTAGGTTTAACGGTGTAGAAGATTCGTTTCCTGATTTGCCACGCCTCCAATGGGCGTAGACATATCCGCCTTTTTAACTTGGGTTGTCACCCCGAGTATACATTCCAAATTGCAACTCTCTAGCTCATCATCTAGTATGATAACTTGCCTTTACGATTTGCCACGCCCCTAGTGGGCGGATCGGGAAAATTTTAACACTTTATAATTCGGGAGCATATATGAGTACATGTTTAAAAATTCAAGTCTCTAGCTCTAATAGCGCCGAAAAATATTGCGTTCATACGGACAGACGGACGGACGGACAGTAAGACGGATATTGCACAAACCCAATATACTTTTTTCCCTTCAGGAACAAAGTATAAAAATAGGCAATAGTCGATAACCTGCGCGTTATCCGAAGCCAAATAATAAACATGTCATCCCTTAGCTGCAGCGACAAACGCAGCGAGTAACAAGTAAGAAGGCTCTAGTCGAGACGGCTCGACTACAAGATACCCTGAACCCTGCAAAAAAAAAGTGTTACTCTTCTTTACGCACATATATGAGCGCGCGCTCTGCTAACCGCGCGGTTGCTGCCGTGGCTTGGGGGTGGGTTGGGCTGAATTTCGGACGCTTATAACTCCATTTCTAGATGGACGATCCCTATGATTTTTAGAGTAGATTAGGAGTATCTAAATGAATCTATTTGCCAAATTGCAAGTCTCTAGTCTTTGAAATGCGTTTTTTTTTTTTCAAATTAATGGCGAAGGGGGCGTGGTATCCAAAATCTAAAAATCACAAAATCTGTGTATCCATAATATCTATCTAAATATATTAATTCAAAGTCTCTGGCTAAAACATTGTAAAAGTAAACGAATTTTCGATTTTGATCGATAATTTGGAAATGGGATGAGTTATCGAAAAAACAAAACCAACTCGTACTGCGTAACTAACATGCGAGTACTCATGTAATTTCATGTATTTCAGCTCTCTAGATTTTGTAGTTTCCGAAATCTCGTTCATACGTTCATACAGACGGACGGACATACGGACAGACGGACATACGGACAGGGCTAGATCAACTTATTTTTGTATGCTGATCAAGAATATATATACTTACATACATTTTCACAAAACCATTATACCCTGAATTCCCATTTTCATGTAACGTGAGACGTGAGAACGGCTTAGCGATCGAAAAGGGACACTTGACAAACATCTGTGCACTTGGGTGCATGGAATTAATTGTAGCCTGGAAGTACTTTTAAGGTATATAAGCACTATGATTTTGATGAATACTTGCAAAATGCGTTATTTTCCTAATTGTACTCTGCTCAGTTCATTTCATGTTTTTTTCAAACGCTTAATTCACTGTGACGCTTACTTCATTGTGTTCACTATGAAATTGAGAAATTGAGGTTAAAGTTATTCGTTTCCTAACAGTTCAATACTGTAACAACTAAATAGTTGTTTATGTGTGCGTGAAACGGCTAGATCAGAAACGAGAAATCGTCGAGCTTATCGTACAGATGAACAGGGGAATAATCTTCGAAGTGCGAGAAGAAATGGTTCAAGTATTGATTTGAATCGAGCAGCGTTTCGCTATGATTACACCATCGACTATGAAATGCATCCTTTGCATTGGTCCAATTTGATGGTTGAAAGAAAATTGGAGACCGGAATCCCAAATCTGACAAAAACCGAAAATTTGATTAAATCAATATCTACATATATATGCAGAAGACTTGGAGGCTCTAATTCTAAAGATGAATTAACTAAATTTTAAAACTGATTCTCGATAAATTCGTTTATCGATAACTCTGGAAATATACAAGTTATCGAATTTCTGAATTTCGAATTGCCCAAACCGAACAAATACGAAGTTGTGCGGCAATTCGCTCATATTTTTGTGCGTGAAAAAAGTTTGTTCTAGTTGTCCAGTCTATGTGTTGTATGGTTAGTGAATTTCGCCATAGAATGCACTGGACCATAGAATACGGCTCTGAGACTGGTAACAGTAAAACTTGTATTTAGCGTTGAAGGAAGCTATAGATCCGGCCAGTAGAATTGACTCAAATTTCGCAGGTAAATCACTAAATATACATAGATTTAAGTCTAATTCCTTTCCTATAAGTTAGTGTAGATTGTATCAAAATATTTCTTCTAAATTTATTAAAGCCCTATTCTTAGTAGCCTCAGTCTTTGAATTGTACGATTTTGAATTGTGGGGGATAATCTTAAATAGTTTAGGTGCATATAGCTTGTTCTAGTTGTCCAGTGTATGTGTTGTAAGGTTAGTGGTCTTTTTTTCAGAATCGGCTCAGACTGTCAATGTAAGTAAAGTCCACATTAATTAGATACGTCATATGACATAGCCAGATGACGTTTTATGCCTCTGGAAAGAATGTGTAAAACACTCGGGTGTTGTATAAACTTAAAGGAGTACGTGGCCTTGGTTCATATGTGTCCAACTGACAACCGTATTTCTTCACTCCATATTAATGCATGCTAGTACCACAAAACTCATTAGTGAAACTACGAATAGATAGGGTCGCAGTTATAGCTGTATATCATCTACTCATAGTGGTCCGACCTTCAGCAGTTCGATGTTTAAAGTACATTATCGAATTGTAACCATTTGTCCAAACAACGCAAAACGAGTCGGTACCCGTCTGGGACAGAATTATTAAATAATAAATATTAAATATTTTCGTCGCTACTCATACCGACGACACCGTCAAGCTAACAAGGTAGAGAAAGAGGCGGCTACCTATGACCAAATGACTCAATGAACATAAAGGCCAAATTTGACGCATAAAAATTCACTGCATTGCGCCCTACCACTTTTATAATTTAGTTGAGTAAAAAATATATTAAGCCCTGCGGCCTGCCAATAAGTTTGATGCTAAGTCTAACAGAATTTGAACCTTCAACAATGTATACATTGCATTGTGTTGAAGCTGCCTGCTCTCGAGGTTCATATTCTACTTATGCTTGTATTATTGATATACAACAGTAAAATATTTATCCAAAAGTGAACGATCACTTATGTTTCAACAATTCTTCTTCTTCTAGATACAGTTTAGACTGTATTCATAAATTTAGGCTTAGTTATTAATTTCGACGCAATGAATAATAATAATATAATAAGCACTCTTCAGTTTACCTTCTATTTCTATATGTCACGCTCCACACTTAGTGAACTAAAAGCAAAATAATTTTTTGATTCAGAAGATATTGTCAAGAGTTTTTCGTGGTTGGTTACAATTCACATTCTCTTTTGATATCATAAATAAATTCATTTAACCTATCAGACAGATATATTTCTTTTTTTGGATTCCTTTTGCCAATGATCTTCGACTCCTTTCCGAACTTTAACTAAAAAAGGAAGAAAATTTAAATTAAAAAACTGCTATTGTAAACTTTAAAATATGTACTCACATAAAATTTGTATTCTGGAGAAGTAGATTCTAGCATTAATATTCTGTTTTCTATATTTTTAATGCGATTATAAATATTCTCATCGTCGTCCAGGGTTATATGCATATACTCTTCTATATTTTGTAAGCGCGCATTTGTCAGTACATTGTGTTTAACCAGTTCAAACTGGTTATGTTGTGTATTCATTAGTTTATTTAATTGGGAAGAATAGTTTGGTCGTATTTGTCCATTATTATCAACTGTACGATGTACTACTATAATATAATTAATGAAATTCAGCGATTGATATCTCAAATATTTATAGTCTTACCTCTTATATGACCATTTGATTGTTGTTGCTTTACAAGAATACTTTGAGTGCGAGCACATGAATCTTCTTCTACCACCGATTTTGGTAATGCACTATCTGCCAATTGTTTCTTAAAGTCAATTATATTGTACAGATTAATTTCGTCACGTTTTCTTTTTAAAAAACATATTACTCGTCTGTTCAATTCACTGTCGTTTACTCTGATTTGAACAAGTTTATTTTCAGAAATATTTTCTACTTTCTGTTCAATTTTGCATGAAGAAAATTCGAATGATCTTGAAGATGTTTCGGCAAATTCTGTTATAAATTTAAAAAACAAATAAAATCGCTTTCAACTTTTATGTTTATATTATGTACAATTATTTTGTCTATTACAAATAGAAATCTTATAGATTCTTACGGGGCCAAGGACACTCCATATTTGCTTTCCACTCTCCGATTAGATCATTTTCATATATTTCCTTTTTCCATATAGGCACACTCGACTTCAGCTTATCTATAGCAAAGCTAACCGATTCCAAGGCCGCTAGGCGATGAGGTGCAGAAACGGCAATTACTATACTTTCTTCGGTTACAGGAACGCTTCCGAGTCGATGATATATCGCAATATTCTTCAGAGTTGGCCACCGCTCTCGTAGCTCAAAGCAGATCTTTCCCATTTCCTTCAAAGCCATGCTTTCATATGCTTCATATTCCAAAGATACCACCTATAAGAATATCATTTCATTAATAAATCTCCAGTTTTTTAAAAATACAAAAAATATAAAACTATTTTGATTAATAATATCATCTGGTACTGCCCTAGGTTCTGACACTGTTTGGCGAGCGTTCTTAGTGCATATACATATATCAACATTATTTTTATTTTGTACCCTGAGTCCATTGAAAATGGGAAATCAGGGTATAATGGTTTTGATAAATATAAAGTATATATATTCTTGATCAGGGTGACGAGAAAAGTTGATATAGCCATATCCGTCTGTCGGTCTGTCCGTATGTTCGATAACTCTTATGTTACCAGAGTTATCGATAAACGAATATATCGAGAATCAGTTATAAAATTATATTTTATTACAGCCTCCAAGTCTTCTGCATATATATGGATACTAATTTAATACAATTTTTGTTAGATTCTAGATTCCGGTCCCCAATTCGCCCCCACATCCCCAAATGTGTAAAAAATACATTTCAAATTCTAGTGACATACAGTAAAAAAAAAAAAAAACTAATGACAAAACACTTTTTATACCCTGAACCCATTGAAAATGGGAATTCAGACATGCAATTTGGCAAATAGATACATTTAGATACTCTTAATTTACTCTAAAAATTTCGAGCCGTCTCGACTAGAGCCTTCTTACTTGTTAAGCTTAAGATGAGCCAAAATACAAATGAATAAAAATCATTTAAATAATGTACTTTTCCTAACTGATGGATTTTGTTACTATTCACTTACTTAAAATACAATATCAAAATTGAAACTGAAATGAAAAATTACAAACCATATGTACATATGTATAAATATCATCTTCCTTATATCCCTTTTGAATAAAAGGAAAATAATTATTACTAGCGAGTATATATGCTGCAGTCGGGTGCAACTGACTGCATAATACCCTTTTGTTATCATAACTCTAAAAATCTGAACAATACACTTTCTGTTTTTACGGTGTGACGGTTTTTGGATAATACTACTTTTAATGTGCGCTACAAAGAGATCTCAATAATTCGAAAAGGACCAGCATTTTTACGACTTACACGGGGTTGCGATTTATGGTAAATTTTATTTATATTTTTTGTTTTATCCTTTTTAAATCGAATTAACAAGGGTTTTAAATTGCATATGAGCAGAATAACTTCTTTTTTTTTTTTTTTTTGTGTAAATTTGGTTGAAGGATTTTTTAAAGTGTTATCATCAAAAGCCGTAACTTTCAGTATATAAAGCGACATACAGGCACTATAGCCCAAACACAACACAAATTTCAAAAGATTTCGACACAATATAAAAGGTAAAATAATTTATATACATATAAATCCGAATTAAACTCTTACCGACCAATTTTATTAAACCCCTGATTATCTAAAATCCTTGATAAAATTGTTGCAAAAAGACTGTGGTGGTTTGTCAACATAAACTTATACACAACAGTCAAGTCGGTTTCAAAAAAGGCAAATCTACTATAGATAGTCTACTTTTTCTAGACCATCTCATATATAGAACGCTCCCAAAAAGAAAGCACGCATCAATCGTCTCCCTTGACTTTACAAAAGCATTTGACAGAATTGGGCTGCACACGATACTCGACCAACTCAAAACATGGAACATCGGACCCAATATCTTCAGCTACGTAAAAAATATAACAACAAAAATAGGAAACAACTATTCAATGGCACGCCCTTTACATAATGGTATCCCACAAGGCTCTCCCCTCTCGGTTATCCTCTTCACCATCGCTTTCAACAACTCAACTCATATCGCTTCACAAAAACATCAAAGCAAGCGCATATGCTGACGACTTTAATCTTTTCATAAATATCGCGAATACCAAAAATCAAAACATAGACCTCACAAATATCAGAATGGTGCGATTATTCTGGAGCGCAATTATCCCCTACACATCTATCGCAAAAACAACTGCTCATGCCACATCCTTACAACTAACTATTGAAACTCTTAGGCATCCACATCAACAACAAATACATCTTCCACGTCCACATAAAATCCCTAAAAGCTTCGTTAGAAAAAAGATCCACATTTTAAAATGCATATCAAACCACAAATTCAACTGCCACACCTCCTCACAAATTAACGTCACCAAAGCAATATTAATATAAACAAGTAAGAAAGCTCTAGTCGAGATTGCTCGACTACGAAATCCCCTGAGCCCTTCTTCGAACGAATCATATTCCCAGAATGCCTTGTTTCGATTCTCCGCGCGTAAGAAACTATACATACATGCAAAAACACGAGCACACACACACGCTGATCTATGCTTGTACGCCTGAATGTGTGTAAGCATTGCAAGCGTCTGTCTCGCTGCCTTTGTTGCTGCGCCACATGGGTTTTGCTGCAAAAACTTTGATGATTAATAATTCTGTTTCCAGACGGACAATCGTATTGATCTCTTCAGATTATGATTATGATATTCATATCTACATACAGTGGTTCACAGCTTATTTCCACCAGTACCTTAAAAAAAGTTTGTTGGGCTATAAAATCTAAACTATTGGCAATATCCCAAAAATTTAAACGCAGGTTGTTAGTGTGATGTTTTAACTATTACAAAATCAATTCATTTATTTTTTAAATATTTTTTCATTATTTAATAATGTTTAAAAACTAAAAAATGAGACCAAGACAGTTCCACAGCTTATTTCAACCACAAACTTTGCAGCTGATGAAAGATCCGTTATTTTGCAATGCAACAGTAGATTCTTGTTCTATGCTATATGCACTGTTTTCGCAATGTGATGAAATAAGTTTATGCTGAATTTTGAAAGCAGAACTTGCAGAAAAGTTAATTTAGCGAAATGGGACCACGCACACCTATTGAGCAGCGGGAACTTGTTCTAAAACACTATAAAAATGTGGCCATTTTTCCCGTAGAAAAATTGCTGATATGGTTGGACTGAGTGATTCTACAGTTAAAAGCATTATATACCGTTTTGTTTGCGAAAATAGAACCCACGATAAAGGTAGAAATGCTCCAAACAAAATTTTGAATCCCACGGACGAGCGCTATATTGTAAGAAAAATCCGGGATAATCCAAGGCTATATGCCAGACAAGTAGCCAATGATGTTAAGGAGGAGTTGAGCAAGTCATGCCACCCAGAAACTATTCGCCGTGTGCTTCGGGAACATGACTTTAATGGCAGAGTACCACGCAAGAAGCCATTTATAAGCGACAAAAACAAAAAGTGTCGCTTAAAATTTGCACAGGAGCACTTGCACATGGACATAGGATTCTGGAACACATTTTTATTTTGTGATGAGTCCAAATTTAATTTGTTGGGGTCGGATGGGCCCTCATATGTGTGGCGTAGGCCTAACACAGAGCTTGACGTAAAAAATTTGAGGGCTACTGTAAAGCATGGCGGGGCAGCTTTATGGTTTGGGCCTGTATGTCAGCAGCCGGGGTTGGGAACTTGGAGTTCAAACAAATCGGACCTAAAAACTGCATTGGTTGAGGAATAGGGAAAAATTACTCCAGAAGTCACCAAAAAGTTGGTGGAATCTATCCCAAAAAGGCTTAAAATGGTAGTTAGCCAAAAGGGTAGTCACACCAAGTATTAATTTGTTGTTATTTTAAGTTATTATAATGTTTAATAATGTTTTTTCATAAGTGGTTGAAATAAGCTGTGGAACTGACTTGGTCTCATTTTTTAGTTTTTAAACATTATTAAATAATGAAAAAATATTTAAAAAATAAATGAATTGATTTTGTAATAGTTAAAACATCACACTAACAACCTGCGTTTAAATTTTTGGGATATTGCCAATAGTTTAGATTTTATAGCCCAACAAACCTTTTTTAAGGTACTGGTTGAAATAAGCTGTGAACCACTGTATATGCTAAGCCAAACTGCATGTCTCTAGTATTTGAAATTTGGGGGCGGTGGGGCGAAGTGGGGACCAGAATCCAAAATCTGACAAAAACCGAAATTGTATTAAATTAGTATATATATATATATATATATATATATATATATATACAGAAAAAAGTTAATAACATAATTAGATATTTATTAAATTTTCATATGGGGATGTTAAACTATGATAGTTTACTAATTATTATTGCGAGGGAGTGAAAAAAATGTTCTTTTTTTTTTTTTTTATGCGCAAAACCAAAAAAAAGCATGCCAAAAAAGTTTAAGTATGTTTCGCCTGTCCCGTTTACCGTTAGGTGTTGCTCGGAATTTACAACGGTAATCTTAATTTTTCCTTTACTTAACTTCAAATTCTTGAAATATTATGTAATGAAATTTCATTTGAGTCAGTTTTGTGTGCGTAAATGGGACATAATGGGTCGTGGCAAGCAAATACCATTAGAAACGCGACAATTAATTGAAAAGGTATACTTAGAGGGTAAAGGTGTATCCCAAATTCGCAGAAATCGACAGACTGATTGTCCGACCACCCACTAGTGTTCAATCAACATTAAAATCGTACGGGGAAACAGCTAGCCTTGAGGTTCAGCCCAGATCGGGTCGGTCTTCAAAATTAAGTGTCAGAGATAAGCGACAAATTCTCAGCACAGTAAGGAGCGATCCAAAAAAGTCGGCACCCAAAATACAGGAGGAACTATTTCCCACCTCTGGAGTTAGCGTTCATCCATAATCCGTGCGAAATGTGCTGCACAAGGAATGGTACAACGCAGTTTAAGTAAACTGCATAAATTAGTATTATTTCTATTAGTACCCCCCAAAAAGAAAAAACGAAATAGTAGAAAGCAGTAATTGATTTTCGCCACACTTTGAGCTCCATCCGACCAAAAAATGTTAAATTTTGACCCCCAAAAAAAAATTCGGTTCGTTTAGGTACTCTTGAGCGAATTCTAGTCGCTATTTCTTATTGACCTCAGAAATCAACGGTTTCCTTCGAGGGGTTCGTGCGTTGTACCATTCCTTGTGCAGCACATTTCGCACGGATTATGGATGAACGCTAACTCCAGAGGTGGGAAATAGTTCCTCCTGTATTTTGGGTGCCGACTTTTTTGGATCGCTCCTTACTGTGCTGAGAATTTGTCGCTTATCTCTGACACTTAATTTTGAAGACCGACCCGATCTGGGCTGAACCTCAAGGCTAGCTGTTTCCCCGTACGATTTTAATGTTGATTGAACACTAGTGGGTGGTCGGACAATCAGTCTGTCGATTTCTGCGAATTTGGGATACACCTTACCCTCTAAGTATACCTTTTCAATTAATTGTCGCGTTTCTAATGGTATTTGCTTGCCACGACCCATTATGTCCCATTTACGCACACAAAACTGACTCAAATGAAATTTCATTACATAATATTTCAAGAATTTGAAGTTAAGTAAAGGAAAAATTAAGATTACCGTTGTAAATTCCGAGCAACACCTAACGGTAAACGGGACAGGCGAAACATACTTAAACTTTTTTGGCATGCTTTTCGTCGTTTATTTTGGTTTTTGGCGCATAAAAAGAAAATAAAAAAAAGAACACAGTTTTTTTTCACTCCCCTCGCCAATAAATAAGTGCTTTAAATGTAAACTAATCATAGTTTAACAATTTCCCCATTATTGAAAGAGTTCTAATAGAAATAATACTAATTTATGAAGTTTACTTAAACTTTTTTTGCCCACTGTATGTAGAAGACTTGGAGACTCTAAATCTAAAGATGAATTAGCTAGAATTTTATAACTGGTTCCCGATAAAATCGTTTATAGATAACTTTGCAAACATACAAGTTATCGAATTTCTGGAACAAACTCGTACTGCGCGTGCAATATACGAACCTAACACAAAAAGAATGAACTCTCTAGCTTTTGTATCTTCGGAAATCGACGCGTTCATACATACGGACAGACGGACAGGGCTAGATCAACTTATTTTTTTATGCTGATCAAGAATATATATACTTTATGGGGTCTGCCACGCCTCCTCTGCCTGTTACATACATTTAACAAAACCATTATACCCTGATTTCCCATTTTCAATGGGCTCAGGGTAAAAAAATACGGACAAAACATAATCATACTTTTTTTCCTTCAAAACTGTCACGTGTTGTTCCCACAAAAACTGAACACGCTCCACAGCTTTGATCAATAATAAGTTGATGTATAAGATTTATGTCAATTTTATTCCTAATTAATTTAATGTGGTCCATGGCGAACTTTGTAGGTCGTTATCCTCCACTTATGGGCGGAATCACAGCAATTTCATCTCCTTTACATAAGTATATATCTGCGTCCAGATTCTCAATATAGTTTTCGTTGTGAGCTATGATCAAATTGTTTCTTATTGTATGCAAGTTGAAACAACAAATTAATTCTTTCAACAAATTTTCAGCTTTGACCACCGATTGAACAGTAAATTTTGCACGTGAAGTTTTTGCTAGCTCGCGACTTTCAGCAAAAAATAGCACGTCAATGTCCACTAGTAAAGGGCGCGCTTCCATATTTATTATTAGTGATGGCACGATTAATCATTTGATACACAATAATCGATTATTTTGCTTCCTAATTCGTGAATGGAATTGTATCGTAAAATGGGTAGTGAGTCACTAACCACTAACACTAACCACTAACACTAACCATACAACACGTAGACTGGACAACTAGAACAAACTTTTTTCACGAACCGGATTTTGAGTTCCCGTCCTAATAATCTTCGTATTTGCTCGGCTCTGTAATTTGCTGCTCGGGCAGCGAAAATATCGTAGTTGATATTCAGTTCGCTGCCAGCGCTCTAACGAAATGGTCTTATTTTTGTATGAAGCACCACTCTCTCTCTCTCTCTCTCTCTCTCTCTCTCTCTCTCTCTCTCTCTCTCTCTCTCTCTCTCTCTCTCTCTCTCTCTCTCTGTTTCTCTCTCTTTGACTGGCCCACCATGTTCTCTATGCTCTCTCAAATGTATATGCATGTGCATGTATGTTTGAATGTGTGTATGCATACATACATACATATGTATATGCGGCCAGTCGACAGCGCACAAAATTCAAATTTGTTCGCGACTTGCAAACGATCCCATTTCTTACCTTCTGAGTGAAGAGTATGCTGAACTTTTCAAAGCGATTGCCATGCTCATGCAAAATATAAAGATTATTATTATTTTCATGTAGGGTATGAAAGCGTTGATGCGCCTGAAGAAAATGCTTTAACGATGAGCATGCATACATTGTCAAGTCTAATATTTGCAGTTGCATGGCTTGAGAGACTTAGAATTGTTGAAAGGTCTACTGAGTGGAGTAGGTAGCAAGAATAGTTTTGCACACAGGCACATAAATGCTTATACATGTAGCAAGCTACTGTAATTGTGTGAAATGTTTACATACATATATGCGTGTTCATAGTATGAGAGCATTGGCGTGTGCCTGCCACGGGCCTTTTTGATTCTGTGAACGATTTCGGTTGGATCTCTTCTGAGTGAAGAGTATGCCGAATTCTTGAAAGCGTTTGCCATGGTCATGCAAAATGTAGGCGTTTTCATGAATATTTGTAGAAAGGGTATGAAAGCGTAGAAGCAAAAATATTTTCCCACATAGCACATATGTACATACATAAATGCTCATACTGTAAATGCTGTAACGGCCGATTGACCAAATCATATCTTCATGCGCCACTAGTGCAACTAACCATACAACACATAGACTGGACAACTGGAACAAACTTTTTTCACGAACCAGATTTTGAGTGCATGGGTCACGAAACATGCAAATGCCCCAGGCAGAGCATTCATTCAAATTCAAAGGCTCACATCAGCTACCCACAGCAATCGCTGGGAAAATAGAATTGCTACATGCAGCAAGTGTATCGCACACAGGCACATAAAAGCCTACACACATAGCAAGGAAGTGTAAATGTGTATGTGTATGTGTGTGCGTATGCAAGTTCACATCAGCTACCCAAACGAACGAAAGTCAACTGCTGGGGGTTCTAATAGTAGTACTACAGGCAGTAAGAATATCGCACACAGGCACATAAATGCCTATACATATAGCGAGGAAGTGTAAATGTGTGTGTGTATGTATGCTCACATCGCTACCCAACCGAACGAAAATCAACTGCTGGGGGTTCTAATAGTGCTCTACAGGCGGCAGCAAGAATATTGCACACAAGCACATAAATGCTTACACATATAGCGAGGAAGTGTAAATGTGTGTGTGTATGGTCATCAAGAAATAATATTCGTTATGCACGTCAACACTTTCATACCCTTTCCACAAATAATCATGAAAACGCTAACATTTTGCATGAGCATGGCAAAGCCGTTTAAGAATTCGGTATACCCTTCGCTCAGAAGGGAACCAATGGGATCGCGTCGAGAAGAAATTTTAATTTTTGTGAGCTGCTTGCTGTTTGTGCCAGCATACATATATTTTTGTGAGAAGAGAGCAGAGAGTAAAAAGCATAGGGCAGAAAGAGAAAGAGAGCAAGGGAAAGAGCGGCACATGCCAGGCCTTTTTTGAAAATCGACCATCACCGTCGAGCGCTCGAAGCGGAATGATTTTGCCATCAGAAATTTTTTTCTCCCGACCCTAAAAGTAAAAACCCGAGCAAATACGAAGTTGAGGGGGTTCTAATGTCAAAAAATAAGTGTGCACATTAACTTGTACCAGTTATCCAGTCTATGTGTTGTATGGTTAGTGGTTGTATGGTTAGTGCACTAACAATACAACCACTAACCATTAGTGCTGGGAAAATATCGATCTTTGCCTAGATCGATATTTCGATATTATGTCAAATCAGGTACTAAATATTAAAGAACAAATGATAACTTATCAACAGGTAATAAAAAATAATTGACCATTAATAATTTAATTAATTCAAAGTTGAGGTAGGCACACGCCCAATATTCCAGACCCATTCGCGTCGAGAAGAAATTTCAATTTTTGTGAGCTGCTTGCTGTTTGTGCCAGCATACATATATTTTTGTGAGAAGAGAGCAGAGAGTAAAAAGCATAGGGCAGAAAGAGAAATAGAGCAAGGGAAAGAGCGGCACATGTCAGGCCTTTTTTGAAAATCGACCATCGCTGTCGAGCGCTCGAAGCGGAATGATTTTGCCATCAGAAAATTTTTTCTCCCGACCCTAAAAGTAAAAACCCGAGCAAATACGAAGTTGATGGGGTTCTAATGTCAAAAAATAAGTGTGCACATTAACTTGTACCAGTTGTCCAGTCTATGTGTTGTATGGTTAGTGTTATTATTTAGTTTCACTTTTTAGTTTTTTAGTTTCAGTTTTTAATAAGTTGTTTATAATTTTTATTTGTTTTTTGTTTGAAAATACATATGTAAAATACATATCAAAAATTTAATGGTTTAGCAATTTTTTGTGGCAATTTTCACAACATTTTTAGCTATTTTTAGCCACTTTTTTTTCCAAATCTATCAATTTTTGCTTAGGAGATTCCGGCAGCACTGACTACGATATTTTCGCTGCCCGAGCAATAAATTACAGAGCCGAGCAAATACGAAGATGATTAGGACGGGAAATCCAAATCTGGTCGTGAAAAAAGTTTGTTCTAGCTGCTCAGTCTTTGTTTTGTATGGTTAGTGGTGATACGAATTAGAACTTTTTGAAATTGACATTCATCGTTAGAGCTATCGATAGTATTGCAGCTCTGCGTTCGTAGCATTCTTCCCAATGTTTGTACGTGTGGTTAATATCAGCTGCTTGTGGGTAGAAATTTATAAATTGTGCAAAATTATACTGTGAGTAGTTATTATACATATATATACACTGCGCGTCATTAGGTTATCGCCCTCCTTCACACTCACCGCAAATACTCAATAAAATCTAAACTATCAGAGCTCCACCCTTATTTTGTGTTATTATGGTACATCCATTTCTCTTTCAAATAAAACAATATTTTTATTAAGGGAAAATTTATTCAAAATGGTAAATCAGGGTATAATGGTTTTGATAAAAGGATGTAACAGGCAGAAGGAGGCGTGGGAGACCCCATAAAGTATATATGTACATATATTCTTGCTCAGGTTGACGAGAAAAATTGATATGTATAGCCATGTGTGTCTGTCCATCCGTCCGTATATATGAACGCGTTGATTTCCGACAATACATATGTATATTAAGAGCTAGAGAGTTCATTCTTTTTATACCCTGAACCCATTGAAAATGGGAATTCAGGGTATAATGGTTTTGTGAAAATGTATGTAACAGGCAGAAGGAGAAGTCGCAGACCCCATAAAGTATATATATTCTTGATCAGCATAAAAAAATAAGTTGATTGAGCCCTGTCCGTCTGTCCGTCCGTCCGTCCGTATGAACGTCGAGATTTCGGAAACTACAAAAGCTAGAGAGCTGAAATTTCACATGAACATGCGTATGTTAGCTACGCAGTACGAGTTTATTTTGTTTTTTCGATAACTCATCCCATTTCCAAATTATCGATAAAAAATCGAAAATTTATTTCCATTTTTTAGGTTTTTTGGACATAACTTCTACATTATTTCAGCTAGAGACTTCAAATTTGTTCATTTAGATAGATATTATGGATACGCAAATTATGTAATTTACAGATTTTGGATGCCACGCCCCCTTCGCCCCCAATTTGAAAAAAAACGCATTTCAAATACAAGAGACTTGCAATTTGGCACATAGATAGACTTAGATACTCTTAATATATTCCGAAAGTTTCATGAAGATCGTCCATCTAGAAATGGAGTTATAAGCGTCCAAATATAGCCCAACCCACCACCAAGCCACGGCAGCAACTGCGCAGTTAGCAGAGCGCGCGCTCATAAGTGCGTAAAGAAGAAGAGTATCACTTTTTTGCTGGGTTCAGGGGATCTCGTAGTCGAGCCGTCTCGACTAGAGCCTTCTTACTTGTTTTGTGTTAGGCTCGTATATTGCACGCGCAGTACGAGTTTGTTTCAGAAATTCGATAGCTTGCATATTTGCAGAGTTATCGATAAACGAATTTATCGGGAACCAGCTATCAAATTCTAGCTAATTATTCTTTAGAGTTAGAGCACTTACCATACAACACATAGACTGGACAACTAAAACAAACTTTTTTCACGACCAGAATATGAGCCAAGGGACCACTCAACTTCGTATTTGTTCGGTTTGGTCTATTCAGGCTCGGGCAGTCAAAATATGATCCGACGAATTCATTGCGCTGCAAGCGCTCAACGGGCATGGTCATATTTTCATATGAGTACATTCTATATGCTATTTTTCTTTACTCTCCCTTTCTCTTTTTTCTCTCTCTATCTCACTCTATGCGAGCACAAGCCAGTTGCCCACAAAAATTGAAATTTGTTCGCGAGTGGCAATTCGCGACGATCCCGTCTGCCATTCTTAGTAAGAGTATGCCGAACTCTTAAACGTCTTTGCCATGCTCATGCAAAATTTTTGATGTGCAAAACATTACTTTTTCGCGATGAGCATGCACACACACATTTACTGTGTCTTGCTACATGTATGAGCATTTATGTGACTGTGTGCGAAACTTTTGCTGCTTGTAGTAATTGTAGGGACCAACACTTGTCTATTTTGTATGGTTTGAATTATAGAGTGACTGTGAAATGAGCCTCTACGACTTGTATCAGTCATTTTGGCAATAATGAGTACATGGTGTATTCTGACATTGTTATATATTCAAAATCTGTAAATTACATAATCTGCGTATCCATAATATCTATCTAAATAAACAAATTTGAAGTCTCTAGCTGAAACAGTGTAGAAGTTATGCCCAAAAAATCTAAAAAATGGAAACGAATTTTCGAATTTTTTATCGATAATTTGGAAATGGGATGAGTTATCGAAAAAACAAAATAAACTCGTACTGCGTAGCTAACATACGCATGTTCATGTGAAATTTCAGCTCTCTAGCTTTTGTAGTTTCCGAAATGTCGACGTTCATACGGACGGACAGACGGACAGGGCTAGATCAACTTTTCTCGTCACCCTGATCAAGAATATATATACTTTATGGGGTCTGCCACGCTTCCTTCTGCCTGTTATACTTTTAACAAGACCATTATACCCTGATTTCCGATTTTCAATGGGTTCAGGGTATAAAAAATAATAATAATAATAATAATAATAAAAAAATAAAGTAAAGTGAAATAAAAATTAATAAAGAAACAAGGAAGATATTAAAAGCTCTTAAAAGAAGAGCTGTAATATAGAATATTTGATGGGATTGAGAAATCGCTGCAAGCAACAATAGCAACATAATGTAGCTTATGCCTGTGAATTGGGAGTGATTTCCCTAAGGTGAGCTAAAAGCAACGATTTAATTTTAGGAAGAGAGCTCTAAGGAAAATACGTGATAATATTTATTAAAATTAACACAAAGAACATGAAGCAAACTATGCAAAGAATAATCCGTAGTGCAAATAGGTAAATGAAGCGGACGATAATGTCTAGTTGTTCGGGACGGAACCGAGAAATTGAGACGCATCAACAAAAAGGACGAATCAATATTACCGTTAATTACTTTGTGCAGAAAATCAATGCCTAGAACTATTCTGCGATTCACTAACGATGGAAGATCAATGAGCTGAAGCCTAATATGGTAAGACGGTAATCGTAAATTACTGTCCCAGTTAAGATCCCTTAGGGCAAAAAGAAGAAACTGTTTTTGGACTGATTCGATACGATCTTGATACAGTTTATGTTGCGGAGACCAAACAACTGAGCAATACTCTAAGATAGGACGTACAAGCGAAATTGTTTGGTAATAAAAGGATCATTAAATTCCTTAGACCAACGTTTAATAAAGCCAAGCACACTTTTAGCTTCATTTATGATGGTAGAAATATGAAGATTAAAATTAAGTTTACAGTCAAAGAGAACACCAAGATCCTTGACTGTAAAGATGCGTTGTAAGGAAATGTTACTAATTTTTTAGTCAACAATATGAGGAACGGAACGACTGAAAGTCATAGTCATACACTTTGAGCAATTTAGGTGCAACTGGTTCACGACACACCAAGATTGAAATGCATCAAGGTCATCTTGAAGGTGTAGATGCCCATTTGCACTGGAGTATGGAAGGCAAAGTTTTACAGGAAGATCATTTATAAAAAGCGAAAATAGTAATGGTCCTAAATGGCTACCTTGAGGAACACCAGGCGAAACAAAGATAAGTTTAGAAGTAGCTGTTCTCAGCAAGACTCTTTGGGTTCTACCGTTCAAATAGGATGAAATCCAGCACACAAGTTTAGGGGAAAAACCTAAACGTTCGAGCTTCAGAATTAATATCTGATGATTAACTGTGTCAAATGCTTTACTGAAATCAGTATAAATAACATCAGTTTGCATTTTTTTAGAAAAGCTATCATTGACAAGTTAAGTAAATTCGAGTAAATTCGAGGATGTTGATGTTGGGATGGTTGAAATATCGATTTGCAGAAATGTTGCAAGGTTGATGTTATAATTTTTTCAAATAACTTCGGAATAGCAAATAATCTCGCAATACCTCTAATTGGAAATATTAGATCTTCCACCTTTTTTATATAGAGGAATGATGAAAGACTCTTTCCATATTGAAGGGAACACAGAAGTTTCCAAAGACAAGTTAAACAATTTTAGCAATGGTGATTGAAGAGAAACACTGCACTCTTTAATGACACAACTTGGGATATTGTCAGCACCAGGGGAGAAAGATGACTTCAGCGTCTTAATGGCTGTAGCTAAAGAGGCTGCAGTAACATTAGGAGCATAAATAGAACCATAATCAGGAAGTGAATATGGATACGAATCACAATAGAGATCAACAGAAGTGTAAGTGGATTGCAAAAAATCTGCAAAAAGATCAGAGGAATCCTGAGTACAATCAGTACAAGTTTTATTAGCACCAAGGACAAATGAGGACGGCAAACCAGAAGACTTACGCTTCAAGTTTACAAATGAGTAAAATTGTTTAGGATCTCGAGCAAACTGTCGTTTGCAACGTACAAGGTAATTCTCATAACACCGAGAATTTAAAAGACTGAAGTTTGACTTGGCAATGGAATATTTAGACCAGTCAACACTTGAACCAGACCTTTTAAAATTTTTAAAACATTTAGTTTTAATGTTTCTTAAATTCGAAAGAGTCTTAGTAAACCATGGCGGTTTATTTGAACGGGGCAATATGCGACGGAGAGGGACGCACACATCCAGAATAGAATTTAAGGTATTATAAAAAATCGATGCTGCCAAATTAATATCAACCGACTCATATAGAAGAGACCAGTCTGTTAAATTAATTAATTCATTAAGTAAAACAAAATTGCACTTACGATAACAGCGGACTAAATTAGAAGGCAAAGATGAATAAGTTAGAGGATTATCAATATATAATAAAACCTCTACAGTGGGGTGATGCAAATCCTCTGGGAAGCAGAAAGGAGTTGATCTCATGACATTAATGATGGAGTCATAATTAATGAACACAAGATCAAGCGTGCGATTCAGATGGTTAGAAATGGAGTTCATCTGAAACATGGAAAGATCATCAAAAAGATAGTGATCAATTGTCGGAATAAAGTAATTTGCATTACAAGTTGAACCAAGAAGTGTTAGGAATATTGAAATCACCCAACACAAGAAGAAAGTCTCTATCAGTTACATGTTCATAAATTTCTTTAATACAGGTTATATGTTGAGCATAAACCTGCATTTCAGAAGAGGGAGGGATATAAGAACATGTAATAAACACAGAGCACGATGGGAGCAATAATTTAACCCCTATAATCTCGACATCATGAAGATAGGAAAAGGTAAATATTTCGGAGTGGATACTGGATTTAACAGCAATTAAAACCCCACCACCTTTACGCATCGATCGATCAAGTCTATAAATAGTGAAATTATTTCAAAGAAGGCAATAATGTCATATTGATCACTAAAACTATGCAAGTATAGACTTTTCAGTTTAGATTTCAATCCACGTACATTTTGGTAAATGAGTGAAAGCTGAGAAGAAGAAAGAAACATATTTAGTTTTTTGGTGTAATAATTGATGTTGATTGCACCGAAGGTAAATTCAAAGAAATAAGATGAGATTTGTTTCGATTTTTAGGTTTAAATTCATGGACAACTACATGAGGTGGCCAGAATTTGGGATCACATATTGTTGTGAAATACTCAACCGGCACATTGATCTCGAATGAAGCAATTTCTCGCGGAGTCGCAAAACTAAACTTCGATATAAAGACATTGGCCGAGATCTTGCTTGAAATAAAAGCAGATACTGCCTCACATGTCGTATCGGATGAAAGCCTAGATAAGAAAACTTGCTTTCGAGGAGAGACGACAGATAAGGTAATGCCAGGAGTGGATGACTTATTGTCACTCTTAGTTTGAGCAATAATTGGAGAGGAGTCCAATTTTTGAACGGAGACTTGAGTATCAATAGCAGCAACGTATAGGATCAAGAGAGTTAGGCGCAGAGGACAATACAGAAGCACAGGGTGAGGGTGGAGCAAGCAAGTTCGGTGACGGTATTGGTACAGAAGGAGGTACCAATAACAGTGGAGTCTCCGAATTAGGAGGAGGACTTTCAAAATTATACTGGTTTAGAATCTCTTCAGCAGCAGCCATGTCACTGGATAACTGCTTAGAGAGCTTTCTCAGTTTTAAAAATTGAGCCCTGACAGCACTATACATTTTGGAAAAATTTATTTGTTTTTCCAAACAGATCGGACAAGACCAGCGTAAGCCACCACTATCAATTTTGGCAGTGGACATGATCTTGTCATAATCACGCCCAGTAAGACCGCACACTTAGTATGCATCATATTTTCGCACAACCAGCAATTTACAAATTGCGCTTGTGCAGCATCACCTGCCAGCCGGAATGTGCATGATTTTTTGCAGCAACTCATATTGGCAAATGGAAAAAAACGGAAAATAAAAACGAAAATAAAAACAGAGAGAATGTAAATATACTGAGAGAGCAAGAGCAACAACAAACAGCCGTTAGAGAGCAAGTGCACAGCGAGCGAATAAACTTGCACAGCACGAAATTAAAATTAAGATAGGGAAAAAATACAACAATAGTAAGCAAGACCAAAATTGCAAGCACTCACACTAACAAACGTTTTAAGAGCGAAGTAGGGAGAGAGCCAAAAGAAATTAGAAACACTAAATCAAAATGCAAAATAATGCTAGTAAACAAGACACTAGCTGCACCAAACTTCAAAGTAAAAAAAGCAATTTACCAAAAGCACAGTATAACATTGATCAAACCTTGATGACACTTGCAATTATTAACACCGATTATGTGAACTTTAATAAAATCAATTTAATAAGAAAATATAAGAATAACTTGCAGAGCAAAAATAAACACGTCTCCATATGTATGTACATGACTACAAGCGAAGATCAGCGTGTAAGCTTATGTATTTGCATGTATAGTTTCTTACGCGTGGAGAATCGAAACGAAGCATTCCGTCTGACAATCGCATTCATCTCTTCAGATTATGATTATGATATTCATATCTACATAGTACATGTGTGCTAACAGCATGTCTCTAGTATTTGAAATGCATTTTTGTCACATTTCGGTGTGTGGGGGCGAAGTGGGGACCGGAATCCTAAAGCTGAAAAAAAAAACCGAAATTGTATTAAATTATTATCTGATTTCTCATTTTCAATGGGCTCAGGGTATAACAGTTGATTTCCCATTTTCAATGGGCTCAGGGTAAAATAAGAATTTGCGTACAATAGGAAAAGTGAAAAAAATGAGTGTAAGGGGGTCGCTAACCTGATGACGCGCAGTGTATTTTTAGAATTCATTTGTTAACAAATTAATTATAAGGATCTTAAAAAAACTACAATAATTTTCGCTCTTTCATCAATAAGTTTTTCAGCATATTCTTGGATGCTATATTTCGTAGGCCACATAATTCTGAATTCTGGCGAATGGGGTGACGAATTCAACTGTATTCACCGAATTCAAAGTAACAAAGTGCTTAAGCCCTATAGTCTACTTTACACTCAATGATGCACTTCCTACATACACTCCCATATAACCATACCACCATACTTAACAATTTAAGCAAGACTCTTGATCGATGTTTCGCTTTGGGAATCAGCGTCTCCTGAGTAATGCATTTTGACACCCAAGGCCGCAAAATTGTATGGCGTAAAAATGATACAGCCATCGAAGGTTTAATTAAAGTCTGGAATCTCGATAGAGAAACGCGATCGATAAATTCATAAAAAACATATGCTCATATAGTCATAGGAATCGCAGGGGTAGACCAAGCAACAGCGACAACATGTGTGCAAACGTGCCACAAGGCCACACAAGATTTATTTATAAATATAAAATAATTTTTTCCTTACAAAGTATTTGAGTACTATTTCCAATACTCTTTCATTAATTTCGGGTGTCAGATTCTCGTTCTCAAGTGGGTTTCAAGAGTCTGACTTCAACAAAACAACCTATTCACTATAGCTAAAAATTATCATTCCAATGGACCAATTTATTTTGATACACTTTGTATTAGCCAAGATCAACGGCAAAGTTAAACTTTCATTCATATGAAGATTGCAGATCAATTTAATTTCAGATAATTGATAACTCTCCTATATGAATGAAATCAGTCCATGTTCAACTTTAACATTAAGAAAATAACAAGTGGGTAGTTGTACGTGTAAATGTGTGACTATTAGATAAAGCGTAGTGAAGAAAAAATTAGTTAATAAAATTGTTAAAATAAACAATTAAATTATTGCAATAAAAATTACAAATTTATTTTAGGTTAAACTGACGACTGTGATAAACGATTCAATCAAAAATGAAAACACGGTTTAGCTCTTACGATATTATATGTGGCGTGGCAGAGCTTCAAAGGTAATTTAATTTTTTTTTGAAATATTTAAATTTTTTAAATTTTTATGATAAAATAAGATGTTTAATTTTTCAGTAAAGAAAAAAAAATTATCAAAGTAGGGTTCAAAAGTTATATCTTTTCATCTGATCGAATATTAACAATTATGTTACTATGAATTAGTGATACATACTAGTATAATTAGAATATTAAAAAAAAAAATAAAAAAATTATAATAATAATAATAATAATAATAATAATAATAATAATCGATTCAGTGTGTCAAATTTTCTTCTAATTATGGTAAACCTAACAAATTCTTAAGCACACGAAATACAGTGGCTCACAGCTTATTTGATACAGTGCAACTTTTCGACTTTACCCTTCCTTAATATCGAAAGGAGAAGGTATATCGACAAATTTTAAATGCACTTATTTAGCTATATATTTAAATTACTACTTTTAAGTATTGGTACTTCCAGGAAATTTTGTTTTTGGCGTGGCAGTCAAACTTTACGGGTATATGTCGATTTTAGAGCTCTCAGCTTATTTGATACAGTATGTTTTATGTAAATAAAATTGCCATATACAAGGCGTTTTTTGTCTTTCGCGCATTATGCTATGTTTGGTTAATATAGAAGGCAAATTTTTTTTTGCGATCTGCAATACCTTAACACACTAGGAAAAAATATATTGTATAATGAGCCCACGAACAACAATTGAGAAGCGTGAACTGGTCTTTTGCTCTTTTAAAAAATGATAGAGTGGCTGCAAAAGTACAGAGCTATTGGAATTAAGTTCCTCCACAGTCTACCATGTTATATTTATATTTATACCATATTTATTATAGACTTTAAAAAAGAGAATTCTCTAAAACACAAGAGCAGAAAGGCACCAATGAAATTTTCACTGAATCCGACTAGCGCTACAGAGCTCGAAAAATTCTAGTTAACTCCAAGTTGTCTTCTTTAAAGTTGGGTGAAGAGGTTGAAAATTAACTGGGCAAGGTTTCGAGAGCATAAGCTATTCGACGTGTGTTGCTCGACCATGATTTCAAAGCAATAGTAGCTCGAAAGAAGCTGTTTAAAATAAAGGAGAATTACCTAACCTAGCCTTTCATAAGGAGCACATTTTGAAGGACTCCTCGTTTTGGAACATTGGGATTTTTTCGGAGGAGTCAAAATTTAATATTTTGAGCTTCGGCAGGATGTTTTATGTGTGGAGAAAGCCGAATACTGAGCTCAACAAAAAGAAAACCTTAAAGCAACAGTGAAGCATTGCTGTGACCACGATATGGTTTTGCTTGTCCGCAGCCGGAGTCGGTACTTTGGTATTCATCGATAAAATTATGTAGAAAATTCATTACCTTCATATAAAATAAAAAATTTTGATCTGAAGTTCCAAAAAACTGGCTATAGGCAACAGTCTCCGTTTCTACTAAGTCAAAGACCCGATCCGCAAAGCTATATTCTTTCAAACATGGCTTATTTGGAACTGTCCCCACGTCATGAATCCCCCGGCATAGTCTTCCGAATTAAATGTCATCGAGAATCTGTGGGCACTTTTAGTCAACAACGTCAGAAAACATAAGAATTGTAACAAAGAAGACCCAAAGAGAACCTTACTGGAGGAATGGACCAAAACAACGCCAAGCTATACTCAAAACTTGATGGATTCAATGACAAATAGGCTGCAAGCTACGATAAAAGCTAAGGGAATACAAACCAACCATTAAATTAAAGGGTAACCTTAAATTTTAGTATTTTACTGGCACTGTATCAAATAAGCTGTGAGGGAATTTTAAGAATTTTTTTTGCTGTTGAACAGCATTATTTTTAAATAAAATTTTTTGTTTTATAAAACAAGGAATTGCCCTCTTTAAAATGACATTTAAAGTATTGCGATATCATTTATAGTTTTTAAATTACATCAAGAGAACATTTTAAAATTGAAGTGTATCAATTAAGCTGTGAGCCACTGTATGTTGGACTTGCGTAAAATCCCTCTAAATTATTAACAGTATGATAACAGTGCACCATGGGGAATTTTGCCGTTTTTCGGGTATTTAGTATTTATTTCAAAGTATTCAAATTATTATTTTTTTTTAAACTAGCATCTTTAGAAAACTCCAAACTTTTAGAAACAATACCTACAATGTTAATTAACAGTCCGGTATTAAGCCTAACAGCTGTTAAAGTCAGCTTTTATTTTGGAAGAGCACATGCCTTCAGATTGCAATTTTTGGTAGCCGATTTTCAAATTGTCATTACTCCAAGACCATGCATAATTTTTATGAAATTTAAAAGGGATATCAATCATAAGAGTTTGTACGTGTTTTGTAAGTGTTGAATAACCCAACTTTTTGTATTTGCGCTTGTTCTATTAATATTTTGTAAAATTAGCAAGTGTTGTCCATTGTCATTTCGTGTAAAGGAATTTCACCTTTGAGAAGGCATACAAAAAAAGTAGAACGGCTGATAAGTGTAATTCCAATTATCGTAGAATCATTAATTATGATTTTAATGAACTTTGTCTCAATGTGCACTTTTCCGCACAATCGGCGCAAATTCATTTCTTGCAAGTGACTACGAGCTGAGCTGAATGCTTTTTGGCTCAATGGAAAATGCAAATCTAACCATAACACAGTAATTTTTGATTTTCTTAAGGCGAAACTAAATAAGATTAAACTTATTAATTGTATTTGAAAAGCAAAATCCGCATTATTTGCAAATATAATTGCCGAATGGAAACAAGTAAGAAGGCTCTAGTCGAGACGGCTCGACTACGAGATCCCCTGAACCCTGCAAAAAAGTGATACTCTTCTTCTTTACGCACTTATGACCGCGTGCTCTGCTAACTGCGCAGTTGCTGCCGTGGCTTGGTGGTGGGTTGGGCTATATTTGGACGCTTATAACTCCATTTCTAGATGGACGATCTTCATGAAACTTTCGGAATATATTAAGAGTATCTAAGTCTATCTATGTGCCAAATTGCAAGTCTCTTGTATTTGAAATGCGTTTTTTTCAAATTGGTGGCGGAGGGGGCGTGGCATCCAAAATCTGTAAATTACATAATCTGCGTATACATAAAATCTATCTAAATAAATAAATTTAAAGTCTCTAGCTGAAACAGTGTAGAAGTTATGCCCAAAAAACCTAAAAAATGGAAACGAATTTTCGATTTTTTATCGATAATTTGGAAATGGGATGAGTTATCGAAAAAACAAAATAAACTCGTACTGCGTAGCTAACATACGCATGTTCATGTGATTTCAGCTCTCTAGCTTTCGTAGTTTCCGAAATCTCGACGTTCATACGGACGGACGGACGGACGGACGGACGGACGGACGGACGGACAGACAGACGGACAGACGGGCAGGGCTCAATCAACTTATTTTTTTATGCTGATCAAGAATATATATACTTTATGGGGTCTGCGACTTCTCCTTCTGCCTGTTACATACATTTTCACAAAACCATTATACCCTGAATTCCCATTTTCAATGGGTTCAGGGTATAAAAATGAACCCGAAGACGATTTTGTGGGATAAGTATTTCTGGCTGATCAAGAACTCGAAACTGAAGAATATTAATTTTAAAAAATTTTTGGGTGGGCGGGGACACGCCCCCTTTTCCAAAAATGTTTCCTAGGGAATACATAATAATAATAAAAAACTGGATCAAAAAATCTGGCTTAGTTTTCAAGTTATTAATTAATACCCGATAATTTGGAATTTTCCCCATAGTGCAGTGTCACAGCTAGAAGCTAGCCTCGCGAGTCGCAACAGAACATCGTTGGATACGTGCAACTTATGTATTAAAAAGTAAGAAAACTCTAGTCGAGACTGCTCGACTACGAGATCCCCTTCTTCGAACGATAATTTGGAATTTTCCCCATAGTGCAGTGTCACAGCTAGAAGCTAGCCTCGCGAGTCGCAACAGAACATCGTTGGATACGTGCAACTTATGTATTAAAAAGTAAGAAAACTCTAGTCGAGACTGCTCGACTACGAGATCCCCTTCTTCGAACGAATAATATTCCAAAAATTATTCTATTCGTTTCTGCAAGCGTAACAAGCTGTACTTGTACACACACGCGCGCAGCCACACGCTGATATACGCTTGTTGGCATGTATGTATGTGTGCACGCATTGCAGTCGTCTTGGTGTCTCGCTCTCTCGCTTGCTCTGCCACGTGGGTTTTACTGCGAGAACTTATTTAATTAATAATTCTGTTTCTAGACGGAAACAGACTTTTATATTATGATCATGACATTCATATCCATATGCCAAGCAAAACTGTATGTCTCTAGTATTTGAAATACATTTTGTTACACATTCGGGGGTGTGGGGGCAGAAGACTTTGAGACTCTAACTCTAAAGATGAACGAGATATAACTTTATAACTGATTCTCGATAAATATTTTTATCGATAACTCTGGAAATATAAACGTTATATGTTATTATTATTCTTTTATAGGTTAATAGGACTGCGTATAAACCAAATATATGATATCGACAATAAGACTTATCTTTTTCGTCTTCATGGAGGCGGAGCTTCGGAGAAGGTTACCTTGTTGATTGAATCTGGAACTCGTTTTCACACGACTGCATTTGAATGGCCAAAGAATATGGCACCTTCGGGATTTTGCATGAAGTTCAGGAAGCACTTAAAAAATAAGCGACTTGAGCATATAACTCAACTAGGGGCTGATCGCATAATTGACTTTCAATTTGGCTCTGGAGAAGCTGCTTATCATGTATTTTTAGAGTTATATGATCGTGGAAATGTTATTTTAACTGATTGTGAGCACACAATACTTTACGTTTTACGTCCTCACACGGAAGGAGAAAGTATAAGATTTGCCGTGCGTGAAAAGTATCCCATTGATCGTGCCAAAGAAAGAAGTTCTGAACTGCATGAAAACAAAATTCGTGAAATTTTAGAACATTCAAATAAAGGAGATAGCTTGAAACGTATATTGATGCCGATTTTAGACTGTGGCCCAACTGTAATTGAACACGTTCTGATTGAACATGGATTACAAAATTACTTTTTAAAAGGTTCTGTGAATGCAGAGGAAGAACAAGCAGAATTATCTAAAAAACAAAGCAGAAAAAAAAATCGTAATAATCCAGATTTATCTACATCTGATATACATTTTTTTGATTTTGACACAGATTTTCCAAAGCTTATGCTGGCTATCAAGGTTAGTACAAGTTTTTTCCTTTAATGTCTTTTATAATCCAAATTCATAATAAATTCAGAATTTAATAGTTAAACATAAATTGAGAATATAACTTTTTTGTTGAAATGTATTTTAAGACTACGTTGTTTACTGTTCCCCAAGCTTGTGAAATGCTAAATTTACTATTTTGGATCTCACTGAAAGTGTATCAAAATTTGATTTTAATTTAAAAATATATATTATATAAAACAACGAAGTGTTGTTAAGTTGATTTTGAACAAAACTCGAATCAGTTTTATGCATGCTGTTTGTATTTACAAGTAGTGTTTTACACTATATTTTAAGAGTCTTTCCGGGATACCCTAAAAATTTTAAATCATTTATACTGTATTAACGAAGTAATCAGAACTTTTTCGTGTAAAATGTATAACACTGCCAATTAAACTTTGAATTCCCATTTTTAATGGGTTCAGGGTATACACGATTGAGTAATACTAGGTTATGCAAAGCGGTCTGTTAAGTTAACAGTGAAACGTCACACGGGGTCGGCCGCATTTAAGTTTGTATGATAATTAGGCAATTTTGGCACTGTTAACTGTCTTAAAACTAGTATACCACTAACCATACAACACATAGACTGGACAACTAGAACAAACTTTTTTCACGCACAAAAATATGAGCGAATTTCCGCACAACTTCGTATTTGTTCGGTTTGGGCAATTCAAGCTCGGGCAGTCAAAATATGAAACGACAAAGTCATTGCGCTTCCAGCGGTCGACCGGGATGGTCATATTTTCATATGCGCATTTTCTATGCTCTCTCTTTTTTCTCTCTCTATCTCACTCTATGCGAGCACAAGCCAGTTGCCCACAAAAATTGAAATTTGTTCGCGAGTGGCAATTCGCGACGATCCCGTCTGCCATTCTTAGTAAGAGTATGCCGAATTCTTAAACGGCTTTGCCATGCTCATGCAAAATTTTAGTGTTTTCGTAAAGATTTTTGGGAAGGGTATGAAAGCGTGATGTGCATAAACATTACTTTTTCACGATGAGCATGCACACACACATTTACTATGTCTTACTACATGTATGAGCATTTATGTGACTGTGTGCGAAACTTTTGCAGCCTGTAGCAATTGCATTGCCCAAACCGAACAAATACGAAGTTGTGCGGCAATTCGCTCATATTTTTGTGCGTGAAAAAAGTTTGTTCTAGTTGTCCAGTCTATGTGTTGTATGGTTAGTGCTAGAGACTTGAAATTTAATTTATTAGTTTTTAGAATTTGTTCCCTAAAAAGGAAAAAGAGTCTACTGGGTTTGTGCAATGTCCGTCTTGCTGTCCGTCTGTCCGTATGAACGCAATATTTTTCGGCGCTATTAGAGCTAGAGACTTGAAATTTGGAACATATACTCATGTATGCTCCCGAATTATAAAGTGTAAAAATGTTCCCGATCCGCCCACTAGGGGCGTGGCAAATCGGAAAACTCTTGCGTCCATGGGCCAGTAATCATACTAGATGATGAGCTAGAGAGTTGCAATTTGGAATGTATACTCGCGGTGAACACCCAAGCTCAAAAAGCTATGGCGGATATATCTTCGCCCATTGGGGGCGTGGCAAATCAGGAAAAACGTATCTTCTACACCGTTAAAGCTAGAACTATGAAATTTCGTATGTGAGTTAATGTTATGATTCTAAGATCGATCAAAAAGTTATATGTCTACTACCATTGGGGGCGTTGCAAATCGGACCTGAATATATTGTGATTTTTCAAATTGTGCGATATTATGAACACTATATGCATGTATGCATGTATAGAAAAATTGCTTGCCCACGGCAGCGTGGCAAATCGGAAAGGCAGTTTCTAGTGCTTAAATGCACAATTCATATGCGTATGTTTATAAATTATTATCAATTGGCAGCAAGCATTTTATAATAAATATGCAAATATAACAGAATTTAAAAAATAATAATTTTTGAAAAAAAGTTTTCTGAGGGATTCGAATCCACGCACCTAAGTATAGCTTGCATAGCACTTACCACTAGCGCCACTTCCATGGCCTGAGCTTCGTTAACTAAAACCAAATAAGGCACTGCTAGCGCCTTTATCAAAACTGAAGCAAGGATCGAAAAATTCACAATTTTGTCACAATTCTTAGAATATTCATGTATAGAAAATCGTTTGTATACTCGTATGTATGTATAGTTGCGCCTAACTGCAGCGTTATAACTTTTTTTTTTGTTTTATCTGGTTTTATATTAAAATTGTATGTTTACAGAGCGCTCGTGAAATAATGGCAATTGGACAGAATGGAAGATCCAAAGGATTTATAATTCAAGTTAAAGAAGAAAAACCAACAAATACAGAAAATATAGAACATTTTTATAGAAATGTTGAGTTTCATCCATACCTTTTTTCTCAATATAAAGAACTTCCTTTTAAGGAATATGAAACATTCATGGAGGCAGTGGATGAGTTTTTTTCATCTCAAGAGTCACAAAAAATAGATATAAAAACACTGCAACAAGAAAGAGAAGCCCTTAAAAAGCTTTCTAATGTAAAAAAAGATCACACAAAGCGTCTTGAAGAACTTAACAAAATCCAAGATGACGATAAAAAGAAAGCAGAATTAATAACATCCAATCAGAGTTTAGTTGATAAAGCTATTTTGGCAATCCAGTCAGCTATAGCCAGTCAATTGTCGTGGCCAGATATACAAGAGCTTGTAAAAGAAGCTCAAGCCAATGGAGACATGGTTGCCAGATCGATCAAACAGTTAAAGCTGGAAATCAACCATATATCATTATTACTTACCGATCCGTATAATAATGAAAATGAAAATGCAAATGATATTGGTAATACTGTAAAAAATGATTCACTGATTGTTGATATTGATTTGGCCTTATCCGCTTGGGCTAATGCTTGCCGATATTATGATTTAAAGCGTTCAGCCGCTCTAAAAGAGAAAAAAACAATTGATGCATCGCAGAAAGCTTTGAAGTCAGCAGAGCGTAAGACACAGCAAACTTTGAAAGAAGTACGCACTGTATCAAATATAGCTAAAGCAAGAAAAATTTATTGGTTTGAGAAGTTTTTTTGGTTTGTTAGTTCCGAGAACTACTTAGTAATAGGAGGAAGAGATGCTCAGCAAAATGAACTTATTGTTAAAAGGTGAGTACACAACTTTCATTCATTTAGAGCCGAAATTTCTCTATTACTTATACTGAATTAAAAGATGCTCTTCTAAGCAAAGATCCATATTTTCACCCCAAACTTACAAATGGGTTTACAACATAGTTGCGAGAGTTTGACTTCCAATATTGCGAAACCCGCAAGAATAAGTTAATTATCGATTTCCTGGATCAAAATCGTGAAAATTCCTTTGTATTTTGGACCTTCTGTTAATTCCTAATACGTTTTTCATACTAAAAATATTTTACTTGAATGGACATGGCCAATCAATTTAAGATAGGTCCATAGACAATCCCATCAATTAAATATAAACCCTTCGAAGAATTGCTTATTCCATAATTCTACGCATCTTTACTGCATACATACCAAACAATATATAAATACACACGCTCGCATAAGAACACGCTCTGCCTCTAAAATGGGAAAGTCCTATTAACCTGTATCAAACTTTCATAAAAGGATAATAGCATTTATAAATAAATGGAAACCAACTCTTAAATTTCTAATACAGTCGAGTCTTAATAATTCGTCAACGCAAGGGAACAGAATTTTTTACGAATTACAGAGGTTTTCGATTTACTGAGGTTTCCATTTAACGGGGCTTAAAAAATCCAAACACGACTTGAAGGGGTTTTTATATATCACGTCTTTTCAACAATTTTAACTTATTAAAAATAAATAAAATACACATTCAATTCAATATTATGTATTTAGAAACAAATTGCATAATCAAAATCATATTAAGATACATATAAACAAGTAAGAAAGCTGTAGTCGAAACTACTGGACTACGAAAGCCCTTCTTCGAACGAATAATATTCCAAGAATGCTTCGTTTCAATTCTCCATGCGTAAGAAACTATACATGCAAAAACACGAGCACACACACAAGCTGATCTATGCTTGTACGTCTGTATGTGTGTAAGCATTACAGACGGCTTGCTGTCTCGCTGCTTTTGTTGTTGCGCCCCATGGGTTTTGCTGCAAAAACTTTATTGTTTAATAATTCTGTTTCTAGATGGAAAATCGTATTGATATCTTCAGATTATGATTATGATATTCATATCTACATATATGCTAAACCAAACTGCATGTCTCTAGTATTTGAAATGCGAAAGAGATAATTGAGAGTCTACAAATCGGCAAAAGTCCTTGGTAAGAGTAATTAATCCAGTTGTCGCATAAACTGGGATTTTTCCATTTCCAACAGCTAACAATTGTTTGGAAAATTGTTCTGCACTTTGATCATTTTGGAGTTGAACTCTCATATTAGTGGTTACCGATAATATTTTTACGTTGTTTCATTCAATTCATCTACAGGCGTTCCACGGGAAATTACTGGCAACGTCTGCCTGATATCGCCTGCCAACAATATCATCAAATTGTCAAAGATGTTATTTCGTCGAAGATCCTTCAGTGTGAAGTTAAGTGCTTCAAGTGATTTCTTATGTGACATTGTGTACTAATCTCTAACAATGAGCTTGCATTGCATCAGCAATTTTGCCATTGCACTGGATCGGGAAATATTGCATGTTGGAGTATCAATTGTGTTTAAATTAAGTGGCAACTTAAGTGCAGAATGTGCAGTACGACCGCCATCTAGAAGAGTCGCCGCAATTCCAGGTGATGCTAATGCCAAAGCTTTGTCACATCTTGATCGAATAGTGGCGAAAATCAATGAAATGATAAATGTTTTCCTTGTTCCTCCAGGTGCGTCCAGGAAGAATAGACCACCAGTATTATTGTCCATCGCTTGCATTAATGTTTCGTATACTTGTTTTTGAGGTTCATTCAGCAACGACACATTATTTTGAACGAATTCCTGCAATGTATCAACATTGTATTGCAGCTCTCGATTTAATTCTTGGTTAAATGCATCGTCCATCGATCGATTTGGCGCAATCACTTACTTCAATCAGTAGCTTATTTGCAATGGTCAGGTATTGATCCTCAATCAGAATCAATCCTTCATTGCAGATTTCATTGGTTATTTGCATGTCGGGATTATTCTTTCGAATGCGCAAGTGATGCAAGATATCTTCACATATGTCGTCTTTGTATTTGTTCCATAACTGAATTGGTTGTGAAGGGAAACATGTGGTGATGATAATTGCGAACAGCGTTCATATTTGGTACGCATTTGATGAAACAACTGAATCCGCAAGTAAACGAGAGCAAGGGAAAGAGCGGCACATCTCAGGCCTTTTTGGAATATCGACCGTCACCGTCGAGCGCTCGAAGCGGAATGATTTTGCCATCAGCAATCTCTTTCTCCCGACCCCGAAAGTAAAAACCCGAGCAAATACGAAGTTGATGGGGTTGTAATGTCAGAAAATAAGTGTGCACATTAATTTGTTCCAGTTGTCCAGTCTATCTGTTGTATGGTTAGTGGTATAATGCACGCGCAGAACGAGTTTGTATATTTACAAAGTTATCGATTAACGAATTTATCGGGAACCAGTTATAAAATTCTAGTCTTCTGCATATATATAGATACTAATTTAATACAATTTCGGTTTTTGTCAGATTTTGGATTCCAGTCCCCACTTCGCCCTACCACCCCCAAATGTGAAAAATGCATTTCAAGTACTAGAGACATGCAGTTTGGTTTAACATATAGATATGAATATCATAATCAGAATCTGAAGATATCAATACGATTGTCCATCTAGAAACAGAATTATTAATGATCAAAATTTTCTCATCAAACCCCATGCGACGCAGCAGCAAAGCAGCGAGACAGCAAGACGCTTGCAATGCTTACACACATGCACAAATACATACATGCCTACAAGCGTAGATCAGATTGTGTGTGTGCTCGTGTTTTTGCATGTACTGTATGTAATCGAATAATTCTTGAAGGATGATGCGTTCGAAGAAGGGCTCAGGGTATTTCGCAGTCGAGCAGTCTCGACTACAGCTTTCTTACTTGTTTTATATAGTAAATAGCATGCAGCGGTTGTAATTAAGCTTAAAAAATCGCTTGCTATGTACGTTTTCTCATTGCCGAAATATTTTGTTTATTAAATAAATAAACGGCACCTACGAGAACAGTCTCTCGCAGTTCGTTGCGCCTAACTGCAACGTTCTTACTTGTTTCTATTGTGTTTACCAGCTTATTAAATGATCAATTACATTATGATATGGAAAAAAACGTTCTCATAACAGTTTGCTTGACATTTTTACGAATCGTCTTCACGCTTCAAATAAAATAAGCAAACTAATGTAAATCCAATGAGAGAACAACGAAATTTCGCACACGAAGCGACCACAAGGTGCCATGCATAATAGTCTACAAGACCTAACGGTAGTTTAACTTCCAGCAAAATCAAGAATTACGAATTACAAGAGGTTTCGAAACGAAATTACGAATTATAAGAGTTTTCGAAACGAAATTACGAGGCAATATCATCGCCGAGTAGACAGAAAAACTACGAATTAACGAGGGACCCAAAATATATGGGATTTTTACGAATTAAAGAAGTTTTTCAATGGACCAGCAGTTTCTTACTAAATATCGGGGTTTTCGTATTAGCGGGGTACGAATTATTGAGACTTGACTGTATTTGAAATATGTGTTTAACAAAATTCGGTTGATGGCGCTATATTTGGGATCGGTTTCCAAGAATCCACGAAATAAATTGTTCAAAATCCAAGATATAACGCTTTTCTTTTAATATATATTATTATTATTATTATTATTATATGTTTCCTAATAGATACATGCGGCCAAAGGATATATATGTTCATGCGGACATTCAAGGCGCATCAAGTGTTATAATACGTAATACAACTGAAGAAGAAATTCCACCTAAAACATTATTAGAAGCTGGCACTATGGCTATTTCATACAGCGTGGCGTGGGATGCAAAAGTTGTAACAAATTCTTACTGGGTTTATAGTCATCAAGTTAGTAAAACAGCTCCAACAGGAGAATATTTAGGCACAGGTAGTTTTATGATTCGCGGGAAAAAGAATTTTTTGCCATCTTGTCATCTTATTATGGGGCTAAGCCTACTTTTTAAACTTGAAGATGGATTCTTACAACGTCATGCAGGGGAAAGGAAAATTCGAACTACAGATGATATAATTAGTGGAGCTAAAATTGAACATACAGATATATCGTCTACAGATCTAAATGAAATAAATGAGGCTTGTGAATCAATTAATGATTATGCAACAAATTCCTTTCCAAATACTGAAGTTAAGGTAGAGCATGATACCGGCAAAATAACTATTACGACTGATTTAATAAATGAAACAATAAAATCAAATACCGCTGATCAACAAAGCCAGGACCAAATGCATGATGAAGATACAGTCATTATAAAACCAGCACCATCCCGAAAGAAGAATCAATCGACAAAAAAACGTAGGGAATGCAAGGAACAGTCAGAAAAAGCAAATATTGAGATGCACGATATTACCTCTCCTGAAATTGAAACAAATTCTTCAAAATTTAAGCGCGGCCAGAAAGGAAAACTAAAAAAAATGAAACTGAAATACAGAGATCAAGATGATGAGGAACGTCAAATAAGGATGATGATTCTTAAGTCTTCTGGAAAGGACAAACTAATGGCTAATACTGACAGGCATGAGGAAAAGCCTAGTTCTTCAAAAAAAACAACTCCAGTGGAAGCATCAGAATCCATTATTGCCAAAAATCAAATTGAAATTGAAGATATCGACGATAGTCCTATTACTTTAGACACCGACGTGATAGATAGCCTTACTGGCGTACCATTTGATGATGATGAGCTGTTATTTGCTATACCCGTTGTGGCTCCGTATCAAGCATTGCAGCAATATAAGTAAGTATAGTTAATAGTATAGTAATAAGTATAGTTAATACAATTAATTCAATTAAGTTAATAATCATGTGTTAAAGGGCTGGTAATATATGATATATCATATCATATATATCATTCGCGAAGTGAAATGAGTATATTGATTTTCTGCAATGTCTGTCTTGCTGTCTATCTGTCCGTATGAATTAAATATTTTTCTACGCTAATATATATAGAGATTTTAAATTTCAACCACATATTTATGTATACTCCTGAATTATAAAGTGTAAAAATTTGATCGATCCGCCCATTATGGCGTGGTAAATCGGAAAATGCATGTTCTGGTATCACTGCTGCCAACATTTCGAAAACGCTAAATCAGCCTTTGAAAAAAGCTAGAAATAGCTTCAAATGTTTCTTCGTAGCTTAAAAAAAAACTAGAATACCATTTTTTTTTTTTTTGAGGCGTAGTCCGTATCTACAAATATGAAATTTAATGTAATTAATAATTTTATATATTACACAGAAATCCCAAACAATGTGTTGCAATATAGAAACACAGTCAATGAGATTGAAGAAACAAATTACCATTTGTTTGTTAGGCTGTGCAAAAGCCGCTGAAGTTGACTTCAGCGTGCAACTCTGAAAACTTGGCATTAAAGTTAGATTTGCAGTATATGCAATAGGATTTGCCCTCATCAGCTGCATCTAAAGTCAACCAATTTTTAAATGCAGGATCTTGCATCCATGTAATATGCGGTTTTTGCTTATAAATTTTTGGCAATATTAACTTCCGCTCGAGCTTTAAATCTTGTACCCTCTTGGTGATGGCATAAAACACGATTCGGTAGACTTCACAGACATCGATAAGATTGAATGCTCGTTTGGCTTATCGATGTTTTTTGCAACTCAAATGAAAAAATACTATTCGTATGAAAATGTGGCATCACATAGCATAAAAATACACCAAGTGGGCCCTGCAATTGCTACAGGCAGCAAAAGTTTCGCACACAGTTACATAAATGCTCATACATGTAGCAAGACACAGTAAATGTGTGTGTGCATGCTCATCGCGAAAAAGTAATGCCTATGCACATCAGCGCTTTCATACCCTTCCCAAAAATCTTTACGAAAACACTAAAATTTTGCATGAGCATGGCAAAGCCGTTTAAGAGTTCGGCATACTCTTACTTAGAATGGCAGACGGGATCGTCGCGAATTGCCACTCGCGAACAAATTTCAATTTTTGTGGGCAACTGGCTTGTGCTCGCATAGAGTGAGATAGAGAGAGAAAAAAGAGAGAAGGAGAGTAAAGTAAGATAGCGCATAGAAAATGCTCATATGAAAATATGACCATCCTGGTCGACCGCTGGAATCGCAATGACTCTGTCGTTTCATATTTTGACTGTCCAAGCTCGAATTGACCAAGCCGAACAAATACGAAGTTGTGCGGCAATTCGCTCATATTTTTGTGCGTGAAAAAAGTTTCTTCTAGTTGTTGTTCGATGTGCTTAAAAAATACCGTAGAAAACTTTTTTTTTATTGAAAATTTATAACTGTTTTTTTTAAATTTATTATTTTTTTTTAAATTTATTTAATTTATATTTGTATATTATTAAATGCTTCCTGTCATCTTAACTGACAAACTTTTTATATACACTTGCATATTAATTATGCAGTTGGCTACAACAAACTACTTTGTCGATTTTCCATGCCCAAGTAGACGTAGACCCTTAGTTTTTAGCCAGTTCTTAGAAAGAGCCGAGGGTAACACACCCCACTATGGGTAAAAAGCCCGATTTTTTGGCATAAATCCAATTTTTTTTTTTTCAGTATCCGCCAACTGTTTTGCTTTTCTCATTTATAATACCCCAGTAGATGTAAAAATAATTTTTATAAAATTTTCAAGACTGCTGTTTATGTTTTGAGCTTCGTCAAAGTCAGCTGATGCAGGCTTGCATGTAAAATCGAAAAAAGCGCGGGAAATCATTCTCAACTTTCAAAGTGAATAAATCTTTTCAGTTTGAAGTAGTGAAAAAGTTTTGTTATGGAAAAAGTTCAAGAAGGTATGTTGAATAAGATCTTTGCAATTTATTTTGTAGTTCTGTGATTTATTGTTCAATTTTGCAATGTGTTGCTGTGTGTATTTTTAGATCAAAACTAATATTTACATGTGCGTTTCGTTAGACATAACTTGTGACCTGTCGAATGCATTTGAAATGTTGAAATGACAAATTGTGTACTAATGTTTGCTAAATCCAATATTAAAAAGACATCTTGCCCATTTTTGCCCCTTTACAAAATAATCGACATGTTGCAGTTGCACATGAGTTCAGCAATTCCGTGCTGCTTGGATTGTGGAACAGCAACAAGCGACAATATAGGGCAATAAAAGATTATATGGTCAAACAAAATAAGCAAAGACAACATATCTAAAGATTAACTTAAATTAATTGACCAAAAAAATACTCTTCTTCTTTACGAACGTATGACCACGCGCTCTGCTAACCGGGCTGCTGCAGCCGTGGCTTAGGGGTGGGTTGGACTATACTTTGGGCTGAACTTTGGACGCTGATAACTTCATTTCTAGAAGGAAGATCTTCATGAAATTTTCAGAGTAGATTGAGAGTAACTAAATGTACCTATGTGTCAAATTACAAGTCTCTAGTATTTGAAATGCGTTTTTTTCAAATTGGTGGCGGAGGGGGCGTGGCATCCAAAATCTAAAAATTACAAAATCTGCGTTACCATAATATCTATCTAAATATAGGTCTTTAGCTAAAACGGTGTAGAAGTTATGCCCAAAAAACGTAGAAAAAAGTAAGTGAATGAAGGGGGAGGGGATGTGGGCGTGGTTCAATTTTGGAAAAAAAAATTCTAAATTCTAAAAAACTCATACTAATATGTGTGCAAAATTTCAAGCTTCTATCTCTTCAGGGACAATTTATGCCAAAAAATCGGGCTTTTTACCCATAGTGCACCCGTAAAATTTTTATGCTACGCTTTAAAAATGTGAAAATTTTCAACCTGCACCGCCCCCAAAGACGCGTAAAAGTTATTTTGGGACATCGATAGAGGACGTCATCATCAACTAAAACTGTAGGCGATATAAACTTTTTGGAGTTTGCCGCACAGGGGTATCTGGGATTGTCAACCCGAGTATATATGCCAAATTTCGTTTCTAGTGTCAATAGTGTCTAATATATAGCACAATTTGAACAAGTAAGAAAGCTGTAATCGAGACTGCTCGACTACGAAATCCCCTGAGCCCTTCTTCGAACGAATAATATTCCAAGAATTATTCGATTCGTTTCTGCACGCATAGACGCTGATCTACGCTTGTAAGCATTGCAAGCGTCTTGCTGTCTTGCTGCTTTGTTGCTGCGTCGCATGGGTTTTGATGAGAAAACTTTGATGATTAATAATTCTGTTTCTAGATGGACAATCGTATTGATTTCTTCAGATTATGATTATGATATTCATATCTATATGCTAAACCAAACAGCATGTCTCTAGTATTTGAAATGCATTTTTTTCACATTTGGGGGTGGTGAGGCGAAGTGGGGACCGGAATCCAAAATCTGACAAAAACCGAAATTGTAATAAATAAGTATCTATATATATGCAGAAGACTTGGAGACTCTAACTCTAAAGATGAATTAGCTAGGATTTTATAACAGGTTCCCGATAAGTTCGTTTATCGATAACTTTGCAAATATACAAGTTATCGAATTTCTGAAACAAACTCGTACTGCGCGTGCAATATACGAACCTAACACAAAAAGAATGAACTCTCTAGCTTTTGTATCTTCGGAAATCGACGCGTTCATACATACGGACGGACAGACGGACAGGGCTATATATATATATATTTTCGCAAGTGTGAGTGATTTACATTTGGAAAAATAGAGTAAGAGTACAGGCTATGGGTCTCTTCTGCCAAAATATTGATCTTATAAGTTCAAGGAACATTGCTTACATTTTATAAAATTATATTTTAAGGGAAAAGCTAAAAATACAAAAGCCCTATAAAAGCTGAAACTTTAAAACTATAATATGATTTATTTATTAAAACGAAAGATTTTTGTTTAAGAACAACAACACGTTCACATTTTCTATCGTCCGACTATCGTCCAACTCAACCATCGATAGCTCAGTAGCTCGATAGTGCCCTACCATCGATGGTGACAATAGTGCCATCGATAGTTTGGCACCTCTAATTCTGGTCCGATTTGCCATGCTTCCAGAAGGCGTAGACTCACATGCTAAACTTAAGCGTTCTAGCTGTAGACTACACGTTTTCCCGATTTGCCGTGCCCTGAAGATTAGATTTGAGGTGCCAAAGTATCGATGGAACTATCATCACCATCGATGGTAGGGCACTATCGAGCTACTGAACTATCGATGGTTAAGTTGGATGATAGTCGGACGATAGGAAATGTGAACGTTTTGTTGTTTTTAAACAAAAATCTTTCGATATAATAAATAAATCATATTATAGTTTTCAAGTTTTAGCTTCTAAGTCTTTTATAAGCGTTTTGTATTTTTAGCTTTTCCCTTAAAACATAATTTTATAAAATGTAAGCAATGTTCCTTGAATTTATAAGATAAGAATATTTGGCAGAAGAGACCCATAGCCTCTTACTATATTTTTCCAAATGTAAATCACTCACACTTGCGAAAATATATACATAGTTGTATATTTACACTTTACCTTATGAATTTAAATAATATTAAAATTATTTTTTTTTTCTTACAAATTTCAATGATTTGCAATCACTGGTTTTTTTATTGCGACTATAGATGTTCGAAAAATTACTATCGTCCACAATCGATGGCGCCCACCATCGATAGTTTGGCACCTCTAGCGTATAAATATCCGCCATATTTTTTTGAACATGGGTGTTCACCGTGAGTATACGTACATTCCAAATTACAACTCTCTAGCTCATCAGCTAATATGATTTCTGGCACTTTGCCACGCTTTAGCGGACGGATGGGAAAAATGTTTACACTATAAGTCGGGAGTATGTGGTTCAAATTTCGTCTCTTTAATTTAAATTTAATAGCGTCGAAAAATATTTCATTCATAAGGACAGATGGACAGCAACACAGATATTTCACAAAACTGCAAAAAAACTCGTTTTCCTTTTGGAAACAGAGTATAAAGACTGTGAGTGTGAATATATAATATTTGTATTAAATATGTAAGATATGATGGAATAAAAAAATACCACATATACAGTGGCTCACAGCTTATTTGATACACTTCAATTTTAAAATTTTCTCTTGCTGTAATTCAAAAACTATAAATGATATCGCAATACTTTAAATGTCATTTTAAAGAGGGCAATTCCTTGTTTTATAGAACATAAAATTTTATTTAAAAATAATGCTGTTCAACAGCAAAAAAAATAAAAACAAAATAATATACCTAAATTTCCTCACAGCTTATTTGATACAGTGCCAGTAAAATACTAAAATTTAAGGTTACCCTTTAATTTAATGGTTGGTTTGCATTCCCTTAGCTTTTATCGTAGCTTGCAGCCTATTTGTCATTGAATCCATCAAGTTTGGCGTTATTTTGGGCCATTCCTCCAGTAAGGTTTTCTTTGGGTCCTCTTTGTTACAATTCTTATGTTTTCTGACGTTGTTGACTAAAAGTGCCCACAGATTCTCGATGACATTTAATTCGGAAGACTGTGCCGGGGGATTCATGACGTGGGGACAGTTTCAAATAAGCCATGTTTGAAAGAATATAGCTTTGCGGATCGGTTCGTTATCTTAGTAGAAACGGAGACCGTTGCCTACAGCCAGTTTTTTGGAACTTCAGATCAAAATTTTTTATTTTATATGAAGGTAATGAATTTTCTACATAATTTTATCGATGAATACCAAAGTACCGACTCCGGCTGCGGACAAGCAAAACCAAACCATACCGTGGTCACAGCAATGCTTCACTGTTGCTTTAAGGTTTTCTTTTTGTTGAGCTCAGTATTCGGCTTTCTCCACACATAAAACATCCTGCCGAAGCTCAAAATATTAAATTTTGACTCCGAGAAAATCCCAATGTTCCAAAACGAGGAGTCCTTCAAAATGTGCTCCTTATGAAAGGCTAGTCTGCTTAGGTAATTCTTCTTTATTTTAAACAGCTTCTTTCGAGCTACTATTGCATTGAAATCATGGTCGAGCAACACACGCCGAATAGCTTATGCTCTCGAAACCTTGGCCAGTTCATTTTCAACCTCTTCACCCAACTTTAAAGATAGCTTGGAGTTAACTAGAATCTTTCGAGCTCTGTAGCGCTAGTCGGACTCAGTGAAAATTTCATTGGTGCCTTTCTGCTCTTGTTTTTTAAAGGACTCTCTTTTTTAAAGTCCATAATATGGTAGATATAATATGGTAGACTGTGGAGGAACTTAATTCCAATAGCTCTGTACTTTTGCAGCCACTCTTTCATTTTTTAAAAGGGCAAAAGACCAGTTCACGCTTCTCAATTGTTGTTCGTGGGCTCATTATACAATATATTTTTTCCTAGTGTGTTAAGGTATTGCAGATCGCAAAAAAAATTGTCTTCTATATTAACCAAACATAGCATAATGCGCGAAAGACAAAAAACGCCTTGTATATGGCAATTTTATTTACAAAAAACAGACTGTATCAAATAAGCTGTGAGCTCTAAAATCGACATATACCCGTAAAGTTTGACTGCCACGCCAAAAACAAAATTTCCTGGAAGTACCAATACTTAAAACTAGTAATTTAAATATATAGCTAAATAAGTGCATTTAAAATTTGTCGATATACCTTCTCCTTTCGATATTAAGGAAGGGTAAAGTCGAAAAGTTGCGCTGTATCAAATAAGCTGTGAGCCACTGTATGTACATTTATGGAGCACCTCCTAGTTTCGAATATATTATACAATTTATTTTACAGATAGTTTATTATACAGATATACAGTAACTCCATCGGTAAATTATTAGGAAAATAACATAAAGTATCACATATTTAACTCTAATTAATTTTTTAACCTAAAAATATTTTTTACAGGTACAAGGTAAAGCTTACGCCTGGTACCGGAAAACGTGGAAAAGCATCTAAATTGGCACTAAGTATTTTCACAAAAGATAAATCCTGTAATAATCGTGAAAGAGATCTAATGAAAAGTATAAAAGAAGAATCACTTGCACGGAACATTCCAGGGAAAGTGAAAATTTCGGCACCTCAGCTACAAAAGCTACGAAAGTAATTTTGTTTCAACCCAGCAAATTACATTATTCTAAATTATATTGAATGCAATATGAATACCTAAAATAAATAATAAATTTTGGTTGTTATAATAAATTTAACGTTATGATATAAATTTCATATCAATAGTGTATTATAAATAAATACCTAAATTAAATTTGCATAACCCTATTTAACTGTATTTTAATAAAAATAAATAAAACAAGGAAGAAAGCTGTAGTCGAGACTGCTCGATTATTAATAATTCAGATTATGATTATGATATTCATATCTATATGCTAAACCAAACTGCATGTCTCTAGTATTTGAAATGCATTTTTTCACATTTGGGGGTGGTGGGGAGAAGTGGGGACCGGAATCCAAAATCTGACAAAAACCGAAATTGTATTAAATTAGTATCTATATACATGCAGAAGACTTGGAGACTCTAACTCTAAAGATGAATTAGCTAGAATTTTATAACTGGTCCCCGATAAATTCATATATCGATGAACTCTCTAGCTTTTGTATCTTCGGAAATCGACGCGTTCATACATAAACATACGGACAGACCGACATGGCTATATCAACTTTTCTCGTCACCCTGATCAAGAATATATAAGTAAGAAGGCTCTAGGAATTATGGATACGTAGATTTTGTAATTTTTAGATTTTTTATGCCACGAGTCGTGGCCCACGACCCTTTCGCCCCCAATTTGAAAAAAAAAAACAAGTAAGAACGTTGCAGTTAGGCGTAACTAACTACAAAATACTTTGTTCCCATAGGGGCATATTTTTATTTAATAAACATTTAATTAACGAAATATTTCGGCAATTAGTAAACGTACATGGCAAGCAACAAACGTTTTTCCTATACATACATGTACATACATAGAGATTTACACATGTACACTATAAGAGTATACACACAATTTTCTATGTATGCATACAAAAGTTTGCATGCCAGAATATTCTAAAGCTAGGTACACACGATGCAAACAATTTGCAGAAAGTTGAATACTGCAATCAAATTTGCACGTTTGAACTCGAGTGCAAACATTTAGCTGCAAACAAAAATTTTGCAATAACTGTTTTCGGCAACTTTTTTTGCTTGTCGTCTGAATACAGAATTTTGACGTTAAGTTGGTTACGTCAGTTGCTTGCAGGGTTGCATGTGCTGTTTGCTTTCAATCGCTATATTGCAGCAATCAAAGCAAAATGTGGGATCGACAAAAAAACTATCGAACTAATAGAATTGTTCGAAAAGTATTCTATTTTGTGGGATATTTCTTCCACAGAATATAAAAATAAGTACAAGCAAAGGGCTTATCATGAAATTGCGCCAAGTTGTAGCTCTTTTAAAAGGTTTTGATGCACTCCTTTTTCAGCTCTTTTAGAAATCCACTCTTTCACCCAACACTTTCTTTTTTTGGCAGACATTGCTCTTCTCACTTTTTTACGTTTTATCAAAATTGCTAATACAGCAGCAGCAGCAGCTCTCGTTTTTTGTGCCGACATAATATAAACACGTCATTATTCCTTGCCTTTTCCCAAACAACAGAACTTGCAAATGAGCGTCACTTGCAAGCAATGCAAATAAAAAATGAAAAGACGTGTAGACATTAACGCAATATATTGCACGAAATAGCCATGCAAAAATTTACGTGCAAAACAAAAATTGATTGCAGCAAGTAATTTGCATGCAATATTTGCATTGGTGTGAACAGTTGTGCAAACTTTTGTTACAAACTATTTTTAACTTGCTGCAAATTGCTTGCATCGTGTGTACCTAGCTTAAGAATTGTGACTGAATTGTGAATTTTTCGATCGTTACTTTAGTTTTATCAGAACGCGCTCTAGCAATGCCTTATTTGGTTTTAGTTAATGCAGTTTAGATCAGGGCGGTGGCGCCGGTGGTAAGCGCTATGCAAGCTATACCGTGGGTGCGTGGGTTCGAGTCCCGCAGAAGACTTTTTCAAAAATTATTATTTTTGAATTTTTTTTATGTTTGTATATTTATTAAAAATCCAATTGATAATAACATACTCATATGAATTGTGCATTTAAGCAAAAACGAAAACAGCTTTTCCGATTTGCCATGCTGCGTGGAAAGCAGTTTTTCTATGCATGCATATATGTATACATACAGATGTTTGTACGTGTATACATATTGCAAGAATTGCGATTGTATGGTTTTGTTTTGTCACAAGCTGAATATATTTTTGTGAATATATTTAGGCTTAGCTAACGATTACATGTTATTTTCAAAAGACCTGGGTTCGAATCCCGCTGGAAACTTTTTATTTATTAATCGAAAACTGATAAATTTTATTTTTTAAATTCATTAATATTTTTATATTAATGTTAAAATGCTTCCTGCCATCTTAGCAATTACTACTAAGCTATTATATGAATGAATTATGCAGTTGGCCACAACAAACTTCTTTGCCCATTTGCCACGCCCCCAGTGGGCAAAGACGCATAATTTTTGGCCAGTTCTTAGAAAGAGCCGAGGCTAACATGACTGCAAAATTTGGTTGCTTACATTTCAAAAATACGAAAATTACAGGGTATTTTTCGATATGCCACGCCCCCAAAGAGGCTGAAAAATCATTTTTGGGTCATCGATAGAGGAGGACATTAGTAACTCAACCATCCAATTTTCAAGCTTCTAGCTCTAAAACTGTAGGAGATATAAACATTTGCGGTTTGCCATGCCCCCTGTGGGCGTAGATATATCTACCATAGCTTATTGATCTTGGGTTGTCAACCCGAATCGGAAGAATTTTCCGATTTGCCACGCCCCCTGTGGGCGTAGATATATCTACCATAACTTATTGATCTTGGGTTGTCAACCCGAATCGGAAGAATTTTCCGATTTGCCACGCCCCCTGTGGGCGTAGATATATAACTTTTTGATCGATCTTCTTAGAATCATAACATTAACTCACATGCAAAATTTCCGATTTGCCACGCCCCCTGTGGGCGTAGATATATCTACCATAACTTATTGATCTTGGGTTGTCAACCCGAATCGGAAGAATTTTCCGATTTGCCACGCCCCCTGTGGGCGTAGATATATAACTTTTTGATCGATCTTCTTAGAATCATAACATTAACTCACATGCAAAATTTCAGCATTCTAGCTTTAACGGTGTAGAAGATACGTTATTCCCGATTTGGCACGCCCCCAATTAGCGTAGATATATCCGCCATAGCTTTTAATACTTTGTTCCCAAAAGGAAAAAAGCAAATCGGACCTGAATACTGATTTTTCAAATTGTGCTATATTTTGAACACCATTGACACTAGAGACTTGAAATGCATTTGCATTTATACTGCGGTTGACAACCCAAGACCAATGCCAAATCGCAAAAGTTTATATCTCCTACAGTTTTAGTGCTAGAAGCTTGAAATTTGGATGGTTGAGTTACTAATGTCCTCCTCTATCGATGACCCAAAAATGATTGTTCAGCCTCTTTGGGGGCGTGGCATATCGAAAAATACCCTGTAATTTTCGTATTTTTGAAATGTAAGCAACCAAATTTCGCAGTCATGTTAGCCTCGGCTCTTTCTAAGAACTGGCCAAAAATTATGCGTCTACGCCCACTGGAGCGTGGCAAATGGGCAAAGAAGTTTGTTGTGGCCAACTGCATAATTCATGCATATATTAGCTTAGTAGTAATTGCTAAGATGGCAGAAAGCATTTTAACATAAATATAATAATATTAATGAATTTAAAAAATAAAATTGATCAGTTTTCGTTTAATAAATAAAAAGTTTCGTTTGTTGCTTGCCATGTACGTTTACTAATTGCCGAAATATTTCGTTAATTAAATGTTTATTATTATTATTAAGAAGCACCTATGGGATCAATGTATTTCGCAGTTAGTTGCGCCTAACTGCAACGTTCTTACTTGTTGAACTTGGGTTTTCACCCCGAGTATACATTCCAAATTGCAACTCTCTAGCTCTTCATCTAGTATGATAACTTGCCTATGGGTGCAAGAGTTTTCCGATTTGCCACGCCCCTAGTGGTCGGATCGGTAAAATTTTTACACTTTATAATTCGGGAGCATATATGAGTATATGTTTAAAATTTCAAGTCTCTATTTCCCTTTGGGAACAAAGTATAAAAAAAAAAAATCGCATTTCAAATACTAGAGACTTGTAATTTGACAAATCGACACATTCGGATGCTCTTAATATAGTCTGAAAATTTCATGAAGGTCGTCCATGGGATAGCCGTGAATCGCGACTCGCGGACAAATTAAAATTTTTGTGCACTGCTGGCTTGTGCCTGTGTACACATACATACATATACATATGAGTGGCAAAGAGAGAGTGAGTGTCTTTCCTTACACCATATAATAACACATAATAGTGCTTCTTATGAGAATAGAACCATTTCATTCGAGCGCTGGCAGCAAACTGATTACCAAATACTATATTTTCGCTGCCCGAGCCGTAAACTACAGAGTCGAGGAAATAAGACAATGATTAGGACATGAAACACAAATGGGAAAAATTTATTCTACATGTCCGGTCTATGTTTTGTATGGTTAATGTTCTCGCTCAATACAGTTATCGAAACACACATCTGTTCGAGTTTGCTTGCGCATGCGTTAGATAACGATAGGAAAGCACAGACATACCAGTCAGAAATCAAAGTATACATGTATTGTTTACTACTCTTTGTTCTAGTATACAAAATGTATTGTATACGTCTTAGTACTAAACATACTTTCGTATTTGTTTAATTCTTTTGATCGTGATTCTAAAAACTAATACATGTTAGTAGAAAATTGAGACACTCACTTATGGAAATTAAATGGCATTGAAGGTAAAGAGGTGAAAGAAAATATGTGAAAGAAAATATGTGTGGATATTCAGGATTGGGGGCTATACATACTTTTTCTTTTAAGATAAGTGCAGAGAAGGCAGCTAATCATTTTGACGTTTATCAATAATTATTATAGTCCTCGTACATATTAAAAATATTCAAAAGAAAAAAGGAGGTAATTATGTTAGTTAAAACGTGTGCGAACGTGTGTGAATACTTACATGCATATTTGTATACATCAAAAATTTAATTAGTGCACGAGTTTTGCAAGAATGTTTGCTAACGACTTTAAGTATACCTACATACTTGACTGTGTAAATATGCTTATGTATCTACCTACGGATACAAAATCACGTAAAATCTTTAAGAATGTATGGATAAAGTTTACACATTTTGAAGTACACCTACATATGTACATATGTATGTTTATTGATTAAATCCTACGACATTGAGCATAAAGTTGATTGAACGGAAGAAATACTTTTTAAATTAAGAACATACATACATCAGTTTTCAATAAATTTTATTAATCAATAATAATCAAAGGAAAATCGCAAGGTAAAATCTATAAAATTGTAAATTAATCGTCGATGCATAGATATGTATATTCTAGCAAACTCTGGTATTTGAAATGAGCTTTATATCAATGCCAATGTGTTGGCATAAAACTTTGTTATTGTTTAAGGTAAAAATAATAATACTAATTGTAAATCGGTGTGAAGGTTATAAAATAATATGTAATGTACGAATGAATGCATTGACAAAGAAAGTTAGCCAATCCAATTTCATGAGGAAAATTAATTTGCTTTGCTCATTTTATTTGTCTCGGAATCTATAAACGCTAGATAAAGTTTTTTTATCTCTTCTAACGTAGTCATCTAAATTTATTTATTTGACATAGTTTAAGAGAAACAGATTTGAAAGTAGTATTTATACTTTGTTCCCAAAGGGAAAAAAGTATATTGGGTTTGTGCAATGTCCGTCTTGCTGTCCGTCTGTCCGTCTGTACGTATGAACTCAATATTTTTCGGCGCTATTAGAGCTGGTGTAATTTTCGTATTTTTGAATGTAAGCAACCGAATTTTGCAGTCATGTTAGCCTCGGCTCTTTCTAAGAACTGGCCAAAAATTAGTAGTAATTGCTAAGATGGCAGAACGCAGTTTAACATTAATATAATAATATTAATGAATTTAAAAAATAAAATTTATAAGTTTTCGGTTAATAAATAAAAAGTTTCCAGCGGGATTTGAACCCAGGTCTTTTGAAAATAACTTGCAATCGTTAGCTAAACCTAAATAAATTCACAGCATTCTATGTGCTATTTTCCTTTACTCTCCCTCTCTCTTGTTTCTCGTTCTATGGGAGCACAAGCCTGCAGCCCACAAAAATTGAAATTTGTTCGCGACGATCCCATCTGCCCTTCTTAGTAAGAGTATGCCGAACTCTTAAACGGCTTTGCCATGCTCATGCAAAATTTTAGTGTTTTCGTAAAGATTTTTGGGAAGGGTATGAAAGCGCTGATGTGCATAAGCATTACTTTTTCGCGATGATCATGCACACACACACTTTTACTGCGTCTTGCTACATTTATGAGCATTAATGTGAATGTGTGCGAAACTATTGCTGCCTGTAGCAATTGCAGGGTCCAACACTTGGTGCGTGAAAAAAGTTTGTTCTAGTTGTCCAGTCTATGTGTTGTATGGTTAGTGCTAAAATTGATTAGAACTTTTTTTAATATGTAAAACTTTGTTGGATGTATTTATTTTCCAGTAAGATATTACGGCCTATTTTTGATAAAAATACTCATAAGAAAATTCTCTACAATTCAGTTGATTTAATTATAGAATATGACAAAATGGAGACGAATCAATATTATTGCCGAGGCGGGCCGCAGCAGAATTTATCGGCAACAGTTTCTCAACAGCCCTTGAATAAAATGTGCTTTGAGGGCAATGCTGGTCAGGAGTATACAGCATGCAGTTCGACTCATGCAGAATCAACAGGATTTACTGGAAGGGATATACCTCCAAAAAATGGAAACAGTAAATCACAAATGGGAAATAGAAGCATAGGTAGCCCATATGCATTTTCCAACTGCAATAGCACTAGTCAATGCAATAATTCAAATAATGCTGGAAATTATGTAAATGTCATGACTGTACCATTGGGCACGTTGCAATATAATCGGAAGAAGTCGCAATCCCAGGATTATCAGTAAGTAAACATATTCGATATGACATACAGAAAATTGTAAATTAGTTCCCGTGATTTTTGACAGTTCGCGGTTATACTACAACACAACGGATGCTAAGAGCCGCGAAGATTACTATTTAGGAAATAGTATAAAATGTAGTAATGAAACTCCGTCTCATCATCCAATTCCACAGTTAACACAAAATCAACACGTTCAGCATCAATTGCAGCTCATCAATCAAAATAGTCACAGCCATTCGGTGCAGAACAACCAGCAAACGACTGCATGCAGCCCGAGTTCAGTGCTTGAGGCGATCGATGATGCTGTTGATTGTGCAGTATACTCAAATGCCACTGGAAATAGCCGTGTTGTAGCCTCTACTCAAACACACATGAATAATATCAATGTGGCATCATGTGAACAAATGAGCTCCCAAACACCAGTATCCTTAGTTTCCGTCAACGTGCCTGTTCCGCCTGTAATGTACACTGTACACCGTGTAGTGACAACAGCGCAGATTCAGACAGCCGTAGGAAGCACATTCGCTTCCTCTGCGAGCGTGTCTAGCGTTGTTAGTGCGAGTCGAAATGAGAATGACTGCCTGACATCAGCACAAATGACTACAGCGATGTCAATGTCAGCCAACGACACTTGTCACAGTGGTCTGCAAATATCTGACCTCAGTGGTAATATCATAACTAATGGCAATTCACTTGGACCACTGACTGGAGTGCGGAGCTCATCCGGTAATGTACTTGAAATGAATCACTCAAAATTTGAATTGATTCATTACTTTTTTTTTAGGTATGCTTTCAAATTACTTACCAGTTCAACAGAAATGCATTAACAATGAAGTGACAAAAAATTCATTGCTATCGAAACGGATTGTCGGTGTAAATTCTACTTCTGCCTATGCAAACGCTGGGAAATCAAACGCGGTAGTCACCCGCACTCTTCAAAATGTAAGCTCTTTAGTTAATCCTTAAAATACTCTATAGAATAATTTATGAATGTTCTAGGTCATACCGACTTGTGTATACTTGATGTCAAGAGTTGCTGTGCACATGGAGATTGAGGGTACGGCCCAGTGTCCCTCTCAAGTAATGCTAGCAGCTGCACTTGGATGCGAAGAATTGGGAATTTCTAACAAGTTGTTAGCTCAAAGCATTTTTGGATTATGGATGACAAGTAGTCTGCTAGAAATGCAATTGAAAGCGCATCATTGTCCATATATTGTTCGAGTTGCCTGGTCTAGCTTACTGGAAAAATTTAGCAATGGAAATCCAATCGAACGAAAATATGACGAACCTATGATTGTTCTCAAGAGGAATGTATTTTTTTCTAAGCGGGATGAAGAGAAAATCAAGTAAGTCAAGACACCTGAGAGCATTGATAATCAAACTTATGAGCGAACAAATATTAGGGATCATCGAATTGTAGAGCTTCTGTATGAAGAAGCGAAACATTGCGTCTTAAATGGAAGATATATTATGGAGCCGGTGCATTCGTTAATGTTGGGTGGTATTCAAGCAAGAATTGAGCTGGGCCCTTACAACCCCCACAGCCACACTGTAGGCTTCTTTAGGTGAGACTCAAAATAAAATGTTTTTAATGCAGTACTAATATATTGAATCCTTAGAGAAAATCAGTCAAGATTTCTACCAAAACATGTTGCTAAAAGCTCAAATTGGTTGTGGTTGCCAATAAGTCAGAAGAATTCAGCCGAAATTAAACTTTTAGAACAATTCAAGCGAGTGCCACAAACTGCCACAACCCGGAAATTAATGCGAAAATATTTGGAATTTTGCTGGGCGTTACCATTTTATGGGTGAGTAAACTTACACAATTCTATTTCAATTAATTATGGTCTGAACTGAAAATTCATTGAGAATGTGGATCCATTGACCAAATGAAACACCAGAATATATACAGTGACGAACATAATTATTGGCACAGTATGCTTTTTAAGCTTTATAGCAACTTTTCAAGTCTTTTGAAAAGATTTTTTTATAAAACAAAAAATTTTTGAAATAGATTAGAGTATTTATTGAATGAAACCAAAAGAGTAAAATGACCTAAAATTATAAATGTATATTACTGAGTTGAGTTGCGGAGCTCGTCTGCTCGTTCGAATGAATGATGCGATCTCGTAAGCAATATAAGTTAGACCTGGAATTTGTAATGTATACTCGTATATAATATACGCAATACTAGCCCAACATGTAAAAATCCTTATTTTGGCTTACTTAATTTGAGCCTAATTTGACAATGAATACAGATGCATTTAGAATGCATTTAGAAATGCATTTAGAATTAAAGCTAATTTAATTAATTTGCCACAGTAATCCCTAAAAACACAGCCCAAGTGAAGATGTCGTGTAAACTGCGCTAAACCCACTGAAAACGTAAATTCAGAGTATAATGATTTTGAGAAAATTTATTAGGGTTGTTGAAAATATATTAAAATATCGATATATTGATATTTTTTGTATAAAAAATATATTTATATCGGAATATTTTTTTCCCCAAATATCGAATATTTTTTGTGATATTTTTGTAGAGATGTTGAATATTTTTTAAATATCGTATCGATGATATCACCACTAACCATACCATGTTGTATGGTTAGTGATGATATTTTAAGTTTTGAAAAAATATCAATATGATGAAACAAGAAATCGTCGAGCTTATCGTACAGGTGAACAGGGGAATAATCTTCAAAGTGCAAGAAGAAATGGTGCAAGTATTGATTTGAATCGAGAAGCGTTTCGCTATGATCACACCATCGACTATGAATTGCATCCTTTAGTTTGCATTGGTCCAATGGACGTTGTTTGCCAGCATTGTGGCGCATTGAAATTTGATGGTGAAACGCCCGGTTTGTGCTGCCTTACTGGTAAAGTGACATTGCCATTAGTGGTCCCGCCACCAGAGCCATTGCGTTCCCTGTTTTATGGCGAAACACTAGAATCATGACGTTTTCTAGCGAATACTCAAAAATACAATGCCTGTTTCCAAATGACTTCATTTGGGGCTGAAATTATTGAAGAACTCAGATATAATCCGACATTTAAGGTAATTTACGTTAATAAAAATGGAATGTAGTTTGTTATATTTCTATGGCTTTGAATTTACAGATTCAAGGCCAGATTTGCAATCGCATTGGATCAGTTCAAACGAATGTAACACTTTTGAATCCTAAGCAGAGGGAAGTCTATGATACACTGATTAATGCAATTGATGATGGAAATGGTAGCCTTTTTTTTGGATGCCCGCGGTGGAAAATGGGAAGACATTCCTCATGTCATTGATTTTGGCCACTGTACGTGCGAGATCTGAAATTGCGGTAGCAATTGCTTTTTCTGGAATAGCGGCCACATTGTTGGACAGATGCCGTACGGCTCACTCAGCGTTAAAATTGCCATTAAATCTATAAACTAATGAACAATCGACATGTAACATTTCGAAACACTCCGCAATGACCAAAGTTTTATTAACATCAAAAATTATCATATGGGAGGTATTCACAATGGCGCACAAACGCGCATTGGAAGCACTAGACCGAACATTAAAAGATCTGCGCAATGTTTCGAGATGTTTTGTGGTTCAATGATTTTATTATCTGGCGATATCCGACAAACACTACCAGTAATTCCAAGATCTGCCGACGAAATAAACGCTTGCCTCAAAGCATCAAATCTGTGGCGATATGTAAAAAAAATTCAACTGTCTGTAAATATGAGAGTTACATTGTTGAACGATCCATCTGCTGATGATTTCTCGAAGCAATTGCTGAATATCGGTAATGGCCGTGTTCCTGTTGACGAGTCAAGTGGTTTGATTTCATTTCCTCCAAATTTTTGCAATTTCGTCTCATCAAAAGATGAGCTTATCAACAAAATATTTCCGGATATCATTGCTAACCACAAAAATACTAAATGGGTTAAGTGAGCGATGATCTCAACAGATTTCCCTTTGAGTTTAAACGAATTCAATTCCCGATTCGTCTTGCCTTCGCCATGACGATCAACAAATCACAGGGCCAATCCTTGACTCATGGTCAATTGTACGTGGCATGCTCACGTGTCGGCGAACCATCCCCATTAATAGTTCTTGCACCTGACCAAAAACCGAAGAATGTCCTTTACCACAAGGTGCTTGAATGAAAAGCCGATTAATAAATTAATCAGAGTGTATCCCAACCTGAACAACATAATTTTCAATGATTTTTTCTGACATGTGTTTGGAAAACTTAATTATTATTATTATTTTTTTTTTAATTTTTATTCTCATTTGACTGATTCAAAAATACTGCGTTGACATGTACGCTAAAATCGAAACGGAGCGCCTGACTTTCATCCGGTTGAATCAAGTTAAATTGCGTTCGGAAGAGTATATTCATTTACGCGAAGCAATAAGCACAGAAGGAGATTTAGAAAATGTTGGTCGATTGACTATATTATTAGCGACATACACAGATAGCCCGCGTTAAATTACATTTTTGTAATCCAAGTGAATTGAATTACTGTTGTGAAATGAAATAAAATGTTTCCTTTTCAAATATAAAAATAATTTTTCTTCATCTTTTAATCCCCAAACGAAATGTTACAAAAAACGAATCCATCTGGTGGCGAAACGGAGTTCGCCGGGTTTGCTAATAATAATATAAAATACACACATATAACAAGTAAGAAAACTCTAGTCGAGAGTGTTCGACTAGATAATACCCTGAACCCAAATTTTAATAAAATAAAATAATCTGTACTATGATATCAATCGCAAGTAACAGACTAATCGTTTTACAGAACACAATTGAAGTTTCAGTCTTGGATAATGTCTAAAATCTGTTAAACATGTTCCTTTAGTTATTGCACCCACATAAATGAATGATAATCAATCAGTCAATTACTGATAAGTGATTGTAAGTTTAGATTTTCGCTGTGTGTAATTATTATACGCCTAATTATCACCATATCTTGAGAATACAGATATTTTAAAAATCATTACTCGATAGTGATGATACCTTAACTTATGGATAAATCAGAAAGTATAGATAAGAATGTATGCGTGTAACGTTCAAAATGTATATACATGTACATATATATATGTACATATGTGTGTATGCATTGCCAATAAAATAATAATAGATGGCGCTTGTATTAGTTGAAATTCGAAAAATTTTATATTATTAAATATCATTAAAAGTAGACCCAACAAATAGACGTTCCTCGATTAACACGCATCACCTTAATTAACAAAGACACTTTATAATTGTAAAAGAAATTTATCAATGCCACTCGAAATTGTAATAGCCATAATAAATAAGTTCACTGCTAAAGCGCCATCTAGCAAGTTTAAATTCTTAGACCATGCTAGTACATGTGTGCATACATATAGGAAAACTCTTACCGCAGATGTCACGTGCTTTTGTTATTTGGGCAAACTTTCTGTTTATTATTTTTTGTTGACTTAACGGAATAAAATATAATTGAAACAAAAACACTTTCAGAAATGATGCTATTAAATATTTGAAATTAAAAAAAAAAAAAAAAACGAACTTATTCACAATTAGTTAAACTAGCAACTGACTTTCAAAGGTATCAAATTCAAAAGAATAAATAATAATAAAAAAACAAAAATAATTAAAAACAAGTAAGAAGGCTCTAGTCGAGACGGCTCGACTACGAGATCCCCTGAACCCTGCCAAAAAGTGATACTCTTCTTCTTTACGCACTTATGAGCGCGCGCTCTGCTAACCGCGCAGTTGCTGCCGTGGCTTGGGGGTGGGCTGGGCTGAACTTTGGACGCTTATAAATCCATTTCTAGATGGACGATCTTTATGAAATTTTCAGAGTAGATTAAGAGTATCTAAATCTATCTATGTGCCAAATTGCAAATCTCTTGTATTTGAAATGCGTTTTTTTTTTCAAATTGGGGGCGGAGAAGGCGTGGCATCCAAAATCTGAAAACTACAAAATTTGCGTATCCATAATATCTATCTAAATATGTAAATATGTATTTATGTCTCTAGATAAAACGGTGTAGAAGTTATTCCCAAAAAACCTAAAAAATGGAAACGAATACCGTGAAATTTCAGCTCTCTAGCTTTTGTAGTTTCCGAAATCTCGACGTTCATACGGACGGACGGACAGGGCTCAATCAACTTATTTTTTTATGCTGATCAAGAATATATATACTTTATGGGGTCTGCGACGTCTCCTTCTGCCTGTTACATACATTTTCACAAAACCATTATACCCTGAATTCCCATTTTCAATGGGTTCAGGGTATAACAATTGTGATATGTACGATCGCAGCCACACGCTGATCTACGCTTGTACATATATACATACATACCTATGTATTTATGTATGTACGCCTGCAATGCGTCTTGCTGTTTGGCTGCCTTGCTTGCTGCGTCACATAGGTTTTGCTGCGAAAACTTTATAGACTAATAATTCTGTTTCTAGATGAACAATCGTATTGATATGTTCAGATTAAGATTATGATATTCATATCTATATGCTAAACCAAACTGCATATCTCTAGTATTTGAAATGCATTTTTTACACATTTGGGGGTGTGGGGGCGAATTGGGGTTCGGAATCCAAAATCTGACAAAAACTTGTAAATTGTATTAAATTAGTATCTATATATATGCAGAAGACTTGGAGACTCTAACTCTAAAGATGAATTAGCTAGAATTTTATAACTGGTTCCCGATAATTTCGTTTATCGATAACTCTGCAAATATACAAGTTATCGAATTTCTGAAACAAACTCGTACTGCGCGTGCAATATACGAACCTAACACAAAAAGAATGAACTCTCTAGCTTTTGTATCTTCGGAAATCGACGCTTTCATATATACGGACGGACGGACGGACGGACGGACGGACGGACAGACGGACGGACGGACGGACAGACAGACGGACATGGCTATATCAACTTTTCTCGTCACCCTGATCAAGAATATATATACTTTATGGGGTCTGCCACGCCTCCTTCTGCCTGTTACATACTTTTAACAAAACCATTATACCCTGATTTCCCATTTTCAATGGGTTCAGGGTATAATGAATAAATCAGCAGTTTATTCAAATCAGATATGATATACGTATAAGCTCTGACATTTAATTTTTTATAAATACAGTGCAGCATTTTTCCATGGACAAATAGAACAGCCAATGAGAGGAATCATGTCATTAGTTAACCATAAAGATATGGAAGTATTAATTGCTGTTAATGAAAGAGGAGTTTTTATTATAGACTGCTATGAAAATGTAAGTACATTTAATACTAAATATATAAAAGCTTGACAATATGACCACATACACACATTATGTGTGGAGATATATATTTTTTTTTTTTGCTTTTAGATATTTTTGTATTTGTATATATATTATTTTATTAATTTGAGTTCAGGGAATATCCTAGTCAATTCCATCGCTTATATTGCTATTACTTTTCCCTATATATCACCATTGCGTATATACATAGACTCTTTTGTTGGGACTTCGATATGAAGAAATGTCCTGGGATTATGCTAAACCAAGTGCTAGCGACGATTTGGAATGTCTTACATGCATATTCTTGCAGGTTTGTATTTTTAAAAATTGGTTTATGATAAATTAAACTCAATTTATAGAAAATAAGTAAGAAATAATTTAATTTGTTTAGTTTGACGCTATTGAAAATGGAATGCAGATATCTAAGCTTGTGCAAGTTTTTTCAAAGCAAGCTGCTATGATTGATGCTCTAATTTCTCACTTTACGGGGCAAATGCGAAAAAAGAAACAAGAAGGAAGTTCTACTCAGCAATGTCATGATGGTAAGCAATAATAACCAAAGGCAACATATCTTTTGTGAGAAGTAAAATGAATAACAACATTACATCATAAAACTGATGTTACTACTACTTTTTTCAGTCCGTTTCGTCTGTTTGTATGTATACATTGATCCCAGAAAATAAAAATTATAGGGAGATGCAATTTGAAATATGAAATTTATAAATTTATTATATATATATAACAAATTTCTAAATTTCATATTTCAAATATATATATATATATATATATATATATATATATATATATATATATATATATATAACTATGTCAAATTAAACTATATAGCTATTGTTCAATGACCATTTCACTATTCCATGCGATATTCTACAACTTTCTTATAAAATATTTGTGCAAATCTTTGTACAAAACCACTACTAAAATAATAAAAATTCATTCTTTTTATAGAGCCGAACCCCATTCAAAGCACAGGCAATGGAATATTGTGCAATAAGCTGTCTCGATTAACTTTAGCCAGCTTTGATGAAGAAGGCCGCTGTATTGGGCAAATGGGATCATTATCTATAAGCTATTAGCATTTGTTTATATTTATATAAATTTATTGGTAAACTTTAAGTGAATTAAAACATATATATGAATATTAAATTTAGAAATATTGATGTATATATTTTGTAGATACATGTATATAGGTCAAAGTTTTACGATATTTGTATGAACTGGAACATCAACGGAAATTTTAAATTGTTTAATATTTATTTTCATGAATTTAGAAAAGTAATATTCTACGTATACACAAGCTTTATATAATTTTTGTATATATCTTACAATTTATTTAACAGATAGATTAGAAATGAACGCTGTTAAAATATTCATAATTAAATTACAGTTTGTAACTGCTAATTCACATATGCATTTAATTCATTAAATTTATAGTTCTAAAACAATCGCTGATGTTTGACTTTTAAATTTTCGACAGAAAAAGTAAAGGGCGTCAAAGCCTTAACACTTTGAAAATGGGAATTCCGGGTATAAAGATTTTGTGAAAATGTATGTAAAAGAAAACGTCGCAAACCCCATAAAGTATATGTATTCGTCGAGACGTCGGAAAACGTCGGAAACTACAAAAGTTAGAGAGCTGAAATTTCACATGAATACTCGTTTGTTAGTTACGAGTTAGTACGAGTTTATTTTTGTTTTTTTGATAACTCATCCCATTTCCAAATTATCGATCAAAAATTTTTTTATGTTTTCGTGCATAACTTCTACACCGTCTTAAATAGATATTATGAATACGCAGATGTAATTTTCAGATTTTGGATGACACGCCCCCTTCGCCCCCAATTTTAAATGCTAGAGATATAGAAACATTTTAGTGCTGTTATTATATTCTGAAGTATATGAAAGTTTTATAAAGAACCAGTTTATTTTATTTATTTTTTTATACCCTGAACCCATTGAAAATGGAAATTCAGGGTATAATAGTTTTGTGGAAATGTATGTAACAGGCAGAAGGAGACGTCGCAGACCCCATTAAGTATATATATTCTTGATCAGCATAAAAAAATAAGTTGATCTAGCCCTGTCCGTCTGTCCGTCCGTCTGTTCGTCCGTCCGTCCGTACGAACGTCAAGATTTCGGAAACTACAAAAACTAGAGAGAAATTTTACATGAATACTCGTATATTAGCTACGCAGTACGAGTTTGTTTTGTTTTTCCGATAACTCATCACATTTCCAAATTATCGATAAAAAATACTAGAGACTTACAATTTGGCATATAGATGCATTTAGATACTCTGAAAATTTCATGACGATCGTTCATCTAGAAATGGAGTTATGATCGTCCAAAGTTCGGCCCAACCCAACCCCAAGCCACGACATCAACTGCGCGGTTAGCAGAGCGTGCGCTCATAAGTGCGTAAAGAAGAAGAGTATTACTTCTTTTGCAGGGTTCAGGGTATCTCATAGTCGAGCCGTCTCGACTAGAGCCTTCTTACTTGTTTTTTTAAATTTTATTCGTATTATTTTCCCTTTTCTCAACAAAAGGATGTAACGTCTATTAAAACTTCAAATGACTTGTAGTTTTAGCTGCACTGCAGCTTCCGCTGAGTTGGCTATACACACATACTGAGATATGCCTATGTCTGTGCGGCATATGAAATTCAAAACCAGTTTACCTTCCTTTCAAATGCGGCGCAGCGTCCGGCGTTAAATCTTCTACACATGCGCGGCAGCAGCAACGCGGCTGAAATTAGAAAGGATTTGTTTGGTCAATTCAAATTTGAATATGCACGACCTTAAAGGGGTGGCCAAAGTTGACAAACGTAACAAGCCTGCGCTGATGCAGATGATGCTGATGCTGTCCAGGGGTCGATCGTAGCCGTGGTCCACAGGTCCAGCTATTCACCGGTCTGTATGTAATTCAATCGGGGGTAGCGAAAGGGTTGCATTTGTAACTTTATAATTTTGGGTCAGTGTACTGAGCTGTACACCCAAAAATATGCATACAAATCTGGCATAACATTATTTTGAAAAGAGCTTACGTTTCTTCTGTTTGGTTTTTTATTTCATTTTCAGTTTTTGTTGTTGATCAACAAACCGACGCGTTGCAATGGTCATATATGGTGTGTAAAAGATTGTAAGCATTTTTATTATATATATAATTAGTTTAAAATACTTTATTGGTGATTAGAGATTTTATAAGCATCACTTTTTCATATTATATATCATGTTTTGCAATAACAAATTTTTAATAAGAAAAATTTTTGATGTATACAAATTGGGGAGTCAAAAATATCAATGTCAACAAGTTAGAAGGTTCCATTCGAGACTGCTCCACTACGAAATAGCATTCTTTACGCACGTAGAAGCGTACGCTCTGCTAACTACGTTGTTGCTGTAGTGGCTTGGGGGTGAACTCACTTTGGACACTTATAACTCCATTTCTAGACGGACGATCTTCATGAAACTTTCGGAATATACTATTAATAGCATTGAAATGTGTCTGTAAAATTGCAAGTATCTAGTATTTGAAACGCCGTTTTATTCAAATTGGAGCCGAATGGAACGTGACATCATCTGAGAATTACAGAATCTTCGTTTCCATATCTAAAACAAGTAAAAACGTTGCAGTTGCGTGCAACCTACTGCGTGATACTCTGTAGATAGTAGATGCATTTTATTTATTTATTTAATAAACGAAATATTTGAGCAATCAGCAAACATACATGGCAAGTAAGAAACGTTTGCGATTGAATTGTAAATTTTTCGATTGTTACTTTATTTTTGTCAAAAGGCGTTGTAGTAATGACTCATTTGGTTTTAGCTACTAGAACTCAGTTTAGTGCTATCACTTACCATACAATACATAGAACGGACATGTATAAATAAAAACTTTGCAGTTTGCCACGCCCACATATATATACGAATTTTTGGCCATGAAATTACAAATAAATTACTGTAGACAGGTACCAATTTTTATTATTACTAAGATCTTGGTTTTTACAAGCAAACCGTTTTTTAAGATCTTGGTTTTTACTAGCAAACCGTTTGCTATCCTTAGGTCATTCATCTGCATTACTATTGGTACTCAGAGGCCATAAATTTAGGCTTAATGCGGCATTGACCCACGAAACCTGGTCAGGGCCAAGGGTCTCGATAAGCTGGTGAATGCATTCAATAGTTCAAATAACAAAACAAAGAACAGCGGAAACTCCAAGACGATCTATGACCAACCCCGCTCCGGTTCAATGAAAAATCAATTCAATTTTGAGGGAAAAAAGCATTAAATTCGTCACAAAAAAAAAAAGAAGAAAAATGTACAAAATAAATACTTGGGCAAGGGTTGCAAAAGGCCGTCAAGCCAAACGTGTTTCTTATTGTTTGCATTTCACCTCTGTGAGTAATTTACTGTGAACCCGATCAGGATGAAGAACGAGCACCACAGATCTGGCATCTAGGATCAAGCATTGAAAATTATGACTATCTGTGTCTGTGTGTGTATGTATATGTGCAAAACTGACATCATAAGACGTGACATCTTTGAACCCGGACCCAAACCTTTTTGCTCTTGCCATTTTATTTGCACCCTTTGATACCTGGTTGATTGTATCTTGTTGGGTTATTTGAACACGAGTAGATTTTCGCACTGTGGGAATTTTTCCATTTCCTCACAATATTTGCGGAAACTCGCGCGCTCAATCTTGATTGATAGCAGTATAAGGTTTCAATAAAAAATATGGGTTTAAGGCGCACTACTAGTGTTCAGCCAAAAAGCTTTTCTTTTTTGGAAAAGATTGTATGGGAAATTTGATATTCCCTTTATCGATCCATAGCTTAACTGCTTAATAATGGGCGGAGTTTTCACACAATTTGTTGATAAAACTCGTTTTTATATAACTGTATATGGTTTTAAAGTTGACCACCAATACTTACCACTTACAGTTTTTCGGGGAAAAGGGAGAAATGTTTTTTGTGCTTGTGCATTTATGTAAATGTAACGCGTGGCTAACCAGATTAACCCCTAAAATGACCTCAGTGTCCAGTCCAAAGTGTTATCCTGCATTGTTATTGCTTTTGTTTTTATTTGTGTTATTGCTGTCAGCAGAGCTCTTCAGCTGTGGCACGTGCGTCTGTTTAAGATGTTGCAAAGGGTCAATTGGTCAGTTGGTGACTCTATTAGAGATATTCAGAAAGAGATTGACTTTCAGGTATAAGTTCACATTTCAGGTACATCCTTTCAGAATCGCTCTTGCGCTGCCCCGCAACGTTGCAGCTTTGTCTAATGGACGCGCTCTTATTCATTATCATCCCTTTATTTGTCTCATTGTTGTCAGCATTTTATTTTCATTTGGAAATTCTGATTTGAAATTTTTAGTAAATGCTACATTTTGGCAAAGGTTTTGCCTGTCTGTATGCAGCGGCCATTATTTGAAAGGGGTAGACTGTGTAGCCAAAGGGCAAAAGATCTGCAGTTGCCAGATGTTGGATGCTGTTGATGCCGTTGCTTTACAGAATGTTCAATTGTTTGGGACAGACCTAAAAGCGTTGAGTGTTATGCTGACCTTCGTCTCTTTGTCAGAAAGGGATATATATATATATATAAAAATATAGAGAGAGAGAGAGATATATATATATAGAAAGAGATAAAAAGAGAGAGCAGAGGTATCAGTTAAGAGCGCCAGAATGAGATATCGACATACAAGTAAGTGAAAATAGATTGATCCGCGAGCTCTTTAAATACTTCTTTCATTTATAAATCCACCATAGTTGTATAAAAAAAAGATTCCTTAGAAAAAACATACAACAAATTTGCAATAGGTATATTAGGGTGAGCGATTTTGAGGCTATGTAAATGCTTGAAACTTTATGCCAATGTGGTAGGATTAATACATTCAACATATATTATTTACATATATAAAAAATTATATATTATGGTTTTAAAATAAAGGGAAACAAATTTTTTTTCCAAAATATTTCTGCAAAATAAGTTTTAACTCACTTTTTGCTTAGAAAGTAATTGTCAACGTCAATATCCTTATACTCGTAAATTAACGCCAATTCTAAAAAATGTATTGATTGATAAAAAATGTATCATATTTTCCGCACCGATTCTTCTGGTTTGTACAAAATAAAGAAAGGAAATTAAAATTAATAATATTACTTGCAGACTATAAGAATCAGTCATGAACGTACAGCTAAATTTGCATGATTTTGACATCTTTATTAAGTGCGTGTCCTCAGTTCTGAATGTGAGGGAGATGTGAAATATTCTCTGCAGTTCGCCACCTTTTTGACTTGTGCCAATGTTATGCAAATGAAAATACTTCGATCCGATTTCAACTTGAAGAAAGGAGTACTGGAAAACTCGTCCTTGATTCGAATTAGATGTTTTGTTGTTTGCCATTCACCGTGTTAAATGTTAATTTTGCTGAAGTGCCAATAGTGCCCAAGAGGTATTGATCCAGTAGGCAATTGTGTGTTTTTCGGTTTCTTTAATTGATTCTCATTAAATATTCATGTATGTATTCCAAGTTACTGATGTTTGCGTGAAGTTGATAGGGAATGTGCAAATATTGGAGGACGGGGTTGATAATTTTAATCAAGATTTACTTGTAAATTTTTGTTCTGATTTTTGTCAAATTTGGTGCAAAGGGGGTGTGGTTTCAAAAACCTAAAAATTACAAACTTTTCGTAGACATAAAACCTACCAAGCTTAATCGGTGTACAATCTACACCTGAAAAAACTAAGTTGTATTTTTGATTTTGTTCGAAAATAAGCAAATGAGATGGATTATAGAAAAATAAAATGAACTCATACTTCTCTGCGTTCATACGGAATATGAATGTGTAATGTACATATGTATATTCTTGATTAGTCTGTCCGATCAAGAATATATATAATATAGGTTCTGCCACGCCTCCTTCTGCCTGTTACATACATTTTCACAAAACCATTATACCCAATTTCAATGGGTTTAAGGTATAAAAATAGGTACCTATCGTGCTTTTTGGAGAGTCTTTTACTTTCTAGATAGTTAAATATAAATTGGTAAACATTTTATTATATCTTAAAATGATTTAAGAAATATTTCATTATCATTCTCCAATTCTTTGCTTGTTTTTGGTGCACTGGGCTCGCATTGAAACAAATTTCTTACCCAGAGATTTTCAGACTATACAGGATAATAAACTGTAACCCTTTTTTTTTGCATTTGCAAGGAATCTGTACATTGTCAATTTATTAATTTCCCAAGCTTGTTGTTTACGTAATTTACAATATCGAATGTCGCAAAGAAAGGCACTGAGACCTGGAAAGGATTGCAAATGAATTTTGATGCAATTTTTGGATTGCGAAAAGTATTCAACCAAAATCGAACCCTTTTGCTCATACAGGCAGAAAACCGTAAAACACTTTTTGCTAACGCAACCCTTTGCTACACGCATAACGAGGGTTTTCACATAACTCTCGTGGTGCCAATTTCTTGCAGCAGCAGACGTCATTAAGACGCCATTTGTCATTGATTTCCGTTGAGCCATTTGCCATAAAAGAGTCTTATTTTTTGGTGCTACTTTCTATTTTTCGGTAATCTGAAACTTTTAATATCCTGCAGTAACACAACCCCTTAAATAAATGGTCGACTGTTTGTGCGAAGAAAATGCCCAAGAACCTTGTCAGCGGGGTAATCAATCATCCAACATACTTACATATTCTCATGATTTTAAGGAAAATACGATTTTCACTTCTTGTTTTAGCTATACTTTTCGGATAAATAATAAAAAAACAAAGTGACCAACATAACATGACCTCTTGGCCGGCTGTCAATATACTTAGAGCTGACCAATCCTATTAATTGCTTTATTAGTAAATTTAAATCCATCGATAAATCCAAACAACTCAAAAAAATGGTGTGAAAATGTGAGAAAATTTTAAGGCAAGAAAAGATTTATATAGAAAGCAACCCCTCAGCTTGGAGACCAGCTGATCATAGACCTACGATTTTCAGCTATATCATCATCATCAATATCATTTAACCTAATGGACCCTGACCTTGGCCAGCTGCATTAAGTTGTGGCAAAAATGTCCTTGCGCTCGACTGGCTTTGCTAAAAGGTCTTTTTCTATTTTTCTTTAATTTTCGTTGAGGTAAATATCAAGCCCTTGAATAGGGGTTGAGTTCTAAAAAATCTTTGCTGATCTGCGCTTCTGTCTTTTGCAATTTTTATGCTTGACTGTCCAAACAAATATAAATCAAAATTGCCAAAGCCAACGTCCTGGGAATACTTTCGTATCTTCAAAATGCCAATCACTTTAAATAACATTAAAATATATTTTAATTAATAATTAGAAAGCTAGAGAGGTTTTCCCTATGCATTACTTTTAATTATAGGTGAATGTTCAATTTAATCTCAATTCAACAGTTATAACTATATTATATAGATAAGTAAAATAATTAAATTATATCCTATTTTTCTTAGACTTAAAAATGGGCTTTAAAGATAAATATATAATAATATATATACTTATATATATATTGGGAATTTAGGATGTAATGGTTTTGTGAAAATGTATGTAACAGGCAGAAGGAGGCGGATATATATTCTTGCTTCAGCGCGACGAACTTAATTAATATAGCCTTGATTGTCCGTCCGTATGAACGCAGGGATTCCGTAAACTACAAAAGTTAGTTAGCATAATAAATAAGTATAATATCAGGGACTAGAGACTTTTTAGTTGTTTCTCTTAAACTATATTTTTTTACCATTCGTTTGACTGCTTTGTTAGAATTTTCTTATTCTTCATTAATTTCGTTTTGACAACAACTCAAGCAAGCTGAAATTAAATGTAATAAAAACAAAAAAGAAAGAAAATAAACGTGCTTCAATCATGATATCCTGTCGTACATGATCGTTGTGTCGGCGTTGTGCGGCTCATTGCGCAACTGCCAAAACGCCGAGGATTTTTTCATAGAAAATAGAATTTCATTTCTATTGAAAATGCACAAGAAATAAAATAGAGAAAACCAATCCTCCCTCAATTGGAAGCCAAGATCCTAACAAGATGTTTTCCAACGGCCTATTTTTCTAAGCATGCGGGGTAATCCTTTTTTGTAAGGACACGTCTGTGTTTGTGCGTAGTTGAAAGGATTGTGTTGTAAAAAATAGGGAGAAATGTGGAACAAATATCTTGGCGTACGCATATCTCCGGGTGCTACGCAATTTTCAGGCAAAGGGTCTTCGGAATGGCAGCTGAATGTGATCAACCTGGACATGAGGAACTGTAGAAATGGATGTCAACGATGGAGCAACGCGACTTATACTGTTTGTTGAGACGATATAATAAGATTATTCTAGTTTCATATTTTCCTTTCACATTTTTAGCATATTTCAGACAAATTTACCAGCTGACCTAAACGACAACACGAATATTCGCCAAGGGTTGCAAAGAAATATTAAGATAACTTTCTTTAATCACAACCCTTTTCGAAACTCAATCAGTGTATGCATTTTTTCCCCGCCACAACTCTATTGCCAATGTCAAGTAAAAGAAAAAGCTAGAAATATTTTATCAAAGAAATCAGTTACCTCAGCTTTCAAACATCAAATGTAATCACACATGTACATAAACATATACTTATTTCTATGAACTAAAACATAAATTAAATAGAAATGGAAATTTTCTCCAGGACTCTATTCACTACCACGCTTATTACTTCTATTAATTCCGTCATTCCTGTATTCGCAGATGATCGTTTAAGATAATAGGAATATTACTTGTCGGCTTTCATTTCATGTTCAGGGTATAAAAAGTGAAAATTTGCAGGACACATTGGCGAAACTATCGCATAATACGGCACGATGTCATTTATTTTAATATTGTCATTACTTTTACGAAGCAACCCTATCAAAAATATTTCAATTTGTCTTGGAAAATGTGCAAGAAACTCGTGAGAAATTTGTTGCGAGCGTAACTTGAGGCCTCGCTAATGATTATCTTGCCAACTTTGACTCACAAGAATCATCAATCAAATTGGGTAGCCGTTGAAAAACACGGTTTTTATGAAAAACTATTATTATTTTTTTATTTTTTTATTTTTTTTTTTTTTAGGTTTGCGTTTGATTTTGCTACCGAGAAAATTTTCAAAGAACTTTAAACTATTGGTTTTATAATTTATTTTTCTAGAATATCATAATCAGCTGCCATTTTACAATTCCCCCAAGAGTTATACCATCAATAAATTATGTAAATTTTTTTCATGCGGACCTGCTGAACAGAAATAATTTAACATTATTAGCATAAATTTTGCATAGCCGACTCTTGATGGAAGTGTCAGCCAGCCGGCATGTCCTCCGACAATCAGTGTTATGCAAATCGACCTGTGATGAGGGAGGAGGAGGGCTGCATAGTTTGGTTTACCATGCTGCACCGTATGGAATTTAATGCAAATCTGTACAACAAAAAGTAGGCAAATGCACGTCGATTGACGAGGGGCGGAAGTCGAACAACTGGCATCGATTGATTTCGTATGCCCATGTAAGGACACGACTGAGAGAGGAACATAAATTGGAACTCTTTGACGGTTTGTTACTTGGTTAGCGAATTGATATTGAAGTGGATTTATCAATTGTTACCATAATTGAGTGACATGGCAAGGAGAAAGGCCAAGTTGCTATGATCTGCATACATATGTGCCAGCTATTGATTACAAAAAAGGTTCCACGGAAAATCGCAACTGAGAATCTGAACAACTGGAGGATATCTGCATGAAAATGAGCACAAAAGCCCAAACATAGAATATAACCAATATGAGTGTAGACCAGCAATGCTTTAATTTGCATTTCTGTATGAGTTGTCATTTGTGATTTTACTTCACTGTTCTGTAAATTTGCATATGTTTGAAAGAAAGGGAGAGAAAGAGAGAGAGAGAGAGAGAGAGAGAGAAAGAGAGTGAGAGAGAAGATGGGGATCAATAAAGATAGTGAGGGATAGCTAGAGAGAGAGAGAGAGAGAGAGAGAGAGGGAGAGAGAGAGTGTGTGTGTTCCATATTCAGTTACAAATGTTTTCCAAATGGAAAATTACTTTGCTTATAAAGTGACAATTATTATTTCAGTATATGTCCCTGGATTGGCTCGGAATTAACATTACATTAGGGAATCAGCTAATGGTAAAATTGGATGCAATGTTTTAATTAGTAAAGAAAGGAGTGAAGAGCATGTCAAAAATATAAATGTAGAAAACCCCACATAATGTTATTGTTAAGGCTTAACTTTTATTAAGCTTCGACTCACTGTACTTATAAATATATATACTCAATCAACTTATTTTTTTATGCTGATCAAGAATATATATACTTTATTGGGTCTGCGACGTCTCCTTCTGCCTGTTACATTCATTTTCACAAAACCATTATACCCTAAATTCCCATTTTCAATGGTATACAAATTATGGGAACTCATTTCCCAATTGCGGCAATCACCCATGGCATCCTTTGCTCACAAATTGTGCTAAAACGTGAACAAAAATTTTTGAATATTCAATCGCAGATTTTTTGCCTCAACTAAATCTTTCAGTGTTTACCTTCGAAAGTTAAAGAACGATCTCTAGCTCGAGACGACATTTCTATGTATGTAAATATTCATTGACATTTGGGATTTAGCAATAGGATACTCTGTTTAGTCAACATCATTGACCCTTGGCGAATAGATTGTGTGTCGCTTTGCATCATTTGAGGATGCTAATCAGCACGGGGATGAGTGATGGCATCTTTCGCCCAATTCACATTGTTTAATGCTTATGGATGTCGCTCACGGCTTCGTATTTTTCTAATGTGCTGAACATTTCGTAATGGAAGAGGGAAGTGAATGCAGAACGATGACCAACTGAGTGACCAGAAGGACAATGGACACGCGCCTTAGTCATTAAATCATTTAATGCTGGTTGAGGATTAGGAACCAGTTAAGTTAAGAGCTGAGCCGGCTATTGACCTAGGTAGAATGAAGGGGTTGGTCAGTGTGACGGTCAGTTTAACTCGATACAAAGCACGTGAGCTCTTAAACGCTAACACATATAGAAGAGGTCATATCTGTCGTTTCCATTCGATATACATAATTCTCACCATTGCTTTTTGGATTGTGGCTGAAAAAGATTGCCCTTAAATGTTGTTGAGAAATGTTCGTTAATTTGAGAACAAGTATGCGTCCAAGTTTAAGTTGAGCAAAATGGCTGACCTCGTGGACAGAGCCCAAAAATTAAGTAAAAAATTGTTGTCATATATTTTAGAAATATGATAGACCAAATGCCAAGATAATTGGAATGCACAACCACAGGCGAACCGTTGGGCCGCCATTGCCCTACAGTTCAGCTCGGGCAACAAAAATAACAAATTTATGCTGAACAGTCACCCCAAGACTAGGCAACTGTCAGGACCCATCACCTAGCTGCTCTCACTCATAGAGGCGATGCTGTTGTTGACCAGATCCCGCAATGGACCGTCATATGCTTTATTCTTCAAAGGGGTGAACCCTTTTTATAGCTGAAATTTTCTTGGTGGCCTTTCAAAATATAATAAGAGTGTCCAAACCGGTTTTTTCCGTGTGAGATTACATTCATATAAATTCGTGGCCATCAGTTGGGTCCGGTTTTTAAGCAAGGAAGTCGTTTTTTAACGACCCTTCAACCCCTTTGTTTTCAAAAGAGGATGCGCAAAGGCAAATAAATTGCAGCTTTCGTTTCGTTATGTTTTGTCCAGAGGCCATAGATTAGATGGGAAATCAAATTCTCAAGTTATTTACTTCATCTTCAGCGGTTAATATAAAAATAACCGTTACAAAAATTGGAAGAGCATAGCTACATAAGTGCCTCTCTCACAGGATATAAGCATCAACGCGATATGCTGTTTGTAATTTGTCCGAATTGTTCTGCCGCGCGAACAAAAGATGACCACAATTATAACAGTTTGTCACCCTAGAAAAAAACCTGTTTGAGAGCTTGACCAGTAATAACAGGCGACGCGTGCGCCCAATATTCTTTTAGGACCTTCGCACGCGCTGATCATTGGTCAAGCAACAGCTACCTGCCTCATTTCTTAATGTCCTTAGAGATAATCTCCAACTTTACGCCGCTGGTCTTGATTGTTGTCCGAGTTGCACGCGTGTCTTTTTAACGAAATTAAGATGTTAGTGTCATTCACAATTTCAGCCGGCTTTCATGACCGTACTGAAGTCGAGGGTCAACAAAATTGAGTAAACAAAGCATCTTCATGCAAAATTTGGCATAAATGCAAACGGATATATTGAAATTATTAGAGTGAGGGCTCGAGTTGCAGGGCTCTCTATTTTCAGGGGTATACATCAGACAATAAATCTGTGGCTAAATGCTTCCCAAAACCCAGATTTACAAAAAGGAAGAAAATAGGTAAAATATCAATGCATTTGGGATAACTTATCTTCGAGGTCTTAAGTGTATTCCATTCCCGCTTCCTCATGAAGCACCCCTCCGCTTGAATATTCAAACATTTTTGTTTACGTTTTAGCATAAATTTTGAGGAAAGGACAATCGATGCCACAGGCAATTGTCGTAATTAGGGAAATGATTTCCAACTTTTATTTTTTCTCACGTTATATATACATACATATACGAAATGAGTATGCCAAAAACAGAAATATATAAAAGCCCACACAAATTAATTTGTTGTTTATATATATATATATATATATATATTAATTTGTGTGGGCTTTTATATATTTCTGATAAATTTTACAATTAAATTTAAAAATCAAGAACAAATTATTTTGTGCGGGCTTTTATATATTTCTGTGCTTATACTCATTCTCCCTTCTTTATATTTTCTCTCTCTCTCTTTTTTTGTTGCCATATACAAATTTTCAAAAATGGAGCTAAGACAGAAAATAAAATTCAATATTTAATATATTATTAGATTTCGTCTACGTTTGGTACGTATGTATGTATGTATATACACTAATATAAATACGTGTGCAGAGTCCGAACTGGCCGCTTGACCTTTTTCATATCCATGTCACTCAATTATGCCAACAATTCGTAAATCCGCATTAATCCCAATTCGCAAACCAAGTGACAGGCCATAAAAGAGTTTCAATTTAAATTCAATTCGAAATCGAAATCAATCGGCGTTTGTAGTTCGATTTCCGCCCCTCTGCGAACCATTTGCTTGGCAAGGGATTGCGTATTCTTTTCGCTTCATTTATATATTACTAATTTGCATACGTTTTCACGCGACGCGCGTGCGCAATATGATGAGGTGAAGGTAACCCTCCTCCTCGTTCGATGATCGTCACAGGTCGATTTGCATAACACTGACTGCTCGCTGGTATCGGCTGCCTGCTCTCCCGCTCTCTCCAGATGCTAAATCGCTACGTCTGCGCCAAAATTATGCAAATCCTTATGCGTGCCAATACTTTACAGCAATAATTTATGCAAACTAAACTGAAAAGGATTCTCAGTGCGCATGCACAGCAGATTTTACATGTCGTGTTTTTTGACGACCTTTTTTCTAACGGTTTACTCTTGTTTCGCATTTTCGCAACGTTTTTTTTTATATGCAAATTTTATATGCCGTTGCTTAGGAAAACTTTTGGCATTTTAATTGTGTTTTTTCGTAATTGTAATGCAGATTTTTTCTTCGTTTGTAATTTAAAATTTTTGATTTGTTTGCATTTGAATGGCGTATCTATGCGAATTGCAGCTGTACCAAGAGTTGCGCGCGCATTTTTCGAGCAATTTAATAACTTTGAGCGAAGTGTGAAAAAAGGTTTGGTGAATCATATTAAATCAAATGAAAATTTGGCTGTTAATATTTCTACTATAAATCTATAAATCCATGATAATCAACAAATGCATGAACTAATATATTACCTTTAATAGATTACCTTTTGTAATAGTTCTGGCGGCACTATATTAAATTTGATCAGTATGGAAATTACAGTTCTATGTCTTAAAAACTCTTTTTTTTAATATTATATTAATATTATTATTTATTATTATACCTTGTTCAATTCATTGGATTGTCATTTACTATAACCACCCTAATTTAGTTGATTTGAATACCAAGTGAAAGATGTTCACTTTTCGCATTATTTTACATACATATATCTTGAGGGGAAATTCCTTAACGACCGTTGATGCTTGCAATGACATTTTTATCTAAAAAACTCGATTTTTTTTTTTTTAATTTACATTAATGCTGGCATTCTATTGGTCGACATCAAAAAACATCTACAAACTCCTAGCAAGTCGAGCAACGACCTGCGCTTCCTTTCCACAAATTTTTCACACAATAAAGTCAGAGGTAAACTAAGGGTTGTCCGCTCTTAGCCACCACCGTGACAGGCAACGTTGTTAGGTTTCTCGTTTTTTAAGAGAGTGCTAGATCAGGGAGAGAGCAAAAGCGAGCGTTAGATCAGTTTTTTAAGAGCGTCTCATCATGTTTTTAAAGATAACTGAGAGAGGGTTGTTGCTGTTCACTTTTACACAGTTTTTTGCTATATTAGCGAGCTGCCGCGGAAGAGTTGAAACAGTTTGAGCTCAGCAGCTGAACTTCAAGTATCTAGAGAAGTGTCAGGAGTATCTCAGAGCTTACTCAGCGCCTAAAAAGTGTGCTATGAAATATTTGGGCAAATCTTCTGTACCAAGAATTTTGTAGAAAAGAAAGATCAAATATATTCTGTGCTGTGTTTCAAAATAAAAGTGATAACAAGATGGCAAATCAAATGGAATTTATGATGCAGCTTTATATGATGAACTTGTTGCAACAACAACAGCAGCAACAGCAGCAACAGCAGCAACAGCTGCCGCAATCGCAACGGGAGCAGCAACAGCAACATCAGCAATCACTTCAACAACAACTGTTGACCAGCTTAGTACACCTACAGAAAGAGGATATCAGCAGCAGCACTGGCATGCAACATCAACAAGAACAACAGCAAGAACAACAACAGCAACAACACAAGACAAGAACGCAAATGCGAACATATTCGCAAAACTCGAACTGTAGTAGTAGCCGTAGTTGTAGTCCCAATAGTAATTTAAATGCTTTATCAAAACCATATGAGCAGCTTGCTGCAACACTAACAACTCCCCCAACACCTAACAACAATTCGAACGCAAACCAATTTTTTGCTCCCCAGTTGCCTCAAATGTTGCTGGGCACTTTACCTCCACTAACACGATATATGCTGCAACAACAACAGCAGCAGCAGCGGCATTTGCTGACAACTACATTCACAGACCTGTTACTAACTCCCATCACGCCCAGCTCTTTTAAAAGTGATCAGCTTACCAATAACTTTTTGCAATCCTCCACAGTGACATCGACGCCAAATGATCAAGCAGCAGCAACATTTGCATCAGCAGCAACATGTGCAATAACAGCAGCAGCAGCAGCTACAAATGTACGTTCGGCAGTCACCGTCAAATATGAGCAAGATTTTGATGATGAGGATGATAAACCATTGTCTAGTTTGAACAGCGGCAATCCCTCAGGCTTCACCAGCACCAGTGCTAACACCGAAAAGCTGATCCTAATATCGGGCGTACAGCCGCTGGAGAGTACGAGCACGTCTGATAGCAACGACTCACCCAGCATGGTAAGTAATCTATTTTTGTATTTTTATATGACCTAGTGAAATGCTTAACAAATTTATAATTTTCTGATTTTTCGAATTACAAAATATTTTTTAAAACTATTACTTTAATTATAATAATTTGTAATCAAATGTAATTTCTAATGTCTTCCACCAGCCTTTGTTATCTTAGGTCCTACTTCAAATACTCATTTGAATGCAATTTATCCTAATACTCTATAAATAATTCGCGTCATAATTTAGTTTTAAAATTTAATTTCGAAATCTAGATCTATTCTATTAAATTTCTAGTTTTCTAGACGGTCAATATTTTGAACAAAATGCAAATAGTTCGTTTTTAGTATAGATAAGCGTCAATAATTAATTTATATATCATTTTCTATGGGCATCTATAAATATATACTCAAAATTGTTCCTTCCCTTTTGAGACATTCATACAAGCATGTATGTTTTGTAAAAACTCCCACGCTGTCTGTAATTCGAGCGTGTTCTGTTCGTAAAATTAAACTAAATGAAACTTTGTACCATTTGCATGTTTAATGTAAACAACGACTCGATTCGATTCCAAGGAAATCGAACAACTGCTGTGCGGACAACGCATGAGCTCATATAAACCCTGCAGCTGGCATTGGCACCCAGCAGTCTGATAAAAAAATAAAAATAAAAATAAATTTTAAAAATATATACATATGTATATATATATGATTATCTAATAATTGGTTGATTCTGTTCTATGTAATATAGTATACACCCGTTAAGCAACCAGCGGACTCATCGTACAGTGGCGATAATGATAGCACAATGAGCACGCCTAAGGGACAGAAGAATTCGATTCTCACGCCACCGCCGTCGAGTGATCAGGGCAGGGGAATTGTCAGTCTGACCACTGCCAGCAGTCTGGATGCCTTTCTGCAGAACGAAGAGAACCTTAAGAATCTCCGCAAAGTGTCATCGTATTTGGAGTGTGAGAATACGCTCTGTCGGCAGGAAACGCTGCGTGATCATTTCCACTGTTATGATGAACCCTGCCAGGGAAAAATTCTCAGCAAGAAAGACGATATCATACGTCATCTAAAGTGGCACAAGAAACGCAAGGAGAGCTTAAAACTGGGCTTTGCTCGGTTCTCCTCTGCGGATGACTGTGCGCCCACATATGGCGAGGGATGCATCTACAATTGGAAGCAGACGCACTACCATTGCGTCTATGAACACTGCCCTAAGGTTTATGTGAGTACTAGCGATGTGCAAATGCATGCCAACTTCCATCGCAAGGACTCGGAGATTGTAAACGAGGGCTTTCGACGCTTTCGGGCTCACGAAAATTGTCGCATCACGGATTGCCCCTTCTATGGCAAAAAGATATCACACTATCATTGCTGTCGCGAGGGCTGCAACCACACCTTTAAGAATAAGGCCGATATGGGTAAGATATGGTTCAGATACATATAATATAATATAATATATAATCTAGATTTCACTCTCGTTCAAAGACAAGCACAAGACGTATCATTTGAAAGATTACCAGCTTACGCAAGATGGCTTCAAGAAGATACTGAAAACAGAGCAATGTCCTTTCGAGTTTTGCAAGTTCTCCATGGTCTGCAATCACATCCATTGCGTGCGTGAGAGCTGTAACTACATCTTGCATTCGAGCAGCCAAATGATTAGTCACAAGCGCAAGCACGATCGCCAGGACGGCGAACAGGCGTATCAGCAGTTTAAGAATAAACAGGATGATACATTGGACGACAGAAACTCGTTGGAGTCCACACCAGTACAATCAAGTAGTGCCGTAAGCCAGCCTGTCCATGAAAACAGCAATAGCTTCACTTCGACGCCGCTGTCCTCTCTATCTGCGGAGCACTTTTTAGCACGCAAACGTGGTCGGCCGCCTAAGAAAATTGTTAGTCAAAATACTTAGTCATTGAAATCCAGATCACTTTATTTATGACTTTCTTAACTATCTTACAGCAACTGCCTATAGATGCTCAACAGACTGAGGCAAAGCGAGTCAAACTGAGTGACCCAGACAACAATCTGGCGCAGCCGGCTACAACGGGTCCGTTTCAGTCTTCACCCAACAGCAATATGTTAAGCAGTGCGCTCTTTCCTAATTTGATACCCAGCTTTACAGCTGGCGTCACAGATGCGACGGCTCCAAATTTCCAGCTTACGCATTTGATGGCTCTCTTCCAGTTGCAGAATCCGCTCTTCTATCAGAACCTGTACCCAGGTGCTACGGCTGCCAACATGAGGGCCGTGGAACAGAGCCCGTCTATATTCAACAATTTGACAGCCTTCGGCGCTGCGGCTGCTGCAGCAGCAGCGAACGTGCATCCGCCGAAGAGCGAGGTTAGGATTAAGCCTGAGTTCAAAGAGTAAACGACTACTTCCTAGCTTTTAGCAGACTTCACTTGAAATTGTGTGTATATATGTATGTATAGTTAGAATTAGTTACATAGGAGACTGATTGAATAGCAGAATTTTGCGATCAGCCAGGCTTCAAGCAGGGTTTTTAGCTAAGGCGTTCCGAATCATTTTTTATAGGCGTATAGGAGGATCCATTCCCTTACAAAAGCCAACTCAGCTACATTTTGAACTGCTCTAAGAGTCAACAAAATGTTGCTGAATTCGCTTTTGTAAATATTTGTTGTTTTTTAAGTATTCATTTGCAGATTTTTCTACTTAATGAAAAAGAGATCAAATTTGAATTTAGTTTAACTAATTACTGTGATGTTTTCCATACACCTAAAAATATGTCTGACTGCAAAACAAATGTACAAATATTATGTTAAGCTGTAGCTGTATCGCAATAGATTTTTTTCAATATCACTAAATGTTTGATATGTTGATAAAAATTAATGAAATTAAAATTAATTTAAAATAAAGCATTCGTTTGAATATTTCAGAATAGAAAAGTTTCTCAGATATTTAATATTTTCTTATAGGAAAGGCCCAGGGTATAAAAAAAAATGTAATTCCTAAGATTTATCTACATAATTGTGTTTATTTATATATATGTATACTCTATCAATCCAGTTCAGTTATTATATTGCAAATGTATATCTTGCAATAAAATAAAACACAATTTGCATACAGATTATTAGTTGTTATTCCATTTATTACATTTTTTTTAAAACTCATTGATTAAACACAAAATAAGCTACAGCAGAGCTGTGAACATCCTACGAAGCCCACCCATCATTTATTTATCGATTTGCCAATATACAATAAGTTTACGTTATTATTCGCATATAAGAACGTATATTTAACAATCAATATACATAGTTAAATTAAGGCAAGAAAACAATTCGATATTTATATAGGTTCTATATTGAATAAAAAACAATATGATGCTTGATTATGAACCAACTATATGCTGATTGCTTATGAACCAATGTAAAAAATATAATAAAAACAATTTTTTTTATTGAAAATTTAGGTCTGTCAGTAATAACTAATTAACTAAAACTAAATAAACTTTAAATTAAAAAAGTAAAGCTAGTTACACTCGATACATGTTAAGTATGAATATATGAATTAAGAAAAGCTTAAACATTAAAAAAACTATGGAGACCGAGGGACTACTACACAATATGCTTATTTCATCCATACATATAGGTGATATATAGTGCGTAGACATCGATTATTTTTTCACTCAAATTTATGCTATCCAAAATCTATAAATAATGGTTGTTGCAAAAGCATTTGTCCATTACATATATAAGTACTAGTATATATAGATATGAGGTCATATATATTTGTATATAACGTTTAGTTAATTTCAGGAGCAATAATCTATTATGTATAGCAACAGTTTGTGCGCAATATGCAAAAAAAAAAAAAAAAAAAAGAAATATGTTGTAGCTTTTGTCGTTTGTTAATTATATTTCATTTAAGCCGCAACTGAGGTTAACTGTTAAGCTTCATTTTATTTTATTTTTTTTTTTTTTTTTTTTGAGGCATTTAAGACTGCTTAGAGATGGCTTCCCGGTAGAGTTCACGAAGCAGTTTGTTAATTAATCAAAACCGTTAGCTGCGACCGGTGGCAGCTGCTGTTGGACCTGTTGTAGATATCTCCAGTTCCACCGTTGGATCCGCACTACTCGGTGGCACGCCAGCCAATGTAATAGCACGCATATGATGTACGGGCCGTATGGACTTGAGTTGAGTTGTGCCCTTGAAACGCACATTTACATCACCGCCCACCATACTAAGTGGATGCATGCCTGGCTGAGATTCTCTGTCATTCTGCAGACCCATGGCAGCAGTTGTGGTTAAGATTTGCTCGAGCGGTTCTAACGTGGGAGCAGTGGTTATTGCAATGTTGCCTCCATAGTTCTGCCGCGTGGCTGACGGCGAAAGCGCTGTGGGCGTCGTCTTGTAGCCCATGCGACTAAAAATGCTTCCAGCGCTGCTGTTGTTGCTTTCGGTACTGGGTGGACTCAGTGGTGTACCAACACCCGAGTCCACCTCCAATGGACTTTTTATATTAGCAACAAACTTATCCACATGTTCTGGCAGCTTTAACTCGTCCAGTTTTGATTGTATCACGCTTCTTGTGCTAGTATTATCCAGCAGACGATTGGGACGCATTGTTGGTGTTGCCGAGACAGAGTTAGGATGAAACTCTGCATGACCATTACTGTGTGTGGTACGCTGCTGTTGCAATTGCTGTTGCTGTTGACGTAATTGCTCAAAAAAAGGTGTTTTCTCCTTCTTCTGTTTTTGTGGCGAACCATGTTCGTCTTTTTCGCTCAGCTCTTCGAGCACCTTTAGTGGAAACCCCAAGTGACTGTTGACCGAAATAGATTTTCCAATTTTACGCTCGGCAAAGATGGGCTTGCGTCGCTGTCGCTCCAGATCATCCAACTGCTGTAGCATTCGTCTCACCTCGCTGGGCAGCTCCAATTCCGGATTGTAGTCGACCAGTTGTCCAATATAACGGCCAAGGGTTTGTATTGTCAATTCCAGAGACTGCACCTGTGTTTGCAGTGCAGATATTTGCGTTTGCTGTGAAGAGCGCGTCATCTCCAGCTGTGCAATGGATGATTGAGCGAACTGAAAGTTCAAAAGTCGGTTATATATAAACATAAGGGAATTACACCTTCAGGTACTCGCCTGTAACTGCTGCTCAAGATGCTGACTGAGCGACTTCTCTCTGTTCAACATTTCAAGATGATGATTTGTCGTAGTTATTTCCTCTTGGAGCACATTGTACTCCACATTGTACTCGGCTAGTTGCTTGCCAATATCCAGCGAAAACACAATTTTCAGGATTTGCTCCATGCAGTGCACCTCAATTTTGGGCACCATTGATTTTAAATAATCCATGATCTCCTCGAAGTTATTGCGCGCCAGAAGCTGTTCGTTGTGAACAGAGAGTAACGCAATAGCAAACTTAAAAATAACATCAGAGGACTCGAGAAAAACCAAATCAAAAACACGCGCTACAAAGCCCAGCGGAAACTGTGAGCTGAATACAGTAAGGATCCACGGTGCTGCGTATAAAGTGGGCGAGACATCGTTCTGATCCAGCCACATATACAGATCAGGCAGATGATCCTTAACCAGACGGGAGAGCTGATACAGCTGCAACTGAAACTTTTTCATATCAGGCAGGTATTTAGTGCGCATGTTGCGACAGAACATTAGGTGCTTTAGCAACTGAAAAGCGCTGGCTTCATCGCACTACGAGATAAGAGTAAACATTAGTATTTTATGGTATACTACTCATCAAGGATATACACACGTGTAACAACAGCACGCCACAAATGAAGCCGAGACCTTGACAGTAGCCCAATTCTGGATCGAGTATGGAGTAAGCCTTCAGCAGATTGAACAGTGACAATTGACCAAGCCCAAGCGGATCTTTGTAGAACTGATGATTCGGAAAGGTACGTCCTAGATCTATGAATATCGCATGCTGATGCTCGGTTAACTGCTTGAGCAGCGTATGATACGGTGTGTTGTAGTTGGGAAAGCGCTTCGTGTCCACGGGTGCCATGTTCATTGAATACTGTTCGGCCAAAAACGTCCACACGTCACCACGCTTCGATCGGGGCACTCCAGTACGTATAGCATGGCGCAGCACTTTTGGATCCTTTTTGTTGCCAATTTGCATGGAGTTTCTCTCAATGATTTGCTCCCAGCGTTCAATCAGTTGCTTGTCACAGGGGACAATCTCCTCGTAGTCAAGCTTGATGCGCTTTAGCTCGTTCTCATTTTGGCGTGCCTGTAGCATGGCATTCTCTGTTTCCATGCGATTCAGCATAATAGTTTGTCTAATAGCCGTGCGCCATAGTTCTCGCAACTCGGGTGCCTCGCGCTTTCCCTTCTTGATAGCTGCCAAAGAATATGAATAGTAGATTAAAAAGGGGATATTGTTATAGATCAGACTTACGTTTCCGCATAGGTGATAAATATTCGGTGGGCGTCTCGCTGTCCAAAGCCTTGGATGGAGTAACTACACTATTAAGTATGGCTTGCCGCCATGATCCCTGATGTGTCTCAGCCTCTTTCGGGCTGTTACCCACTTTGATAAAACTACAAATTATGATTTTTAAAGATATGCCCGCCTTTATCTCAATGTCAACTTTTATCCATATTTCAGATCTACTTACATGTCCATCATAGGGCTTTTGAGGTGATCGGCGCTGAGTTTATTACTGGGACTGGCACCAACAGTACTCGCACGTGAACGGAAGACCGAAAGCGAGGCCTCGGTGCCCAGTGGCTCTGCAGATCCTTCACGTATTTCGTGGAGATTTTGTGGTGGAAGGGAAATGTCATCTTTAGAGGGCTTTCGTTTGAGCAGGTTATCAAATGAGTTTGTTAGCGAGCGTTTTGCTTTCATGAAGATGGTGCTGCCACCCAAATACTGATTGAGAAATTCAGAACGATTCTCAGCGGTATCATGGACATGTCGTTGCTGTCGCGACTCGCAATGTGCACGTAAGAGCATCATGAGGAACTGGTTCTGCTCAGACACAGAGCAGTTTGTCTTCTCAGAACCGTAGTACTTGGCGCAAACCATATCATACTCATCAGCACTCAGCGTGGCAATGTGACGCCAGATAGCGGTTTGCGTCTTCTTTTCGGATAGCCCCTCTACATCTGTGCAGAGTTTGTGATACCAGAGCATCGGACAGTGCTCGCAGCTAAAGATCTGGGTTTCATGTTTTTTTTTCTGTTCGGCGCAGGTATCAAAGGCCTGTGCGATGGCTGCTACAATGTCATCACACACGTGCTCTGACTGACACTTAAAGACGTAGCCAATGTAGCCCTCGCTGTTCAGTTCGCGGCAGATGATGCCGAAGTGATCCAGAGACTTCTGACCGTGCACACAGCTGGCCACATCCTTGAAATCCTTGTAGAGCAGCACCTGTTTTCGATCCGGTGAAATGAGTCTCAAGTCGCTGCGCCCCACCAAAAAGACCATTGTGCGATTCTGTTCCGCATAGGGTGGTATGCAACCCTGAGAAGCTGAACGATCTCTCATCTTGGGGATGCTATAAAATAAAATTATCACAGCAGATTAGTAAAGTATGTTTTTGATGAAAGCAAAAATATTTTGAAAGCATGACATGCAAATGCGTGCAAAAACATAACAAACAAGTAAGAAAGCTATAATCTAGACTGCTCGACTACGAAATTCCCTGAATTTCTTTCGAACGAATCATATTCCAAGAATGCTTCGTTTCGATGTTCCATGCGTAACAAACTATATGCAAAAACACGAGCACACACACACGCTGATCTATGCTTGTACGCCTGTAACAAACTCTGAAACAAACTCGTACTGCACGTGCAATATACGGACCTAACACAAAATGAATGAACTCTCTAGCTCTTATATCTTCGGAAATCGACGCGTTCAAACAAACGGACAGACGGACATGGGTATATCAACTTTTCTCGTCACCCTGATCAAGAATATATATACTTTATGGGGTCTGCCACGCCTCCTTGTGCCTGTTACATACTTTTAACAAAACCATTATACCATGATTTCCCATTTTCAATGGGCTCAGGGTATACTAAGAAAAATAAGCAAAAAATGTAGTATCAGAATTCGTTGTCCGGGAAGGGTAACAATAACCAATTTAAAATATATGCGCTCCGGGCTAGGACGCCACTTACTTCTCCAGCGCATATTGTGGATGCAACTGATTAGAACCAGCTAATGTTGCGGATGCTACCAGACCCGCAACATCATCCTGTTCCTTAGAATTTGTGGGCTGTTTGTATAAAATTACATTTGATGCCCCCTGATGCTGACTAGATTCCTCCATCGTTCTGCTTAGGTTTTTTTAAAATAGATTTTCAATAAGTTTTTAATCATTGTACAATGTAAAAGAAGTAGTAATTGTATAAGCAACTACACTTACACTTGTTTTTGGCCCAGCTCTAGTTGGCTTTGACCGCGCTGCAAGGCACGGTTTGCTGGCGATTTATTCTCTTTGTTCGAGTCTAATGGTTGTGGTATAGCATCCGCTTCGACGCCTGTTAGCTTGAGTTCGACCTGGGGTTTCGGCGGTGCTTCTTGTTCCTCCTCGTCCTCCTCCTTAAGCTCATGACTTTTTAGTGTACCAGCTCCACTCTTCGCCTCGATTCCAATGCCACCTTCACTATTGAGGGACATCTTGCGATTTTGCATGATCCGCAAACGTTGCGCATCGTATGCCTTAAATTTGGGCAGGGCGTCGTCAATAAACGTGTTGGGTACTCGTTTCTGTGAGACGCGTATCTTGCCCACATACATGACTTCAAAGAAGTGTGTGTGATTTGGCGAAATGTCCGCCAGCAGCGATAGATTGCTTTGTGCCGACGTGGACGTGGGAATGTTTACAGTGCCCGATGAGTTACTCAACCCATGAGTGTAGGACTTTGATGATTTCATTTGGGAGCTCACTAGATTTGGACTAGCATCGTGTTGAGCATTGCGCAGCGCTTCACTCATCTTTAAATTTGTCGCAGGAGTAGCATGTATACCATTCAGTGAACCATGGGCGTTACCACCTGCTCCAGCAATCAATGTTTGCGGTATGCTGCCTACCGAACCGCCCAGCGTGTGCGCCGGATCACGCATCTGATGCATCAGCTCTGCCATCTACAAGTACGCAGGAAAATTAAAGATACTTTAATAGATTTAATTTAAATTAGGCGCCTACAGGCAAACATGCGGTAATTAAACAACATTCTGCAGACTTCAAATTCGATACCTATACCTATATTCGATACCGGTTAGTCAGGTATGTCATGAATGGGTTCAGTTTTATGATTTTATGGCAATATTATGGGTACTTAGTTATGAATAACTCTTATTATACCCTGAGCCCATTGAAAATCGGAATTCAGGGTATAATGGTTTTGTGAAAATGTATGTAACCCTTTAAAGTATATATATTATTGATCAGCATAAAAAAAATAAGTTGATCTAGCCCGGTCCGTCTGTCCGTCTGATTGTCTGTCCGTCTGTGCGTCCGTCTGTCCGTCCGCATGAACGTCGAGATTTCGGAAACTAAAAAAGCTAGAGAGCTGAAATTTCACATGAACACATGTTAGTTACGCAGTACGAGTTTATTTTTTTCGATAACTCATCCCATTTCCAAATTATCGATAAAAATCGAAAATTCTTTTACATATTTTAGATTTTTTGGGCATCACTTCTACACCGTTTTAGCTACAGACCTGCAATTGCTACAGGAAGCAAAAGTTTCTCACACAGTCACATAAATGCTCATACATGTAGCAAGACACAGTAAATGTGTGTGTGCATTCTCATCGCGAAAAAGTAAAAAAAAAATGTTGCATGAGCATGGCAAAGCCGTTTAAGAGTTCGGCATACTCTTACTAAGAAGGGCAGACGGGATCGTCGCGCTTCGCCACTCGCGATCAAAATTTCAATTTTTGTGGGCAACTGGCTTGTGCTCGCATAGAGTGAGATAGATAGAGAAAAAAGAGAGAGGGAGAGAGCTCATATGAAAATATGACCATCCCGGTCGACCGCTGGCAGCGCAATGAATTCGTCGTATCATATTTTGACTGCCCGAGCTGGAATTGCTCAAACCGAACAAATACGAAGTTGTGCGGCAATTCGCTCATATTCTGGTGCGTGAAAAAAGTTTGTTCTAGTTGTCCAGTCTATGCGTTGTATGGTTAGTGGTTCAGGGTATCTCGTAGTCGAGCCGTCTCGACTAGAGCCTTCTTATTGTTTTTGTGTTAGACTCGTATATTACATGCGCAGTACGAGTTTGTTTCACAAATTCGATAATTTGTATATTTCCAAAGTTATCGATAAACCACTTTATCGGGAATAAGTCATAAAATTATATCTCGTTCATCTGTAGAGTTAGAGTCTAATTTATTACAATTTCGGTTTTTGTCAGATTTTGGATTCCGATCCCAAAAAAAAAATGTATTTCAAGTACTAAAGTCATACAGTTTGTTTTGGCATATAGATATTAATGCCTTGATCGTAATCTGAGCAGTTGAATAGAATCTAGAAACAGAATTGTTAATCAAAGAAGTTATGGCAGCAAAACCCACGCGGCCCAGCAAGAGAGGACGCGAGGAAGACGCAAATATGCAAATATGCATTGCATTGCATACTTCTAAATTATTTCGAGTAAAGCGGGTTGAGCGACGTAACCCGCACCCAACCCGAAATTGGATTTTCCACGGGTAACCACGGGTACCTGAAAAAAGCCCGGCCAGTGCCCACCGCTAGTTCAAGGAATTATATGCTGTATGATAAAATTTCGTACAGATAATTTCGAATTTAAAGTTTAATTCTAATATTGCTATATACTGATTATTCGAACTAAGTGAATTATTTATTAACCGTTCATCACTATTCATGTGCAGACATCGAGTCTGTCTTTCTTCTGAAATGCAATAATCGGATGAATCTTCAAATCCATACAACTGTTGACAGCATGTTGCTGAGGGATCATGGAAGAGTCGGAGAGCGCTAAAGGGCGGGAATTAGAAAAGAGAAGAAGAAAAGAGAGAAGATTGGGCATGTGGCCCAATTGTGCGGCATTGAAAATCTGCCAAAGATTCAGAGAAAAAACAACAAATTTTCAGATGTCAAAGTCCAATTTAATATATACATAGTGCAGTTGTCTAGAATATACGCTGTATTTGTATTAAATCTGAGATACATCAACTACAATAACATCAAATTTTCATTTATCAGCTCTTTTGGGCAAAATTAACTGCATTACTTCTTTGATACCATCATTGAGTTAATTTTATATACATATGTATGTATGTATTGTACATAAATTATATGCTTATTCTTTGTTTTTCCTTTTGATTATTTCAGGTGCTGTCTCTGTGTTGTATATGTACATATATGAAGCTGATCAGCCGCTGGCCGAGTGATCATGACGTCATTTCTGCAGACTATACAAATTCACAAATTTCGAAATATTCTGCCAGATGTATGCACATACATACATACATACATATGTATGTACATATGTTACGTAGCAAATACTTGTGTGTTTTAATAATAATTCATGTGTACATATGTATGTTTATATGCAGTAGTTCGCAGCGACACACTTAGAAACGAGTCAGGTAGTTTACATATTTTTATACAGAATCGAATATTCATACATATATGTTTTTATATATTAAATAAATATATATATATAATTGTTAACATATCATAGTTTAATACATCGTCACGTTCACATCTCGTTTTGCGTATTTTCCTTTTCGTCTTTGCTTTTAAATTTGTTCCTACGTGCTCTTAACATTTTTCTGTATTTTATTAAAAATATAAATAACAAGTAACGAGACGGCTCGACTACGAGATACCCTGAACCCTGCAAAATAATAATACTCTTCTTCTTTACGAACGTATGAGCGCACGCTCTGCTAACCGCGAAGTTGCTGCCGTGGCTTGGGGGTGGGTTGGGCTGGACAATTAAAACTCTATAGCCATATGCGTTTTTTTTTATTGGGGGCGAAGGGGGCGTGACATCCAAAATCTGAAAATTACATAATCTGCGTATCCATAATATCTATATAAACCACTAACCATACAACACATGCAAATTTTAGTGTTTTCGTGATTATTTTTTGGAAGGTATCTTTCTACATGCATGGGCTTTTATGTGACTGTGTGCGAAACTATTGCAGATCGTTGTTCTTTGTCACACCCTTCCAAAAAATAATCACGAAAATACTAAAATATTGCATGAGCATGGCAAAGCCGTTTAAGAAGGCAAATGGGATCGTCGCGAATCGCCACTCGCGAATTATCAATTTTTATCGGCTGCTGGCTTATGCGTGCATAAGCGAGAGAGAGAGAGAGAGTAAATAAAGAGAGGGAGAGTAAAATAGCACATAGAATCTGTTTATATAAAAATATGACCATGCCAGTTGAGCGCTTGCAGCGAAATGAATTCGTCGTATCATATTTTGACTACCCGAGCCTCTATTGCCCAAACCGAACAAATACGAACTTGAGTGGTCGCTTCGCTCATATTTAGGTGCGTGTAAAGTTTGTTCTAGTTGTCCAGTCTATATGTTGTATGGTTAGTGATAAAACGTAAAAAAGTAAACGAATTTTCTATTTTTATCGATAATTTGGGAATGGGATGAGTTATCGAAAAAACAAAATAAACTCGGACTGCGTAACTAACATACGAGTATTCATGTGTCAACTTATTTATTTGTGCTGATCAAGAATATATACATATATTTTGTGGAGTCTGCGACGTCTCCTTCTGCCTGTTACATACATTTTCACAAAACTTTTATACCCTGAATTCCCATTTTCAATGGGTTCAGGGTATAACAAGTAAGAAAGCTGTAGTCGAGACTGCTCGACTACGAAATCCCCTGAGCACTTCTTCGAACGAATAAGATTCCAATAATTCTTCGTTTCTATCCACCATGCATAAGAAACTATATATATATTAAAATAATAATTTGCCGTCAGCCGCATCAAATTGTTAAATTGACAATCTTAACAAGTAAGAACGTTACAGTTAGGCACCACTAACGGCGAAATACTTTGTTCCCATTGGTGCATCTTATTTATTTAATAAACATTTAATTAACGAAATATTTCGGCAATTAGCAAACGTATATGGCAAGCAGCAATCGTTTTTCTTATACTTACATACAGATTTACACATGTACACACTATACGAGTATACACGAAATTTTCTATGTATGCATACAAAAATTTGCATGCCAGAATATTCTAAGAATTGTGACTGAATTGTGAATTTGTGCGATCGTTACTTTAGTTTTATCAGAAGGCGCTCTAGCAATGCCCATTTGGTTTTAGTTAACAAGACTCATATCAGGGCAGTGGTAAGTGCGATGCAAGCTATACTTAGTTGTGTGGGTTCGAATCCCGCAGAAAACTTTTTTCAAAAATTATTGTTTTTTAATTTTTTTTTGTATTTGTATATTTATTATAAAATGCTTGCTGCCAATTGATAATAATTTATAAACATACACATATGAATTGTGCATTTAAGCAAAAACTAAAACTGCTTTTCCGATATGCCACGCTGCAAGCGATTTTTGGGAAAGCAGTTTTTCTACGATGTTTGTATGTGTATACACATCCAAGTGTGTATATATATTCCAAGAATTTCGATTGTTCTGTTTTGTTTTGTCACAAACTGCTGATCAGCTGTGAATTTATTTAGGTTTAGCTAACGATTACATGTTATTTTCAAAAGACCTGGGTTCAAATCCCGCTGGAAACTTTTTATTTATTCATCGAAAACTTATAAATTTTATTTTTTAAATTCATTAATATTATTATATTTATGTTAAAATGCTTTTTGCCATCTTAGCAATTACTACTAAGCTTTTATATGCATGAATTATGCAGTTGGCCAAAACAAACTTCTTTACCGATTTGCCACGTCCCTAGTGGGCGGATCGGGAAATTTTTAACACTTTATAATTCGGGAGCATATATGAGTATATGTTCAAAATTTCAAGTCTCTAGCTCTAATAGCGCCGAAAAATATTGCGTTCATACGGACAGATGGACGGGCGGACAGACGGACAGGCGGACGGACAGCAAGACGGGCATTGCACAAACCCAATATACTTTTTTCCCTTTGGGAACAAAGTATAAAAAGTTTAAATGTATATTGTGAGCAGTTTTTGGTAGGTTTAGGAATCATGGTTGAATTTAAATATATGGAACATGCAAAAAGATTAAATTCTGGTTCTGGAGACGACCACCTACATACATACATACATACATATGTTTAAGGAGAGAAATATTTAAAAAAAAAAATTTTTTTTAATGCATTCCATTAGACAAACTAGTTTTAAACAAGTAAGAACGTTGCAGTTAGGCGCAACTAACAGCGAAATACTTTGTTCCCATAGGTGCATCTTATTGATTTAATAAAGCAACAAACGTTTTTCCTATACATACATATGTATATACATACAGATTTGCACATGTACACACTATACGAGTATACACACAATTTTCTATGTATGCATACAAAAGTTTGCATGCCAGAATATTTTAAGAATTGTGACTGAATTCGGAATTTTCGATCGTTACTTTAGTTTTGTCAGAGACGCTCTAACAATGTCTTATTTGGTTTTAGTGAAAGCGCGGCAAATCAGGGAAGTGGCGCCGGTGGTAAGCGCTATGCAAGCTATACTTAGGTGCGTGGGTTCGAATCCCGCGGAGAACTTTTTTTCAAAAAATATTATTTTTAAATTTTTTTATATTATAAAATGCTTGCTGCCAATTGATTGCCAATTAATTTATAAACATACTCATATGAATTGTGCAATTAAGCAAAAACTAAAACTCCTTTATGCTTTCCATTTGCCACGCTGTGTGGCAAGCAGTTTTTCTATGCATGCATATATGTATGTATGTATGGGTACGTGTATACACATCCAAGTGTGTATACATATAGCAAGAATTGCGATTGTATTGTTTTGTTTTGTCACAAGCTGCTGATCAGCTGGTCAGCTGATCAGCTGTGAATTTATTTAGGTTTGGCTAACGATTACATGTTGTTTTCAAAAGACCTAGGTTCGAATCCCGCTGGAAACTTTTTATTTATTAATCAAAAACTTATAAATTTTAATTTTTAAATTCATTAATATTATTATATTTATGTTAAAATGCTTTTTGCCATCTTAGCAATTACTACTAAGCTTTTATATGCATGAATTATGCAGTTGGCCACAACAAACTTCTTTACCGATTTGCCACGCCCCTAGTGGGCGGATCGGGAAATTTTTAACACTTTATAATTCGGGAGCATATATGAGCATATGTTCAAAATTTCAAGTCTCTAGCTCTAATAGCGCCGAAAAATATTGCGTTCATACGGACAGATGGACGGGCGGACAGACGGACAGGCGGACGGACAGCAAGACGGACATTGCACAAACCCAATATACTTTTTTCCCTTTGGGAACAAAGTATAATAAAATTATTGAAACAAATGAGCAATATTTTATAAGCACAATAAATAAATAACTAAAATGTGATTTAAGTGCTGGAAAACACGCACACAAATTGTTCGTGCAGCTTATGTTTAGGCGTTTCAAACACTTGCATTTACCGTTTTTATACACTGAGCCCATTGAAAATGGGAAATTAAGGTATAATGGTTTTGTTAAATGTATGTAACAGGGAAGGAGGCTTGATTTCCGAAGATACAAAAGCTAGAGAGTTCATTCTTTTTTGTTAGGTTCGTATATTGCACGCGCAGTACGAGTTTGCTTCAGAAATTCGATGACTTGTATATTTCCAAAGTTATCGATAAAAAACTTTATCGGGAACCAGTTTTAAAATTATATCTAATTCATCTTTAGAGTTAGAGTCTCCAAGTCTTCTGCACATTTATATATACTAATTTATTGCAATTTCGGATTTTGTCAGATTTTGGATTACGGTCCCCAATTCGCCCCCACATCCCCAAATGTGTAAAAAATGCATTTCAAATACTAGAGACATACAGTTTGGTTTACCATATAGATATGAATATCATATTCATATTCTAAAGAGATCAATACGATTGTCCGTCTGGAAATAGAATTATTAAACAAAGTTTTTGCAGCAAAACCCATGTGGCGCAGCAACAAAGGCAGCGAGACAGCAAGCCGCCTGCAATGCTCACACACATACAGGCGTACAAGCGTAGATCAGCGTGTGTGAGCTCGTGTTTTGTATGTATAGTTTCTTACGCGTGGAGAAACGAAACGAAGCATTCTTGGAATATTATTCGTTCGAAAAAGGGCTGAGGGGATTTCGTAGTCGAGCAGTCTCGACTACAGCTTCCTTACTTGTTATACCCTGAACCCATTGAAAATGGGAATTTGTGACAGGCAGAAGGAGACGTCGCAGACCCCATTAAGTATATATATTCTTGATCAGCATAAAAAATAAGTTGATCTAGCCCTGTCCGTCTGTCTGTCCGTCCGTCCGCATGAACGTCGAGATTTCGGAAACTTCAAAAGCTAGAGAGCTGAAACTTCACATGAACACATGTTAGTTACGCAGTACGAGTTTTTTTTTTTTTTTTTTTTTTTTTTTCGATAACTTATCCCATTTCTAAATTATCGATAAAAAATAAAAAATTCGTTTACATTTTTTGGGTTTTTTGGGCATAACTTCTGCACCGTTTTAGCTAGAGAATTATATTATGGATACGCAGATAGTGTAATTTTCAGATTTTAGATGCCACTCCCCCTTCGCCCTCAATTTGAAAACGCATTTCAAATACTAAAGACTTGCAATTTCACATCACATAGATACATTTAGATACTCTTAATCTACTCTGAAAATTTCAAGATCGTCCATCTAGAAATGGAGTTATAAGCGTCCAAAGTTCAGCCCAACCCACCCCCAAGCCATGGTAGCAACTGCGCAATTAGCAGAGCGCGCGCTCATAGTGCGTAAAGAAGAAGGTTCAGAAGGTTCTTACTTGTTTAAATTTCCTTTTCGTTAAGTGTTAGCAAAGCACATGGGAAAGCACAAAATCATTGTGAATTTTTTTACTTGATTGAAGTTGAATTCAGGATATAATGATTTTGTGAAAATGTAAATACATATATATGTATGTAACAGCCAGAAGGAGACGTCGCAGAAAAGTAAAGTATACATATACATATGTACATCTATGCTTGATCAGCACAACAAATAAAGTGGACATATCTCTGTCCGTCTGTCCCTCCGTATGAACGCCGAGATTTTGTAAACTACAAAAGCTAGAGAGCTGAAATTTTACATGAATACTCGTATACCCACATGGCAGACCAAGCAAGACGCCTGGCCTAAAATGCGTGTTTGTGTATGTATAGTTTGTTACGCGTGCAGAAATTAAAAATTTCATGTATTTACCTTCAATATTTGTTAAAAAGTAAAATATATTGATCTATAATTGAGCATTATATATAATTGAGCATATACAATGCAAATGAGACAGCATGATGTGACTGTCTGTATGTGCAAATGTTTATGTATTAGTTTTATTCCTTGAAAATCAGTTCATAGAAGAATTAAGGGGATATTTAAACGTGATGAACGGGAAAACACAAAACTCAAATCGGAACAATCGTTTTGTTATGATCCCCAATCAACAACTAAATTAACTACTATTAAAAAACTTTGAGCTAATTGAAGTTTTAGATAACTTCCACTAACTATGTATGTACGTACATTGAGACTTGCATAAAAAATAGTAAAAACAATATTTTTCAAAATTATTATACGTCAAACACGAAATTTTGGTATATTCTAATTAATAAATAATAAATATAATTATTGTTCATCTGGGACTTGAGTACATTGTGCTTCGACTTGATCATTTTCTTTTTGGACAACAAAAATGGCTGACGAGTCAGCCTTTGGCACGGAGACCAGACGATAGATGAAAAAAAAAAGTAAATTGAAATGATAAAAAAAATTTTTGGGTCATGGCATGGGAGGGCAATCCCAGCTCACCGTACATATTATAATGCATTCACAGTAAATATATGTTGAGGAATTGAAAACCGGAAAACGGTGAACAATTTAATAATAGAAAGCACCATTTGAAGTTGAATAGAAGGCAGTTCAGGAAGCTTATATTTTTGCAATTGGTAGCTAAGTCGGCACTAAGCATTGTAATTATTGTAACTGAAGGGTAAAATGAGAGACCGAGACAGTAAACAAGCACTGCATGCAAAAAGTGAGACTAAACATTACATAAGGTAAAACAATAATAACAACAAAACAATGCACAGTAAACAAGCAAATAGAAACACAAAATAAAATTGCACAACTGCACAAATAATGTCAAATTGAGTACATCAATAAGTAAAACAATAAGCAATTAAATCTACTCAAGGCACACAACACTGAAATTGAAATTGAAATCAATTCAAAGAGTCGGCACTTATAGAGCCGGAAAATGCCCCACCGGAGGTCTTTTACATACGGTACGGCTTTTATTCAGTACAGATGCATCACTGACAGAGGCCGTCAGGATTGTGTCCCGATGAAATGGCACCGTAAACATGTTGATTATTATCTCAGTTGAAATTGTGTTGTATTCTCCTGGTGTTGTTGCAGTTACGAAACTTACTGTTGGCACGAATGCCACCTTTGATGTTCACAATTTAACGTTTCGCACTTTTTTTCAGTAGTTTTTTTTTTATTTATTTATTTTTATTTTTTTCACAGATTTTTGCTGTAAGCCATTTTGGAAGTTTGTGTTTTATATTTTCACTGAAACTTTTTGTTATTGGTTTTTGCTTTCAAAATTGTATAATTGTATTTTTAAATTAACAATTAAATTTGAATTGGTATGACTTGGTACATAGGCTACTAAATTAGCTAATATAACTTAAAGTGTCAATCATAACAACTTTTTTGATTTACTACCTATACTGTTGACCTTGATTACTTAGTGGCACATTTTCCATATACTTTATATTTGTATATACCCATACATAAATATACATATATGTATGTATTATACATATATTTATATATATGTATTATACATATATATATATATATATATATATATATATATATATATATATATATATATATTCATATTTCATATTTCATTTGCTGACTCCATTGGAAGACAACAAATTTTAAGTATTTGGGACAACACAAATACAATTGAGTCGCTTTTAGTGGTTTATGTAAGAGTCTTTTATCCCCGTACAATTAACACTGTACAATTAAAAAAAACTAAAATCTAATAGGTCAACTTTTTTGTGTTTCATAATATGCAGAAAACAACAACAAACAAATATATGCAGAAAGTAAATAATTTTAAAATTAAAAAACTTTAAATATTTATTATATATATATATATATATATATATATATATATATATATATATATATATATATATATATATATATATATATATATATATATATTCAACAGAATTGTGTTATGATTATTATAATTCGATTATTTATCATTCTTATTTATATAATTATTGTTACTTGACGATTTTTTATTTTCACAGTTTTTGTATTATTTTTATTTCAGTTGCTATATATTTATATATACATGACACGATTTATTAACAGATGTTTTTATAATAAATTTTCATATTTTTATTATTGTGCTGCATTGCTGCTTGATTTTTTTAAATTGTTTATTTTTCACTTATTATTTTGTGTTTTATTACTTTTTATTAACGAGTTTTTGCTCTTTTTAGTTGTGGTTGTCGCTGACATGAGCTAAACGCGCACGCGATTCAATTACGGCCAGACAACTGACAAGCGACAACAGATCCACATTCACAATTCTCCCAATCCCATTGACTAGACGAGTATTGCTGAGAATCAGCAACAATAACAATCAAGCAACCTGCGCATGCGAAATCGAAACAACAATTTCTCAATGAGTGAGCACTGGAAACGTGAAGAGAATGAGAGTGTGTGAAAAGAGAGAACACGGCCACAGCAGAGAGGGGGATAGAAACTGGGTGCATACATGTAATAGTGCGAGCAGGCAACAAGGCGTATGAGAAATCTTCGTAAATTGTTCAGCATAAAAAAAGTTACATACATATGTAGGTTTTTGAGAAATGACCTTGCAAGGGGGCAAGACTTCATATTTTAAGTTAATGTAAAAACAAGAGAGCGAGAATTACAAAAATAATTGACGATTGGATGCTGCACTCTTACAGATAGATATTAGTAAAATATTTATAAATAACTGACTGTAAGTATATGATTATGAGAAAAAAACAAGTAAGAAAACTCTAGTCGAGAGTGCTCGACTAGATAATACCCTGAACCCTATTTTAATAAAATAAAATAATAATCTGTACTGTGGTTTGGTTTTTTGTAATTATCTTGAAAATGCATCAATTTTAGTGCTGAAAATGGCAAAAAACTTCTTTATTTTGACAAATAGTTAAATATATTGCACTTGATTAGTACTAAAATTAATCCGTTTTCAAGATAATTACAAAAAACCAGTGTCGAACGTGACATAAAGTTGACTTTTCTGGAGAATTACCCATATGGATAAATCAGAAAGTATATGTACATAAGAATGTATGCGTGTGATGTTCAAAATGTACATATGTATGTACATGTATATATACATTGCATTGCCAAAAAAAATAATAATAGATGGCGCTTGTATTAGTTGAAATTCGAAAATTTGTATATTATTAAATATCATTAAAAATAGACCCAACAAATAAACGTTCCTCGATTAACACGCATCACCTTAATTAACACAGACACTTTATAATTATAAAAGAAATATATCAATGCCACTCGAAGCTGTAATAGCCATAATAAGTTCACTGCTAAAGCGCCATCTAGCAAGTTTAAATTCTTAGACCATTCTAGTACATGTGTGCATACATATAGGAAAACTCTTACCGCAGATGTCACGTGCTTTTGTTATTTGGGCAAACTTTCTGTTCATTATTTTCTGTTGACTTAACGGAATAAAATATAATTGAAACAAAAACACTTTCAGAAATGATGCTATAAAATATTTGAAATTAAAAAAAAAAAACGCACTTATTCACAATTAGTTAAACTAGCAACTGACTTCCAAAGGTATCAAATACAAAAGAATAAATAATAATAAAAAAAAAAAAAATATTTTTTTTAATGTAAAAAAAGAAATTATGAAGGGCTTAGGCGTGACTAGAACCTGCGACACCCTAACATTCTTTGAATCTGCCTAACCATCTACACCACGGCTTACTCAAACGGCAGAGTAGCGAAAACGAATGAAATTCGCCATATACGAAAAAAAAACTAAAGCAGTGGCTGAAAATACAAATACAATTCAAAGACAATGCTAACGCAATTCAAAAACAATTGTGATATGTACGATCGCAGCCACACGCTGATCTACGCTTGTACACATATACATACATACATATGTATTTATGTATGTACGCATGCAATGTGTATTGCTGTTTCGCTGCCTTGCTTGCTGCGCCACATGGGTTTTGATGAGAAAACTTTATAGACTAATAATTCTGTTTCTAGATGGACAATCGTATTGATATGTTCAGATTAAGATTATGATATTCATATCTATATGCCAAACCAAACTGTATGTCTCTAGTATTTGAAATACATTTTTTACACATTTGGGGGTGTGGGGGCGAATTGGGGCCGGAATCCAAAATCTGACAAAAACCGAAATTGTATTAAATTTGTATCTATATATATGCAGAAGACTTGGAGAATCTAACTCTAAAGATGAATTAGCTAGAATTTTATAACTGGTTCCCGATAAATTCATTTATCGATAACTTTGCAAATATACAAGTTATCGAATTTCTGAAACAAACTCGTACTGCGCGTGCAATTACGGACCTAACACAAAAAGAATGAACTCTCTAGCTTTTTATCTTCGGAAATCGACGCGTTCAAACATACGGACAGACGGACAGACAGGCAGACGGACATGGCTATATCAACGTTTCTCGTCACCCTAATCAAGAATATATATACTTTATGGGGTCTGCCACGCCTCCTTCTGCCTGTTACATACTTTTAACAAAATGATTATACCCTGATTTCCCATTTTCAATGGGTTCAGGGTATAATTATTGTAAAAAAAAATATTGAAACCCAATACTATCGCGTATGAGTGTGCCTAAGATAGGTTATAATAACGACTTTTATTGTTTTTTATACCCGGAGCCTATTGAAAATGGAAAATCAGAGTTTAATGATTTTGTGAAAATGTATGTGGCAGAATGAGGCGTTGCAGAAAGTATATATGTATATATATTCTTGATCAGGCGATGAGGTGAATCGGTCCGTCCGTATAAACTCAGAGATTTCGTAAAAAACAAAAGCTAGAGAGCTGAAATTTTACATATATACTCTTGTGATACACACACAGTACGAGTTTATTTTCTTTTTTTGATACATCATCCCATTTTCTTATCGATAAGATTCGAAAATTTAGATTTATTTTATAAACACCGCTTTTGTAATTTTAATTTTAAGAAAATATTCAGATTTTTATCCTTTGCCTTTGCCCCCTTTGCAACAAATTTGGAAAAAACGAATACTACTATAAACGAATGCTAGCGACTGAAACTTTGCAAATAATCATTTGAATGCTTTTATACGTTCTGAAAGTTTGATGATAGTCGATCTAGAAATAAATTTATAAGCGCCCAAAGTATGGTCCATACTGAACTACAAGTCGCATCAACTACACAGAAATATAACTTGTTTTCAGGGTTAAGGGGGTATCTTAACCGAGCAGTCTCGACTAGAACATATTTTATTTATACCCTGAGCCAATAGAAAATGGAAAATCTGGGGTATAATGGGTACAATGGTTTTGTTAAAAGTATGTAACAGGCAGAACGAGGCGTGTCCGACCCCATATCATAAAAATGTATTTCAAAAACTAGATACATACAGTTTGGTTTGGCATATAGATATTAATGTCATGATCATAATCTGATTAGTTGATTATGATTGTCCGTCTAGAATCAGAATTATTAATCAAAGAAGTTATGGCAGCAAAATCTAAGCGGCCCAGCAAGAGATTCAGCGAGACAGCAAGCCGCCTGCATACAGGCGTACAAGCGTAGATCAGCGTGTGTGTGTCGAATCGAAACGAAGCATTTGGAATATTATTCGTTCGTAGAAGGGCTCAGGGGATTTCGTAGTCGGGCAGTCTCGCTTTCACAGCTTTCTTACCTATTTTAGTAAATGTGCTAGACAGCCAAGATAGATTACCCTGACAATTTTCAATGTTCTTTAGTGAAACTTTTCTTAATCAAATAAGGTAGACTTATTTTATTAATCAGACACCATTATGTATTTTAACTAAGAAACTTTAACTTAATTTTTGTATTTATTATTAAATTAATTAAGATTTTGTTTGATTGTCTTTTTTTTTACCGCCCAGTATTAAGCTCATTGCAATGTATTCAACTAAACCTTTATTTTCCAGTTTTCTAATATGCCATTGCACCACATAAACCAAAAATAAAAATTTTCATTGTCGAAGGAGGGATCAACTTACACAACAGGCTACTGCAAAATGACAAGAGCTAAAAAGAAAATTGAGTTCATATCACAACTTACCTCCTCAATAGTGTCGCACTCGAATAGATAGATGTGCAACAGCGGATCCTTGGGATCCTTTAGTAAGTAGACAAACCCAGTGATGGGCCCTTGGAATTCCATAAAGTTCTGCTGCTCCGCCGCAATCGATTGAAGTAGATGCTGTTGCTGTTGTTGCTGCTGATAAGCGACCGCAGTGGTGGACGAGAGCGAGCCATAGGAAGCTGATGTGGTTAACGATGTACGCGAACCATCGGCGGCCAATGAGCCAGTAGTAACGGCTGACAAGCTACCAGCTGAGAACGATGATTGGGTGGCAGAAGCTCCACAGTTGGTAACTGGAACTTGGCTTATAATTGACTTAAGCTGAACGAACCCATTACCGATGTTCTTCGCCTGATGCTTGTGGATGATGCGGCACATGCCAACGATATGCTTTAAGGGATGGCTAAATTGTAACTCAAAATCCGAGTTGTACGATTCCAGAATGCCATGCTCAATGCCAACTGACAGCTGTAAAGGCAACATAGTAATAATATAATAAGCATTCGACAAACTGCACTTAAACTTATTCATTGATACTAAAAGTAAGTAAGTCATATATGTATATCTATAACATGTAAGAAAGCTCTAATCGTGACTGTTCGACTACGAGATTGTTGAACCCTTCGAAGAACTGATACTTCAAGAATTCTACGTTTCTTTTCTGCACACAAAAATGTGTAAACAATCTATTTCAAATATTAGACACCTGCAGTTTGGTTTGGCATATGTGTATGTCATGATCATAACATGAAAGTTTAATTACAGACAGAACAACATAACGCATGTGGCAGACCAAGCTAGACAGCAAAGTATGTAACAGGTAGAAGGAGGCGTGGCAGACCCCATATATTCTTGATCAGGTTGACGAGCTGAGTCGATATAGTCATGTCCGTCTCTCCGTATGTTTGAACGCGTCGATTTCCGAAGATATAAGAGCAAGAGAGTTCATTCTTTTACGAGTTTGTTTCAGAAATTCGATAACTTGTATATTTCCAAAGTTATCGATAAAATTATATATCGTTCATCTTTAGAGTTAGAGTCTCCAAGGCTTCTGCATATATATAGATACTAATTTATTACAATTTAAGTTTTTGGCAGATTTCCCAATTCATCCCCAGACCCTCAAATGTGTAAAAAAAAATTCCAAATACAAGAGGCATACAGTTTGGTTTGGCATATAGAAATTAATGATCGTAATCAGAACATTTGATTACGATTGTCCCTCTAGAAACAGAATTCTTTATCAATTAAGTTATGACAGCAAAACCCACGCGGCACAGCAAGAGGCAGCGAGACAGCAAGACGCTGTAATGACGCCAGGCGTACAAGCCTGTATAGTTTGTTACGTGTGGAGAATCGAAACGAAGCATTCTTGGAATATTATTCATTCGAAGAAGGGATCAGGGGATTTCGTAGTCGAGCAGTCTCGATTACAACTTTCTTACTTCTTATAATTAAAATTGAAAATAAAAGTTATGATTTGATTTTTATATACAAATTAATTTGTAATAATTATTTTTGATTTTTATCATATAAATCAATTTTAATAATTGAGAAGATCGATAAATAAGTTATATGTCTACGCCCATTGGGGGGCGTGGCAAATCGGACCTGAATATATAGTGATTTTTCAAATTGTGCTATTGACACTAGAGACTTGAAATTTTGCATGTATACTCGGGTTGACTACCCAAGATCAATAAGCTATGGTAGATATACCTACGACCACATGGGGCATGGCAAACCGCAAAAGTTTATATATCCTACAGTTTTAGGGCTAGAAGCTGAAAATTGGATGGTCTAGATACTAATGTCCTCCTCTATCGATGACCCACAATTTGAAAAATCACTATATATTCAGGTCCGATTTGCCACGCCCCCAATGGGCGTAGATATATCCGCCATATCTTTTTGAACTTGGGTTGTCACCCCAAGTATACATTCCAAATTGCATCTCCTTAGCTCATCACCTAGTATGATTACTGGCCTATGGGCGCAAGAGTTTTCCGATTTGCCACGTCCCTAGTGGGCGGATCGGGAAAATTTTTTACACTTTATAATTCGGGAGCATATATGAGTATATGTTTAAAATTTCAAGTCTCTAGCTCTAATAGCGCCGAAAAATATTGCGTTCATACGGACGGTCGGACAGGCGGACACATTGCACAAACCTAATACACTCTTTTTCCCTTTCTAAGGGAACAGAGTATAAAAAAAAGTTATGAGAACGTTTACTTGACATTTTTACGAATCCTCTTGATGATTCAAATAAAATGATCAAACTAATGTGAATCCAATGAGAGAACAACGAAATTGCGCACATGAAGCGACAATAAGGCGTCATGCATAATAGTCTGCGAGACTTAACGGTAGTTTAACTTCCAGCAAAATCAAGAATTACGAATTACAAGAGGTTACGAAATGAAATTACGAATTATAAGAGTTTTCGAAACGATTCATAAGAGGCAAGATCATGGCCGAGTAGGTAGAAAAATTACGAATTAACGAGGGGAAAACGTATGAGATTTTTACGAATTAAAGAAGTTTTTTCAAGGGACAAGCAGTTTCTTAAAAATTATTGAGGTTTTCGATTTAGCGGGGGGTACGAATTATCGAGACTCGACTGTATTTCGAAAGTTTCATAAACACCGTCCATTTAGAAATGGAGTTATAAGCGTCTAAAGTATAGCCCAAACCACCACCAAGCCACGGCAGCAACTGCGCGGTTAGCAGAGCGTGCGCTCATACGTTCGTAAAGAAGAAGAGTATTATTATTTTGCAGCGTTCAGGGTATCTCGCCTTCTTAGCCTTCTTAGTACAAAAAAATCTACAAAATCTGTGTATCCATAAATAATAATATATAAATATTCATATTTGAAGTCTCTAGCTCAAACCTTATAGAAGTTATGCTAAAAAAAACGTAAAAGAAAAGTAAATGAATTACCGATTTTGTATCGATAATTTGGAAATGGAATGAGTTATCGAAAAAAAGTAAACTCTTATTGCGTAACTTACATACGAGTATTCATGTGAAATTTAAGCTCACTAGCTTTTGTAGTTTCCAAAATCCCGATGTTCATACGGACGGACGGACAGATCAACTTATTTTTTTTGTGCTGATTAAGAATATATATACTGGCAACATCTTTGGCCCCATATAATGAAATTACAACGTGTTATTACGTCTACAACAGCGGCAATTTAGCAGTTAATGGCGATTATATGGATTAAATGCTGATGACAACAACAGCAATGAAGCTATCAGTAAAGTAATAGAGAATTGACAAATTATTGTGCAACGACTATAACAAGTGAGAACGATTTAGCGGGGAGCTCCCAACTTGTAGTTACACTGAACCCAAATTAACCTGTGCTATTAAATATACTGCACGCTTTACATCTTTCTATATAGTATAAATCAAATGTACATGAAACTGAATGTAAAATGTTAGATATTACATTAAAACTAAAATTGTTATTAAGTACTTGTAACAAACTTTTATTTGAATATGAACAAGTAAGAGTCGAGACTGGTCGACTTGGAGATCCCTGATCCCCTAACATACAATATTCTTTTTATACCCTGAACCCATTGAAAATGGGAAATCAGGGTATAATGGTTTTGTTCAATGTATGTAACAGGTAGAAGGAGGCGTGGGGGTGGGTTGGGCTATACTTTGAACGCTTATAACTCCATTTCTAGATGGACGATCTTCAGGAAACTTTCAGAATATATTTATAGCATCTAAGTCTCTAGCATTTGAAATGCGTTTATTTTTTATACCACAAGTCTCCAAGTCTTCTGCATATATATAGATACTAATTTATTACAATTTCGGTCTTTGGCAGATTTTGGATTCCGGAGCGAAATTCCCCCACACCCCAAATGTGTAAAAAATGTATTTCAAATAGTAGAGAAATACAGTTTGGTTTGGCTTAACGATATTAATGTCATGATCATAATCTGAGCAGTTGAATACGATTGTCCGTCTAGAAACAGAATTATTAATCAAAGAAGTTATGGAATCAAAATCCACGCGGCCCAGTAAGAGAGGTGCAGGTACACATACAGGCGTACAAGCGTAGATCAGCGTGTGTGTGTGCTCGTGTTTTGCATGTATAGTTTCTTACGCGTGGAAAAACGAAACGAAGCATTCTTGGAATATTATTCGTTCGAAGAAGGGCTAAGGGGATTTCGTAGTCGAGCAGCCTCGACTACAGCTTTCTTACTTGTTTTCAAATTGGTGGCGAAGGAGCATGACATCCAAAATGTGAAAATTACAAACTGCGTAAAAGTAAGAAAGCTCTAGTCGGGACTGCTCGACTACGAATCCCCTGAACCATTCTTGGGAAGAATAATATTCCAAGAGTTATTTGATTCGTTTCCGCACGAGTATCAAAATATACATGCACATACACGCACACACACGCTGATCTACGCTTTTAGGCATGTATCTGTGTACGCATTGCAGACGTGTGAACATAATCCACTTGGCGAGGACTTATTTGATTAATAATTCTGGTTTCGTAATCAAACTTTTAGATTATAATAATGACATATGTATCTATATGCCAAACGAAACTGTGTCTCTAGGATTTGAAATAAATTATGGATGAATTGGGGACAAAATCCAAACCTGATAAAAACCGAAATTGTATTAAATTAGTATCTATATATATGCAGAAGACTTGGAGACTCTAACTCAAAAAGTGAACAAACTCCTACGGCGCGTGCAATATACAAACCCAACACAAAAAGAATGAACTCTCTAGCTCTTATACGTTTGGAAATCGACGCATTCGAACATACAGACATTCGGACAGACGGACGTGACTATATCCACTTTTTCCGCCATCCTGATCAAGGGTCTGTCACGTCTGCTTCTGCCTGTTCCTTCCTTTAAAAAAATCATTATACCCTGATTTTCCATTTTCAATGGGTTAAGAGCAGTGTTGCCAACTTTTGTCGAGCAAAAAAAGCTGTTTTTAGTGGGAAGATTGTAAAAAGAAAGCTGAAATTTTGTGGAAAAAATCCGAAAAAAAAGCTGATGTTTCTGATTAGTTTTCTGAGCTATATTTTTACAGATAGTTCAGTAATTCATTTACTTCATTACATATATTTTCTTTTTCATATGTTTCTATAGTGCCAATCATCAAAAAAATTTGGTGCCAAAACGTTTTTGATAATGTTTGAGCATTTTGTTCTATGCAGCTTCAAAGAACTCCCAGATCCATCAATAAAATGTTTCGCGCACAAATTTGATATGTGGTCAACTGGCGAAATCGCCGAATGTTGTGCCAGAAATAAAGACAGCGCTGCCTCCTGCACAGCCGTTTTTGTAGTAACTCCAGCAAAAGGTATTTTATTTTTTTGCTGAAATCCTCCTTCTGCATTTTGATGTTTTTTAGTGCTAGCATGGGCACGTAAATCACTTAACTTGGCAGTTATACTGCATTTGCAATAACTGCAATATACTCGTGTATTATCATTTATCATTCCGCAGCCAACATTTGAATTCGTTGGTGTTAAGCCACACATCTCGGCATTTTTGCTTATAATCTTTCGGCATTCTTACGTCTTGTTTCCACAGAATCACAAAAAGATCAATTGAGCTATTTGAACGAACTTAGTTCGAAATTCTAGTTTAATAATCATAATTCTGGTAAATTAGTTCCACTATAATATCGATTTGATCGTTCATTAAAAATTGAACTAGTGAATTATTTGGTTTTTATTCAACTACAATGAACAACAGTTCATTATACATAAGATTAATCGCTAGAAAAATGATAAATTGCTCAATAAAAAAAAAAGCGGAAAAAAAAGCAATTTATTTTTCAAAAAAGCCAGAATTCCCGCTTCCCGCTGTTTTGAAAATTTTCCCGCAATTTGATTTTCAAAAAAGGCAGATTTGACGGGAAAAAAGCTGATTTGGCAACACTGGTTAAGAGTATAAAAATAAGACTAATTAATTTTCCTTATTATGTAAGGTAAAGGTTTTTGTAGGCTGTACCTAATTGGAACATATACGCACCAAAAGTCCACATCTCGTTGTAACGCGCATATGCCAACACCGCCACTTCACTGTTCGAACCCTATGTAAGTAGCAGATCGGAAGCAAATTATTTAATAACTGCTGAGTTACATTAAGTAGTATTTCACTGAAACTTAAAGCTTTGACTGAATATTGAACAATTTAGTGAGAATGTAAAATATTCTTCAGATTGTCAAGACTCGCAGCTGAATTTAACTTTAAGAAATTGGTGAATTTTTGTGCAAAACATTGAAAGTCTAGCTAATGCATTTGAGCAGGGATAATTAAGTGTGCAGATGGGCCTAATAGCAATTTTCTAGCCCTTATAGGCTCTGATATCGGTAATAGACAGAGGGACAGACTTTGTCGTCCTGAATAGATATGTATCTATTTTATGGGGTCTGTCACACCTCATTCTTATTACCATTATATTCCAATAAATTATTTTTAAAGAAGAAATGATATAATAGTGATAGATCCGAAACGATCATAGTTTCTACAGATTGTTTGGCCTTCGCCTAAAGATTACTCTGTTTGTTTTAGGCTCAATTCTTACTAGATGAAACTAAATAAAATATTTCTGTGGCGTGTAACAACCCTTCTGAATACAAATATGTAATAATAATTTCAAAACTATTAGATATCAAATAAATACACAATGATAAATATATATTTAATGTTGACATAACTAATTAATATAATACCTAAAAAAGAAGTAATTCATACAATGCTGCTTCACACAATACTAAAGTTGCCAAGATTTTCCATCCTCTTATCAGTGAATGAACCATTAATAGAAATGAATTTCAATCAATCCTACATCTGTACTCCAGACAGCATAAAATATCCTCATATACCCAGCCCGAAAGCGGCTACGGTTCGCTCGATGGTGGCATTCATGTTAATAATCTGAGAAACCACCAAAAAGGTAAGCATGAATCCTAAAATGGTTAAGGTAAATATGGTGAGACCAATGCTGCAATCCTCACTGGTGCGCCAACACAACTTACAGCCAACATTTTCTGTTGGCAACTTGTTAGCAGATGTGGAGAATGCCATTATGCGAAGCTTTTCACTAGAATGGGCTTTGGCAGACCCTAGAACAACCCTGGAACGTCGATAGCCAACACGCTCAATCATACTCATACTTACACGCACAACCGAGTGATGGGAAACTAATTGCGAGCTCTGCTAAAATTAATTTCAAGCTTAAATTAAATATTCTCCAAGGGACACTGAGGTGAGACTGAAATAGGACATTATATTTGGCTGGGAGGGAACAGAGAATACGATGAAGAACCAGAAGACAATTAATTGGCATTGTTCACGACTGACCCTGGCATATGGCCCATACATGTTTATTTTATTTCAGGAGTTGGTTTCTTTATTTAGGGATAACTTTTTGTTCGTCTAATTAGTCAAGCAGCTCATAGTATGCCTGTGATTTTCACTTCTTCCTGGAATGTTGATATAATTTTAAGTAGCCACGGTTGCTAATCAGTGTAATGGAACGCAAAATTATGAATATTAAAATGAATACCAACGCTTTGAACGGCCTGCCACGCTGTCAGGCAGCCCTAATTGATTTATTGAGTAATAATTATAATAATTCCAAATTGTTTTTAATTGTTTTGGGCATAAAGCGTGTTAGGGATCGCCACGGATCGCCAGCAGCAATTTTATTTACACGGCCATGTTTGACGCGTCTAATGGCAAGATATTTCAGAATGCCAGACCAAATAACAACGGAGGGCAACTGTGAGGCATTCAACATGATATCACAGATGATTGAATTAGGTACAAGGTACAAGAATTAGGTACTGACAATGCACAGGCAAAAGTCCGAAAGCTAAGCACTACGGCTTAATAATAAATGGAGCATATAACCTGACTCCGAATATCGGGTTAGTAGTTAATGTAAATATGATTAAATATTATTACTCGCTTATAGACAACAAGTAACAAGGCTCTAGTCGAGACGGCTCGAATACGAGATACCCTGAACCCTGATAAAACAAGTAAGAAGGCTTTAGTCGAGGCGGCTCGACTACGAGATCCCCTGAACCCTGCAAAAAAGTGATACTCTTCTTCTTTACGCACTTATGAGCGCGCGCTCTGCTAACCGCGCAGTTGCTATCGTGGCTTGGAGGTGGGTTGGGCTGAACTATGGACGCTCATAACTCCATTTTTAGATGGACTATCTTTATGAAATTTTCAAAGTAGCTTAAGAGTATCTAAATCTATCTATATGTCTATATGTTTTTTCGATAACTCATCCCATTTCCAAATTATCGATAAAAAATCGAATTCGTTTCCATTTTTTAGGTTTTTTGGGGAATAGCCGTTTTAGCTAGAGACTTCAACTTTACAAAGTTTGTACAATGTCCGTCTTACTGTCCGTCTGTCCGTATGAACGCAATATTTTTCGGCGCTATTAGAGCTAGAGACTTGAAATTTTGAACATATACTCATATATGCTCCCGAATTATAAAGTGTTAAATTTTCCCGATCCGCCCACTAGGGGCGTGGCAAATCGGAAAACTCTTGCGCCCATAGGCCAGTAATCATACTAGATGATGAGCTAAGGAGATGCAATTTGGAATGTATACTTGGGGTGACAACCCAAGTTCAAAAAGATATGGCGGATATATCTACGCCTATTGGGGGCGTGGCGAATCGGACCTGAATATATAGTGATTTTTCAAATTGTGCTATATTTTGAACACTAATGACACTAGAGACTTGAAATTTTGCATGTATACTCGGGTTGACAACCCAAGATCAATAAGCTATGGTGGATACATATACGCCCACAGGGGGCGTGGCAAACCGCAAAAGTTTATATCTCCTACAGTTTTAGAGCTAGAAGCTTGAAAATTGGATGGTTGAGTTACTAATGTCCTGCTCTATCGATGTGCCAAAAATAATTTTCAGCCTCTTTTTGCAGGCATGTTAGCCTCGGCCCTTTCTAAGAACTGGCAAAAAATTATGCGTCTACGCCCAACTGCATAATTCATGCATATAATAGTTTAGTAGCAATTGCTAAGATGGCAAAAAGCATTTTAACATAAATATAATAATATTAATGAATTTAAAAAATAAAATTTATAAGTTTTCGATTAATAAATAAAAAGTTTCCAGCAGGATTCGAACCCAGGTCTCTTGAAAACAACCTAAGCCTAAATAAATTCACAGCTGATCAGCAGCTTGTGACAAAACAAAACAATACAATCGCAATTCTTGCAATATGTATACACATTTGGATGTGTATACACGTACAAACATCTGTATGTATACAGTCTGTCAAGAAACACTTTACACAGTGAAACAAATCTCAATTTTTTTACTTTATGTACAAAAACAAAGAGTTTTTGTTTAATTTAACTAATTTTTTTAATGGTTAACTGTTTAATATGTATTTTTATATCAAATTTCCACTGTGTGAAGTGTTTCTTGACAGACTGTACATACATATGTATGTATATGCATGCATAGAAAAACTGCTTGCCACGCAGCGTGGCATATCGGAAAAGTTGATTTCGTTTTTGCTTAAATGCACAATTCAAATGAGTATGTTATTATCAATTGAATTTTATAATAAATATACAAACATAAAAAAAATAAAAAAATAATAATTTTTGAAAAAAAGTCTTCTGCGGGACTCGAACCCACGCACCTACCACGTAGGTATAGCTTGCATAGCGCCGGCGCCACCGCCCTAATCCGAACTTTGTTAACTAAAACCAAATAACGCATGGCTAGAACGCCTTTTGACAAAACTAAAGTAACGATCGAAAAATTCCCAATTCAGTCACAATTCTTAGAATATTCTGGCATGCAAACTTTAGTATGCATACATAGAAAATTGTGTGTATACTCGTATAGTGTGTACATGTGTAAATCTGTATGTATGTATAGGAAAAACGTTTGTTGCTTGCCATGTACGTTTTCTAATTGCCGATATATTTCGTTAATTAAATGTTTATTTAATAAATAAGATGCACCAATGGGAACAAAGTATTTCGCAGTTAGTTGCGCCTAACTGCAACGTTCTTACTTGTTTTTTTATTATTTCTTTCTTATTTCTTATTTATTCTTTTGTATTTGATACCTTTGAAAGTCAGTTGCTAGTTTAACTAATTGTGAATAAGTGCGTTTTTTTTTTTTTTTAATTTCAAATATTTAATAGCATCATTTCTGAAAGTGTTTTTGTTTCAATTATATTTTATTCCGTTTAGTCAACAGAAAATAATGAACAGAAAGTTTGCCCAAATAACAAAAGCACGTGACATCTGCGGTAAGAGTTTTCCTATATGTATGCACACATGTACTAGAATGGTCTAAGAATTTAAACTTGCTAGATGGCGCTTTAGCAGTGAACTTATTATGGCTATTACAGCTTCGAGTGGCATTGATATATTTCTTTTATAATTATAAAGTGTCTGTGTTAATTAAGGTGATGCGTGTTAATCGAGGAACGTCTATTTGTTGGGTCTACTTTTAATGATATTTAATAATATAAAATTTTTCGAATTTCAACTAATATAAGCGCGTTGCGCAATCTATTATTATTTATTTTGGCAATGCATACACACATATGTATATATATGTACATGTACATACATATGTACATTTTGGACGTTACACGCATACATTCTTATCTATACTTTCTGATTTATCCATAAGTTAAAGTAATGATTTTAAAAATATCTGTATTCTCAAGCTATGGTGATAAATATAATATAATATATATAATAGTTACACACAGCGAAAATCTAAACATACAATACCTTATCAGTAATTGACTGATTGATTATCATTCATTTATGTGGGTGCAATAACTAAGGAAAGATGTTTAACAGATTTTAGACATTATCCAACACTGAAACTTCAATTGTGTTCTGTTACTTGCGATTGCCATCACAGTACAGATTATTATTTTATTTTATTAACATTGGGTTCAGGGTATTATCTAGTCGAGCACTCTCGACTAGAATTTTCTTACTTGTTTTTGCACTCGCGCAATTTCCGTAGCACTTACCACCAACACCATTGCCCTGGCCTAATAACCGTTAGCTAAACCACTAACCATACAACACATAGACTGGACAACTGGAACAAATTAATGTGCACACTTATTTTTTGACATTAGAACCCCATCAACTTCGTATTTGATCGGGTTTTTACTTTTAGGGTCGGGAGAAAAAAATTTCTGATGGCAAAATCATTCCGCTTCGAGCGCTCGACGGTGATGGTCGATTTTCAAAAAAGGCCTTACATATGCCGCTCTTTCCCTTGCTCTCTTTCTATTTCCGCCCCATGCTTTTTACTCTCTGCTCTCTTCTCACAAAAATATATGTATGCTGGCACCAGTGCTGCCAGAATCTCCTAAGCAAAAATTGCTAGATTTGGAAAAAAAAGTGGCTAACAATAGCTAAAAATGTTGTGAAAATTGCCAAAAAAAATTGCTAAACCATTAAAATTTTGATATTTAACAAATATACATATGTATTTTCAAACAAAAAACAAATAAAAGTTAGAAACAACTTATTAAAAATTGAAACTAAAAAACTATAAAGTGAAACTAAATGATAACTAAGTAATACTTAAAATATTTTCCAGCTCCTCAGCTTCACATTCAGTAGCTTACTTCTCACTATCAGTAATTTGAATCAAGTACTCATATGGCAGATCATAGTTATGGCAACATTTTTCATGTCGTTCTAGTCCATACCTGTAATCGCCGGCAATCACCGTGTGCTGAGCAATATGCAAGGATAATGCTGCTTCCTGCTCCTCGGTTTTGGTTGATTTTCTAACAAAAGGCAACTTATTCTTTTGGGTACATGCGCCCGTCACAGTCACATGTTTTTTTTTTTTTTTTTTTTTTTTTTTTTGACGCACTGTGGTGGCGGATGTCAAAAAGCTTTACGTTAATAGTTGATTTGCAATACGCACAATAAGCTCGTGTTTGATCAGTGCAATCCTTACGAATCCATTGCTTGAACTCGTCATTTTGCAGCCAGGCATCACGAAAACTTTGCTTATATAAAAAATATAAGAATTGCTAGTTTTATGATAAAGTTGCTGAAATTGCTAAAAAAATAATTTAAAATTGCTAGATTTGTGGCTAATAGCATTTACAAAATAAAAGTTGCAAATTTTTTGAAAAGTGGCTAGATCTAGCCACTAAATTGCCAAACTGGCAGCACTGGCTGGCACAAACAGCAAGCAGCTCACAAAAATTGAAATTTCTTCTCGACGCGATCCCATTGGTTCCCTTCTGAGTGAACAGTATGCCGAATTCTTAAACGGCGTTGCCATGCTCATGCGAAATGTTAGCGTTTTCATGATTATTTGTGGAAAGGGTATGAAAGTGTTGACGTGCATAACGAATATTATTTCCCGTTGACCATACACACACACATTTACACTTCCTCGCTATATGTGTAGGCATTTATGTGCCTGTGTGCGATATTCTTGCTGCCCGTAGCACCACTGTTAAAAGACTCTGTAGGTTACGTAAAGAGCAGTTCCGTTACTTTTGATGATAACTAATTGACCCCCTGTGACGTCACAGGGCCCTAAGTATGCTTTGGTTTTCAATTGGGTACTTGGCGGGCACTGATGCAGAGATCCTCCTAGTGCTCATAAGTAACCAAAATAAGTTATTTTGCAACGAATTCGAATAGTAAGAACCATAATCATGATCAATCCTCACTTTTATTTACTTAAAATACGAAAACTTATTAGATAATGGAAGAAACTGTGAGGCCTTCTGGCAGCAGCAAAAGCACTTCCTAAATGGGTACTACGTCCGAAAAAATGATCAGAAGGCATGATTTTTTTTAATTTTCACCATTAGTATTATTTATATATATATCAATATAATTCAATATTTAAATAGAGTACATGTCGAAGTCATATCAGTTAAGCTGCTGCTCACACCTGCTTCCATGTCAAAAAAAAAGCCCAAAGACCGAAATAAATTGTATGTATTAATTAAAAAACCCAAAAAGGACTGAGAGTATAAGTAGTCAAATATAAAGAAGCAGATAATCAGGCTGAAATAGTCATCAGAAATCTTGGTAGAAGCTAACAATGCCGCACCCAATCTTTTGCCAACAGATTTCTAATATAATGAATGAATATGATAGATGTAATGATGTGGATTGATGGGAAACGATTAGTATATGTTAAAATTAGTTACTTTTGTAATAAAAAGTCATTTAAAATAAAGTTAAAGTTATATAAGACGAAGATATTGACAATAACTGCCTAGAAAACGGCTTAGAATACAACATTTTCAAAAACCCTTATATTGTCAGATTCGTCAATCTATATAGAACTTAAAATTGGCAACTTGAATCGCCTTAATTAGTTTAGTTTTAAGATAGTTAACAGTGCCAAAATTGCCTAATTTTCATACAAACTTAAGCGCGCAAGACCCCCTGTGACGTTTCACGTTAACTTAACAGACCGCTTTGCGTAACCTAGTGTTACTCAATCGTGCTGTAGCACTATTAGAACGCCAGCAGTTGATGTTCGTTCGTTTGAGTAGCTGATGTGAACTTGCATACGCAAACACATACACATACACATTTACACTTCCTTGCTATATGTGTAGCATTTATATGCCTGTGTGCGATACATTTGCTGCATGTAGCAATTCTAATTTCCCAGCGATTGCTGTGGGTAGCTGATGTGAGCCTACACACACACACACAAATATATGTATGTGTACGTCTGTGATGTGATCATCACAATCGCCGAGTATCACTTGTATTGGCATTTGAATGGATGCTCTGCCTGGGGCATTTGCATGTTTCGTGCATGGGTCTCGAATATTGGGCGTGTGCCTACCTCAACTTTAATCAAGTAAACGATTTTGGGTAATTTTAGTAAAAGAAAACTGAAAATGATTCGTGAATAAGAAATTTAAATTAAATAAAACATTTATCATAATACATGTATATTTTTATTATTTTGTGGAAAATATGACTACATAACGAATGCATATTTTTTGCATAAGGGGCCATTTTACCTGTATATCTAGACAGCGTCAAATCAGGTACTAAATATTAAAGAACAAATGATAAATGATCAACAGGTAATAAAAAATAATTGACCTCTCCTGCAATTCGTTTACTTGATTCAAAGTTGAGGTAGGCACACGCCCAATATGCACGAAACATTCAAGTGCCCCAGGCAGAGCATTCATTCAAATGCCAATACAAGTGATACTCGGCGACCACCAATATGAAAAAAGCATTTCAAATACTAGATACTTGAAATTTGGCAAATACACACATTTGGATGCTATTAATATATTCTGAAAGTTTCATGAAGGTCATCCACCTAGGAATGGAGTTATAAGCGTCTAAAGTATATATTAAGATTAATCCAAAACTCAGCTATTGCAGGTGGAAATTTACAAAGACTATCTACCAAAATTGCTTTGTTAACTTACCTTTGTGTAGCTCTCTGTGGAACGAATATCGTTGATGGTCCATGGTAACATCGATGCAGAGTAGCGTGGATCGACGGACGCACTGCCGCGATACGTCAGCGTAACTAGTCTGGTTTTCATCTTAAAAAGTTTGTGTATTTATTAAGCTCAACTTGTCCGTATACTTGGGTATACTGTTGATAATTGCTAATGTTTAAGTTAAAATTAAAAACTGCACTATTTTTAATATAAATTACATTTCTATCAATTTTATTTTATTTTATTTTTATTTATTTTTTTTTTTTTTTTGCGCAATTCACTTTCAAGTGCTGTTTGTTTTACGGGCTATATTTGCTTTTAAATTGTTTTTATTTTCGTGCAGGAAGAAAAATAATTAAATGAGCAGAAGCTGAAATCGATATCAAAATATTTACAATGTAGTAGTTCAGTTCCTCCTACTGCAAATACCCGCTGAAAGTATAGAATCTAAACTTTGTTTTTGATATAAAACTCAACTGTCAAATTTTGAAGCTTAAGTAAATCAGTGGGATTTAGCAGCAGCCGTTTAATAGATATAGAATGTTCGATCAATCCTTATGAGAGATCACAGAAACCGAACTTCCTATTTTTTGGTTACTTAATTATCAAATTTTCTAGCAATAAAATATTAGAATATATAAGAGCACAGACATTTGAATATATAGTATTGAAAATACTTGAGAATTTGAATAAATACAATATATAGTGATATATGATTATCCACTATCTAGTAGGTATTTATGATTCATACATCTGAGGTTGATCCTAATGGCAACTTTTGCCAATCTACATATACAGATATCTACATGCTATTTTTAGTTTTGGATTATCAACACGAAAGCATGATTTTCAATTTTTAATCCTCTATTATTTAAGTAACGCCGTTTCTGTAGTACCATACATATAATTGCCACACCCTCCCTGGTTGTGCGAATATGGAAATGTATAAATTCTTATAAAGGTATTTGTTTCTAATTTCAGTGTCTAACTTTATTAGCGGCGAAATATATAACTCGAAGGCATGTGCTCAGTCGGCTGGACATATGTACTTTTTCGCTACATGAAAGAGAATTTAAACTGTACACTTGGTAATTCCCTTAATATATACATTAATATGTACATAATACATAATTGTATATTAATGTAAATATATATAGATATATATTTGTTTCGCATTAATAAAAAAAAATTGCGCTTATCGACAGCGAAGTTAACTATCTACATACATATATTGATTTTTCGGAGCAATACCCTGGATAAAGCTTTTCAAACGGCCTAGTAAGCATGGGAATTTTGAGTTCTACTTCGATTTGAATTGCTATTTTTTAAGTTGAATGTACATTTGAGTCGGTGATGAAATCCTTATCGGTTAGTTATTATTATTAATGGTTCTTGTAGACTTTGTTCTGTGGTTAATTAAAATGACTCGTTCAATTACACTTCTACTGATAATTACTGCAGCAGGCTATTATTAGTTAGTTACGATGAATAATTAAACATTAAGGGGAAATAGCTAATATAGTCAATATTTATATAACTTAATTACTGCATAGTGCATATGGTGTAGGAAAATCATGTGTCGAAACTTGATTTTGTTTACATGGGGTCTATAAACTTCGATATTTGGTTTTTACTTGTTTGCCATTTATCGAAGCATTGTAGCTTCTTAGCTACTTTTTTTTTCTTTTTGCCAGAAATAAGGATGTTTAAGCCAGACCTCGTGAGCCACCACCATTAGTACCAGAGGCAGTGGAAAAGGCAGTCAGCACTACACATAGTCACCCCTAAAATACGTTCGATGGCCATGTTGGAATTTACTTTTGCATAAACATTTACATTTTATTTTGCCATGGTTTCACACTGTGTGCTTTTTAAAATTACTTTTAAATTAACACACACATACATATATACACACGCACTGATACAAACCACGACGACGCGTTTGTTGGTTGCGAAAAACTTGACACAAAATTATAATTCTAGCAGATTGGAGACAGATTCGCAAAATCGCTGAGAGGTAGCGAAAAGCACTGAAGAGCAAACGGCATGAATTACGGCTCGATTGCTCCTTCCAGTCGGCAACCGACTTTTTTTAACTATGCCATAGAGTATTAGTCCAGTGTCCCGTTACTTGGCGCATGCGTTGAGATTTTTGTACGGCGGTAATGCTTATAGCTAAACGATGATTCGATGTTTGATTTTTTTTATCATTAAAATATAAAGTCAGATTACCTAAGTGAATCCCGAGTCAATTTCTAATGGAAAATACGTTCACCCGCCAAATAAACAAAACCATCGAAATAAACAAAAATATACTAGTCCAAAAACAATAGGATCTATTGACCGACCGCCACAATTTATCGGTTACACAGCTGTTTTTTATAATCATTCGCACGCATTCGCAAAAAGAGTGCTGACAACACTATCCTAAATAGTTATCGATAGTTGTTGGGGTTAATTATTTAAAATTATTTTAATTTAAGAAGAGTTTTATTAAGAATTTTGTACAATTAAAACATAACATCTTTGACTACACTTCACACCAATATTGTAATCAAAAATGTAACTATGCCAGACTTAAATCGCTTTTCAGCTGTGCCGCCGTCGTACGTCTTCTTCTTTTATTTATACTTTTCCAGTTTTTGCTTGTAAGTCAAGATTTAGTCTGTGTTAAAACGCGGTGAGTAACAGGTGTAGATGTGCTGCGCGCTTCGTCTTATTTGATTAGGTGTGCGTGTAAAAGAAGAGACTTTCTCTATGGTTCAAGTCCCAAAGCAATCTAACGGGGAGCTGCGACTAACTTCAACATTAATGACTGCACCTCGTACGCGTTGTCGTTATTTCATAAGTATTGCTGCTTAAGCGGCTAGTGAGTTGACGACATTGACGGCTCTCTGTGTGATTAACTTTTTTAAAAACAATTTTACGTTTTTCACCATTCGCATATGTATTTTAATACTTCAACTTATATTTTGTTAATTTCTCACCAACAAACACAATGCCGTCTTTTGATTTTTAACTGGGAGTGTGCGTGTGCAAGAAAATGGTTATTAAAAGATACGGAATACGATACAACAATAAAAAAGAAAAAAATGGAAACTTGTCAGCAATTGTTTTGAAAAGTGCCGTTAGTTTGCGAATGAAGTATTTAAATTGAATTTGAATAATGCAGAATTTGCGCTCATAATTGATTTAAGTAGTGCAACAGAAAACAGACACAGCAACCGCAGCAAGAGCAGCAGCAGCAACAACAGCAGGTGCAGCAACAACAACAGTAGCAGTAGCATTTGCATAATTTTCCTCTCATATACTCACTCACACATGTAAATTTTCTGTGCTTTAGTTGGAAGCAACAAGTGGCGGCATTTGTTGCTGTTGTCGCTGCACAGACACAGTTGCACGGTTCATTGTGTACTTAAATGGTCAGGTTAGAATCCACATTCCACAAAGAAGACAGGCACAGCACAATACATCAAGTAGGAAGTGGCAACGGCAATCGACCGCAGCACCAAAAGCAACAAAAACAACAACATCAAAATAATCTATTAGTTTGTGAGCAAATTTGAAAATAATTGCACATTGTAGACAATTTAGCCAAGGCTCGAAGAAGTGGAAACTGCAATAATGTGCATTATTTGTAATTTAAACAAACTCTCAAACAGGTAGAGATAGAGATAGAGTAAGACAGTGTTAGAAAGTGAGCGAGGGACAGGGGTATACTAGGTAGCTGCACAGCCACCGCCAACTGCGTCTTCATGTATTGAATCACACACAGACACAGCTCACTCTCAGCTCATTTGGAGTTCACGTTGAGCTTTGTTGATATGACTTTTTCTTGATATCGGCCCACACATGATAATATATGTATGTATGTATGTATATGTCTGTGTGCTTATTGAACTAGTTAGATCTATAACCGCTCTGGCCTTAATTATCATAACAATAGACAAAAAGAAGACGAGTACACATAGAGAGAGGCACAAATAACCCGCAGCGTCTATCTCTAAAATTTGCAGAGGAATAAGAAGAATAGTAGCTAGAATGTGGCCCAAAAGCGAAATGGTCACAACATAATTAGAACGAGCGAAAGGCAACAAAAGAACGCATGCGCCCGGTCAAATGTGGCACAGTGGATTTCATAGCGCAAATATACAGAAGATAAAATGAAATGAAATGATTTGAATAGCTATGATTGGCTTAAGACTATGTCTAAACTAAAAATAGAAGGGAAGGAATAATGTAGAAATGCAAAAGTTATTCAATGATTGGGGAACAAATTCTGTAGCTCAAAAGAATTAAATAAAACAAACTATAAATATTTATAATTTAGAAATGTCTTAGCTTTTTGAGGTTTTGATGTTGTTTCGTTTTATGACTTTCAATGGCGTGAAATAGTCTAGTTAAATAATTAATAGCCTAGTATCAGAATAAAAATGTTGCAATATTTTCAAAATTATAAATGCAAACTGCTTATGTATTCAATTTGTCCCCAACACAACGTATTGTAATCCTGTCTACTTTTAGAGATCCACTGTTTATCTCTTACATTTCAAAAGAATTCATAAGCACGCTTTCGGGTCATTCGAATACAAACAAGAAACGAATATTCCACGAAAACATACGCATGGCCTTCCCCCTACCTCTGATCTTGCCCAATTCCAATTGTGCGACGAGGCGCGATGCGATGCGTGAGCTGTGATCTGTGAGCTGTGGTGTCGTGATAGCACCTGATGTAGAGGTAACCGGCTCACGTAGCCGCTTAATAAAAGCCGAACAGGAAGATGTAGAAAGACCAAAAACAGAAAAATAAAAAGAAACAAATTATAGATAAACTTGCAAACCGGTTACACTAAAAACGAAAGAAAAACTCATACTTACCTATGTTTGATGGCGTTGTTTTTTTTTTTTTTTTTCATAGTTTCAGTTTCCATTGTGCATTCGATTTTGTATGGAATCGATGCGTAGAAAGTGAATTACAGCTGCTTTGATAATACGCAAAAACCCAGGCCAAGCGAAAAGTGAAAACCAAAGAGTTACCAAAAAGCCCTGTCGTTGCTTTCGCATCACGTGCTGCCACTGCCATTAGCCGAACTATCGTCGGGCTCGGCTGCCTGCTGAACACGAAGCTCTTCGTGTGGCCGCCGATGCGTCTGTTAATTCAAACGGCTACGGCAACGGGCGGCGCTGCAGCAGCTGGTCTGCAGTCCCATTCGCAGTCTCAATATAATTATAGCAGCATGCGTGAGGACGACATCGAGCTGGCCATTAAGGTGGTAAGTTATCCAAAGACACATGAATACATTCAAGAGAGCTATCGTATGTTTCCCTCTAACAGCTACAAAATTACTGAATAACTCAATATACAGTCAGATGCATTAACAACAGAGACAGGCCTTATTTGAATAGAATTTACACATATACAACAAAGTAACTTGTATTATTCAAGCCAGTAAATAGTAAAATGCGCAAGACGGCGCACGATAGAAGATAACCACTAGGAAATCCTTCTCAAATAAAAAACAAGTAAGAACATTGCAGTTAGACGTAACTAACTGCGAGAAACTCTGTTTCAGTAGGTGCCGTTTATTTATTTAATAACCGAAATATTTCGGCAATTAGTAAATATACATGGCAAGCAACAAACGTTTTCCTATACATACATACATTCAGCTTTACATATGTATGTATGTACACACTATACGAGTATACAATCGATTTTCTATGTATGCATACAAAAATTTGCATGGTAAAATTTCTATGAATTGTGCATTTTTCGATCGTTACTTTATCAAAAGGCGCTCTAGCAATGGTTAACGAAATTCAGAGCAAGGCAGTGACGCTGGTGGTAAGTGCTATGCAAGCTGCACTTTCATAGGTGCGTGGGTTCGAATCACGCAGACAAATTTTTTCAAAAAATTATTATTTTTTAATTTTTTTTTGTATTTATATATTTGTACATTTATTATAAAATGCTTGCTGCCAATTGATAATAATTTATAAGCATACGCATATGAATTGTGCATTAAGAACTAGAAACTGCTGTTCCAATTTGCCACGCTGCCGTGGGCAAGCAATTTCTCTATACATGCATACATGCATATATGTATGTATGTGTATAGATACACTGTATACAGATGTTTCCACATGTATACACATCCAAGTAATATAGCAGTGAACTTATTTAGGTTTAGCTAACGATTACATGTTATTTTCAAAAGACCTGGGTTCAAATCCCGCTGGAAACTTTTTATTTATTAATCGAAAACTTATATATTCTATTTTTTTAATTCACTAATATTTTTATATTTATGTTAAAATGCTTTCTGCCATCTTAGCAATTACTACTAAGCTTTTATATGCATGAATTATGCAGTTGGCCACAACAAACTTCTTTGCCGATTTGCCACGCCCACAGTGGGCGTAGACGCATAAGCCGAGGCGTGACTGCAAAATTTGGTTGCTTACATTTCAAAAATGCGAAAATACAGGATATTTTTCGATATGCCACGCCCTTAAAGAGGCTGAAAAATGATTTTTTGGTCATCGATAGAGGAGGACATTAGTAACTGAGCCATTCAATTTTCTAACTTCTAGCTCTAAAACTGTAGGAGATATACTATTGCGGTTTGCCCAGCCCCCTGTGGGCGTAGATATATCTACCATAGCATATTGATCTTGGGTTGTCAAAATTTCTAGTGTCAATAATGTTCAAAATATAGCACAATTTGAAAAATCACTATATATTCAGGTCAGATTTGCCACGCCTCTAATGGGCGTAGACATATAACTTTTTGATCGATCTTCTTAGAATCATACCATTAACTTACGTGCCATTTCAGCGTTCTAGCTTTACGGTGTAGAAGATACGTTTTTACTGATTTGCCACGCCCCAATGGGCGTAGATATATCCGCCATAGCTTTTTGAACTTGGGTTGTGACCTAGCTCATCATCTAGTATGATTACTTGCCTATGGGCGCAAGAGTTTTCCGATTTGCAACGCCCCTAGTGGGCGGATCGGACAAATATTTACATTTTATAATTCGGGAGCATATATGAGTATATGTTCAAAATTTCAAGTCTCTAGCTCTAATAGTGCTGAAAAATATTGCGTTCATACGGACAGACGGACAGCAAGACGGACATTTCACAAACCCAGTAGACTCTTTTTCCCTTTTAGGGAACAGAGTCTAAAAATAAATGAGTTGTGAAATAGTGTTCAATGAAAAATAGTTGATAAAATTTGATCAAGTAAAATATACAAATTCGGTTTCTACGAAAGTTGGAAACTTGAAATTTAAATATGTATACATATATAGCTTATTATATTATTTTATATATTTATATTTTAACTGAGAACAGTCAATAAATTTATTTGATTTGTATATATTGCAAGCATACATTTTAAACCAGAAAACAAACAAATCAAATTTACTGCCTTGGTTGTTTACCAGAATACACCAATTATGAATATTTCAAAATATTGAACAAATCAACTTTATATAGAATATAGTAGTAATAGTAGAAACTTATTATTTGTCAAAAATGTTGATGCATAATTACACTTATTAAGAAACTGTATCTACAACAACAATTTGTACGTACTATGGGCAATTTCTTTTATTTGTTTTGAATTATTTTGCAAAAGAAGGTAATAATTGTGGAATTCCGAAGAGAAAGAAAATACTCACTTGTTACATTTATTGTTGATCTAGACTCAAATCTTTGTGGGTAAATATTATGGATACGTAGATTTTGTTATTGTAATTTGTAGCAAATCTTGGATACTACGCTCCCTTCGAGCAAAATTTGCAAGAAAAAAATTTCAGATATACATATTTATTTTTTAAAACTATTAGTAGATATTTATTAAATTAATTAAAATACTATCTATATATTTGCAGGTGATTGTTGGCAATGGAGGCGTAGGCAAATCCTCAATGATCCAGCGCTATTGTAAGGGCATCTTCACGAAAGACTACAAGAAGACTATCGGCGTTGATTTTCTAGAACGTCAAATCGAGATAGATGGTGAGGATGTCCGCATTATGCTATGGGACACAGCCGGTCAAGAGGAGTTCGATTGCATAACCAAGGCGTATTATCGAGGCGCCCAAGCCTCGGTGCTTGTTTTCTCAACAACCGATCGCACCTCCTTCGATGCAATCAAGGAATGGAAACGAAAAGTGGAAAATGAATGCAATGAAATACCCACTGTGATAGTGCAGAACAAAATTGATCTGATCGAGCAGGCGGTAGTGAGTGCTGATGAAGTGGAAACGCTGGCCAAAATGCTCAACTGTCGACTGATACGCACTTCCGTGAAAGAGGACATCAATGTGGCTTCAGTGTTTCGCTATCTGGCCACAAAATGCCACCAACTAATGACGCAGACTTACGACCAAGTAACTGACAGTAATATCATTCCACATACGTCAACGCATCCTCCCTACAGCAATGCACCCACTATTAGCGCATTTAGTCCAACCTTCACCAAGTCTAGCAGTGGCACTATTGTCCTGCGTCCTGCCAAAAAGAGCAACGGCTCGAGTGCGGCGCGAAAGCGCAAAATTGTGCTCAAGAAATGTGGCATATTGTGAGGAGAATGGAGAGAGGGGCATCTATATTTACAGTGGCAACTAATAACTAGAGCATATTTAACGCTTAATTATTTTAGTGCCCCCACAAAATCAAGTTGTAATCATGTGGCCAGCCAAGCGTTTGATGTATAGCCATTCGCTAGTCGTGCCCAGACTCCGCAACAATCTCAGTTATTGCATGATATGGAATGCAGTGGCGGATATTAAAGAAGCAGAAGAATAGCAGCAAAAGGGGATGTAGACGAAAAAAAATTACATCCACACAAATCACATATGTATGTTAAAAAGAAAAGAAAAGAAAAACAGTGTCAAAATGAAGTTTCTATACCACACTAATAAATGATATTAGTTGATATATCACACATTGATTGTTCAAGCTTTCTTCAATATAAGTGCAAAACAAAAAAATAAGTTTAGTATTACACAAATTATCCTTTCTGCAATATAAAATAGTATTATGCTAAATTTAGCATCTATAAATTGTACAATTCATTCACTTTACACAGCTTTTGTGATCAAACTATACACTAATTATTTACCTATTCAGAAATTTGCAGATATATGTTTATACCATATACGTACATACATGTATTTTCGTCCACATTTCACAGCTTGGACAGTCACTTCTTTAATATCTGCATATATATTGGGGATTATTTATTATACTATTCTTTTAAAGACATCTTGATTATATATACATATAACATATTTTTTATTCACTTAAACAAATACATACATATGTAACGAATAATCATTTAAATTCAAATCCGAAGAACTTAGCTTAAGCCCCGAATATTGAAAACATACTAAAGGAGTCATGACACAGTTGAGACAAAAAATGCATTATATATCAAAACAACTATGCTTTTACATTAAATGTGAAGCGTGTATTATATGACTAAGTTGTTTTTCTGCATTACAAACATATTTTCGCAAAAGAACATATTTTTGCAAAAGAACGAACTACAAGGGTACATAAAAAATATATATACAATTATCTCGAAATGCATTTACATTATTGCTGTATTGATCAACTGAAAATATTAAGTTAATTAATTTAAAAACAAGTTATCGAATTTCTGAAACAAACTCGTACTGCGCGTGCAATATACGGACCTAACACAAAAAGAATGAACTCTCTAGCTTTTGTATCTTCGGAAATCGACGCGTTCAAACATACGGACAGACAGACAGACGGACAGACGGACATGGCTATATCAACTTTTCTCGTCACCCTGATCAAGAATATACATATATACTTTATGGGGTCTGCCACGCCTCCTTCTGCCTGTTACATACTTTTAACAAAACCATTATACCCTGATTTCCCATTTTCAATGGGTTCAGGGTATAATAATTATATAGCGGAATGATTTTTTCCTCAATAAGGGGGACTGACCCAGCCTCCATTACGCAGATATATGCTTATGTGTACATATATATATATATATATATACATATATTTATGTGTGTGTGTGTGTGTGTATGGAGGTTTTCATGTGAATCCTTTGCCAATTATCTTAGGCAAAAACGTGTAGTTAATTGTTCCACTTCACATAAAATTGAACGAAGCTAGAGGCATGTCGAAACGTAATTTTGCTCGAAAATGTAACTATTCAAATTGTTGCTGCTCTACGTTGTGTCACGCTACTTACTTACATTATTTGTGAAGCACATAATATGAAAATATTTACTTAGCCTTAATGTATAAAAATATTTTGATACCAAATAAGTTCAAAAAAATAAATTATTTTTGTATATTTTTAAAATTTGATTTTTTTTTTTTTTTTTTTTCTTTTAAATCTAAAGAAAAAAATATGTATATGTATAAGCAGTATCGTCTATAGTTCTACCACTAACCATACACATAGACTCTATACTGTATGGTTAGTGGTTCCTCTTAAAATTTGACGAATAAATTGCTGTTCTGCCTTGCAAGATTTTGAAATTAGCATTTCAAAATGGTTAATCAAATTACTCCTTCATACCTCCTTTTCCAAAAAAAAAAAAAAAACAAAAAAAAAACAACTGTTTTACCGTGTTAACGTCTGAAAGCTGCGTTCTTAGTTGTTTGAAAAACAGTGTAGTCCCGATAACTCAAAATAACAAATAACCAGTAGTTTTATACAATTCATTGAAAACGGGATATCAGGATGTAATAGCATTAAGAATATGTATGTAACAGACAGAAGAAGGCGCGGCAAACCCCATATTCAATATATATCTGTCGATCTAGTCATGTCCATCTGTCCACCTGCCCACAAAAGCTGGAGACTTGTAGTTTGATATGGTATATAGTCGTATATGCCATACGCAGTACGAGTTTTTTATTCAATACCTCATCAAATCTTTACTTTGTCTTTCATGCGAAACTTGTAAATCGTTAAGGTTGAAACTAGTGATGTAAAAAATTATCGATGCATCGAGCATCGATGTTTTTTTTTACTGATTTTTCCGATGTTTTTCGATGTTTTCGCTGATACCGATGTTGAGCGATGTATCGATATTTTGTAAAACATCAATGGTTTAATTTCATAATAACAAAACATTGCCATTTTGTGATCAGTGAACAGCAAACTTTGAAATTTTAGTGATCCTTCGGCATGTGCCAACGCACTTATGAAAATTAAATCCTAACCAATGAAGTCATACCACAGACTACCGTGAGCTCCATATCTTTCCGAATGTGGACATGGATTTAGAAATAAGAGTTTATCTTCGAACGCAGTTAACCGCATTCGAAAGCGACCCTTTATGTGTTTGGGAAGGTATAAAAAGTACCTATCCCAACTTATACAAAATTGCAAACTAAATTTTGCCGTTGATGACCCCTTCTGTTCCCTCTGAAAAGGTGTTTTCAGCGGCTGTCAATATAATTTGCCACAAAGGTAATAGACTTAAACCTGAGAGATTAAGCTGCATTTTGTTTTTACAGAGCATTATCGAAAAGGACATTCTTTAAATTAATAATTATAAATTAATAATTAAATGTTTAATTTGACTGCTATGAAAACATAAGATATTTCTATTTTAAATAATTTTAAGTTAAGTTTAATTTTATTGAAATGAAAAGACTGCTATGGAAGCTGATGTTTATTTTAATTTTTATTGAATAATTTTAAGTTTTGTTTTGTATAATAATAACGCTATGAAAGCAGTTTAAAAAACATTAAATATTCGTTTTATAGTCAAACGGAAATGTTTTAACACATCGGTCATACATCGATGCATCGAATTTTCAATCCGATGTATCGATGTTTGATTTTGAACACATAGATGGACATCGACATCGATGTTTTCATTCAAATTTACATCACTAGTATCAGCCCAACATCGATGTTTGATTTTGAACACATAGATGGACATCGACATCGATGTTTTCATTCAAATTTACATCACTAGTTGAAACACATCATTTTTATTTAGGTCTGTGTAATAAATAGGGAGATTTCGTCTTTTATACCCTAAACCCATTGAAAATGTGAATTTAGAATATGATTTTGTGAAAATGTATGTAACACAAAAAAAGTTGATATAGCCCTGTCCACCTGTCCGTCCGTCCGTCGAGAACTTCGTTGTAAACTATAAAAGCTTGAGTCACTTTAATTTTACATGAATACTCGTGTGTTAGCTACGCATTAAGAGCTTATTTTGTTCTTTTCGATAACTGATCCCATTTCCTTACTTTCGATAAAAAAAAATCGAAAATTCGTTTACTTTTGTAAGATGGACATGTAGAACAAGTTTTTTCCACGCACCAGATTTGTGTTTCATGTCCTAATCATCTTCGTATTTGCTCGGCTATGTAGTTTACAATGCTTGAGTTTGTAAATTAAAACTTAGAAGGAATAACGAAATAAGCTTCGTAGACATAAAACTACCGCATGATCTGTCGGAGGCTGTATAGTAATTTAAGTGTATAAATAAATAATATGTCTACCTTTATTCTGACTAGCAGATTTCTATATGGAATTCCTATTTCTTAACTTATAATTACAAATTACATCTACGCATCTTATAGCTTCCAATCGTAAGAGAAAATCACTTGTTAAGTTAACATTTTTCCATTTTTATTTGATTTTCAATTTTACACACCTTGTATGTTACACATTTTTATTATTGATGTTCTATCTTATTTAAATTTTAATCGTTTAAAGGTAAATTAGGTTGCCTTTGTTGTTATTTATTATTCTATATACAGTTGCGCTTTTTTTTTTCAATAAAGCAGTTTTTTATTTGTGTTTGTATTTGTTGCGAATTTGAATTAAAATTTAGTATTTATTTTTTAAATTTTTGTTTGCTGTTTTTGTGTTGTTAGTAATAAAAGAAGGGCAAATATACGATTGCTGCTATTTACAATGTGTAATCAAAAAGCGAGATGAGCAAAAATTTTAAATGGGCGATTCTACGCCTCTATAATCGATAAGAATAGAAATGTTTAGATCTTGTGGGCGGGGCTCCGTGGTGGGATGTGTGTATATTTGTGTGTAGGGGAAGCGGCTACAGCTGCAAACATTTTTATAAAAAATATAATTTTTTGCATTGTGTTGTTTTTTTTATTTTAGTCATTTATTTGTTAACGAAATGTATGTGAATTGCAAACAACTTCTTGGCACAAAAAAAGATAAAGATTGTTTTTTTTTTTTTTTTTTTTTTTTTTTTTTAACAAAGTTGCAGTTTTGATTATTATTTTCTTTTATTAGAACAGTTGTATTACTTTTTATTTAAAATAAAAATCGCACTTGTGTGTGTATGTGAGAGTCTCAGTGAAGGACTATTATCAAACTCACTTACAGCTTTAATATTATTTAGATGTACAGACTATGTAAACAACTACAATAGAACTTTGCCGTTATTTTTGTTAAAATTTAATTTTCTTTTCCTATTGAATTTATTTTTTCTTATGGAGAGTTTGTAAATGTTAAATTATTTAAGTATATCATTTTTATTTTTGTGTGCTGTGTGTGTGTGTGTTTAACTGTCGGCTTCTTTTGCCTATGGTATTAGTTGTCTATTTAAAGAGTAAGAGTTTTAGCCTACTTAAAGACATCGCAACGTCATAATTATATATATATATATACACTATTCGGAAACGGACAAATCGGCGTCATCCTTACCCTCCAGTGAGCGATATTCATCAGAATCCTCACTAATGTGTGCCGGGCCCGTTGTCGATAGCTCCACAGCAACAACAAAAGTTTCTTCAGACGCATCAGCAACTGTTGTTGCTTGGGGTACATATATATTAACTGGTTCGTCGGTCAGCTGTGTAGGATTTAAATGCGAAAACTGTATGGTTGCAGGTTCCGACAATATTGATTCCTTTAAATTCTCCTCACTCTGTTTTAGTTGTGTTGTTGGTTGTTGTTGCAGTGTTAAAGATTGGGTTAATATATCAGCAGAGGCCAACAGTAGATCCAACTTTAGTTTTCTTGACGCCGTTGGCTGCTCCGTTATCACAGATAGTGCTTGAGTTGCCGTCGCTGCTATTACTGTCGCTTCTGCTGTTGTTGCTGATGCTGGTACTGTTGCTTCTGCAGTAGAAGCAGCGAACGCCAACAATTCATCCTCTTCGCTAACGCTAAGGTATCGACATCGCTCACCGAGCACCGATGCTGACTCATCTTCCTCCTCGTTGACGCTAGAGATGCTCACTGTACGCTCTTTGAAATTTTGATAAACGCTGCTGACAGAAATACTCGTCGGGCCAGGCACATCGATCACTTCCCGCGACGTCGCTGCTACCTGTGGTCGACTAACGATACCAACGGCAGTTGTGGCTGTTTTTAATAGAGATAAAAAGGTAGAATTATAGTTAATACTAAGGGAGTTCTACAACACTCCAAATGTTATGTAAATTGAATGCTATTAGGCAACAGTCAGTAACCTTGTATCATTAAATAACAGCCCATTATATATTTATTATTATAAATTTCAGATCGGATACCAGAGCTCAAAACGAAGTGTTACTATTGCTATTAAATAACATTGCGATAGTGACTCTTTTTATTGTGTTATAAATAATTCAATATTTTATTTCGCTTAGAAGAGCTTTTGAATTTGTGTTACATACATACATATATATATATTTTTTTTTTGTCTATTTTATCAAGTAAATGAACATGCTTATATCAGTGAAACCAATATTGAATGACATATTGAATCGGCTGTAAACTTTTTCGTTCATTGTGTGACTATTAGCCAGCGGCTCACCTACTTACATTCCAAACGTTCGCAGCGGTGCGGATATCTTGAAGACACAGGAGCCAACTTGATGCGATAAAACTTGGAGCCCTTGCTGACTCGATATCGGTTCTCATCCTACATAAGAAATAATACGTTTAGTTGGAATTAATACAGGTTATACGAACAACTTACCTTGCGCGCCTGGCAGTACTCTTTATCAACAACTCGTCCGATGGCATAATAAGGTAGCGGTATGTGATTAAGGCGTTCGATTGCGGATGGCAAAAGAGGTGGTACCTGTGCCACTGGCGCCGTTAGCTGTAGAGCAGGTAAGCTACACGCATGGACGAAGTACAGGGTTTGCGAATCCTGCACCACCATAAACTGTGCATGTCGAATACTCCAAATAACAAAGACCAAATCACCCTTAGCGCAGCCTTCAAGAGTAATGTGACGCTGATTTAATGACGAGGAACCACTTGACTTTGAACGCGCCGACGTAATGCCCATCTCATAAGTGGAGCTGTAGATAAAAGAATTAATCCAGCCTTGAATTCTTTAGTTGCTCAATAAATCTGATTCTTATGAGCAATAATGTCATTCCAATTACATCAATCATCAACCAAATCAATGAATAATTCTGTTTTAATATTTAATCAATGTGAAAGAATTAATTATATCACCTGAACCTTGCAAAGAACTGATATTCTTCTGCATTTATACATACATAAGCACGCGCTATTCTAACTGTAAAATTTACAGACCGACTGTGAATGTTCTGCAGTATGAGTTTTATTATGAACGCCTATAAATCCTAAAAACTAAAAAAAATATATACTTCTTTACGCATGTATGGGCGCGCGCAGTTGCTGCCGTGGCTTGGGGGTGGATTGGGCTATACTTTGGACGCTTATGACTCCATTTCTAGATAGACGATCTTCGCAAAACTTTCGGAATAAATTAATAGCATTGAACTGTGGCTATTTACCAAATATCAAGTCTCTAGTACTTGAAATTATATTTTTCAAATTGGGGGCGAAGGAGGCGTGGCATCTTAAATCGCTCAAACGGTATAGAAGTTACGTTCAAAAACGCAAAAAAGTAAACGCATTTTCCATTTTTGATCGATAATTAGGATTGGGATGAGGATGGGCTGAGTTATCGAAAAAACGAAATTAACTCGTACTGCGTAAATATCAGTATTTATGTAAAATTTCAGCTCTTTAGCTTTTGCAGTTTCCGAAATCTCCACGTTCATACGAACGGACGGACGGACAGAGTGACAGGTCTATATAAACTTTTTTTGTGCTGATCAAGAATATATATACTTCTTCCTGTTACAACCATTTTCACAAAACATTTATACTCTGAATTCAATGGGTTTACAAACTCGTACTGCGTATGGTATACTCGAGTATATATATAAAATTTAAAATTTAGCATATTGCCTTGATAAAAATGGGGTCTGCCACGCCTTCTTTTGCCTGATTTAATATTTAAAAAATGGGTTCAGGCTTTAAAAAGAAGGAAACGTTTTTAAATAATTCTCTTCATTAATATTGTAATAATAATGTCTAATAAGTATCAATCGCATAATCAATCAGTTATTGGTGGCAATTTCCCAAAAATGTAAAAGCTATAAAAATTCAAACAATCAATTTTAACTAACCTTCTCAATGCAGCCACACTGGACTCCATTTCGATACGCTTGCTTTTCTCCATATTCAGCTCCTCCTCGAGACGACATTTGTCCCGAGTAAGATAATCAATCTTCTCCTTTAGCCAGCTGTTCCCATCCTCGTTGGTGAGCATCTCGAGACGTGTTTTCAACTGGTAACACTCCTGTGTCAGCAAGCGGTTCTGCTCTCGCAAAATGTCTAGCTGTCGGTCCTTGTCCTCCAATACATCCTTCAATATAGACGCATTGGCCATCACAGATTCAGAGTTTTGAGTTCGGAGTTCTCTCTGCTGCCAAAGCGTGCGCTCCGCTTCGATAGCTTCGCTGATGGCACGCTCCTTTTCCTCAATAAGATCGTGGCGCTGTTGCGCCAATAGCTGTTCTACATCCAGGCTGACAACGCTGGTACTGCTCGTAGGTCGCTCTACCTTCTCAAGGCTGCTGTCCGATGGCGAACGCTCCATTGAGGTCATTAGCTTAAATCGACATCGCAACGATTCCAACTCCGTTTTGTGCTCGTGTATCAGCTGCTCGCGTGCCTGAGCCACGGCTCTCACTTTATCCTCTTCCATTGTTAACAGCTGTTGACGCAATTGCTCCAATTCTTCCGCCTGCTCTATTTCTTGCTGCTTCCATTTCATGAATAACAGCTGCCACTGTTCCTGCATCTGCGCCAGCCCCGACATTAGCTCATCTTGGTAGCCACGCTCTAATTCACTACGGAGGGTGCTCAGATTGGAGCGCGCCATTGACAAACACTGTAACGCCAATTTGGACATAGCCTTCAGTGCATCTCGCAGTCGGTGTACACTGATCGCATTGTCATCTGTCAGTGTGCTGGCACTCAACATAAGCCGCGGCTCCGTTGTGGTACTCCGCTCTATTTGCTCCACTTGCAAGCTCGTGGAGGTGCTCACAGTTTGCTTTTCAATTTCTGGAGCCAACTCCAACTGTTTACACTGCAACTGCATCTTGTCTTGCGCCATTTGCTCTGGTTGCATCGCATCCCGCCGCTGCACAAAGAACTGCAAAACAGGCTCCATATTCGGTAATTGGAGTTGATTAGCTAGATCAGGCAACTGCACGGATAAGAACTCAATATCTGAGCGTTGCAGCTGTGGGAGACGTGTGTCAAAACTCAGCTCCGGATGGTCATTAGCGAACGTGGGCGGCATATCTGCCATGCCCGGAAAAAGAATATTCAAGAAATGACCATCAAAGCTATTGTTAAAAAGTCGCCGCCTCTGCAGCTCCTCACTATGAATACGATCGAAATCTGCCGACAGTCGCGATGCCCACACTCGGAACTCATCTGAGAAGATTTTGCGACGCACTACCTCCGTAACAGCCGAAACATAGATGCTCGGCGCCTGATGGATCTGCTCAATGATGCTAATGTGACGCTCAGCACGGCGTAGGCAACGATGGTAGAAGAGCAAACGATTATCATACTCACTCATACCGTTTTCAATATAGACGATACGACGCAGACGCATATTCAGATTACGACCAAGTTCTTCCTTAGAGTGGGCTATAAGCCGACTATATTCACGTATCTTAATATGATTATCGCGCATCACAAGCAGCTGCGAGCGATGTGAGAGGCACAGATCAGGCAGGACCGAATTGTCTCGTAGATTGAGCGCACGCGACTCATTCTGTTGCAGAGCAGTCGCTTGCTCTCTCTGGTCTTGGACAATCTTCTTAATCTTATATTTAAACTCATCAAGACGATAAAGGCGGTCACTCAATCCTTTAATCTCCTTCACATCACTTTTATTGGCCATCATGATAATGTTCTGCCCCTCGAGCTTGAGCTTCTCGTAGATGTCTACAGAAAAGGTTTCTAACCCTTGAACGCATTCATCGCGCATCTGCTGCAGCGCCACATGATTACCCTTCGAGCTAATCCACTGCAATAGATTGAGCTGATGTTGTTGGTGTTGTAGCGACTTCGAGTTTGAGTTGAACTGTTCTTCGGCTGGATCCTCCAGCTCGTGACCCATTTTCAACTTCTTGTTGGGTGATGTACTACTGTTGCTTTTGTCTACACTCTTCGCTCCAGGCTCAACCAAGTCTGTCTTCTCAACATCCTCGTTGTCGAGCAGCTCATCAAAGACATGAAAATCCGCCTGAGCCTGCGACATCAGCGCTGGCAATATGGGTATCCTTTCCAGATGTTTGAGATCTTCGTTGAAATTTCGAAGCAGCTCCAGATAGCTCTCCCGGTGTTGCAAATGTCTGTCGAAAGCCAGGCAAAAGTTGTGGAAGCGTTCAGTAAACTCACTTGTTAAATCCTCCATATTCGCAACTACCGCTGACCAGCCCTGCTGCTGCAGATGCTGCTCATGAACCAATCGCTCGCACTGCAGCTCCTCCTTGCGGCCAAGTTCGCCCATATGCTGCGCCAGAGCTGCTCGCTGTCGAACTGTTTCCAGCACCGCGGGCAATTTCTGACTCTCGTCCACTAAGCGACGCAACTCCGCATCGGCAGCATCTGCCGCCGCGCTAGCTGTGCTTCCACTTGAGCCCCCGCTGGCTATCGTTGGGCCGAGTCGCTCGTCGCCGGTGAGGAACATGAAAATGGGATTAGTATCAGTGCCCGCAGAGTAACACGACACTTGCGTAGAGTGTGTCAGCATCTCGCCTCCGCTCACTAGCAGCACAATATTGGCAGCTGGCAGTCCATGCAAGCGTTGAATTGTTTCCTTTAAGTTCTCCACCGAAGATAAAGCGACGGTCATATCGAAGCTCAGCATGCGACCGACGTCCACATGGTAGACGTACAACATCATGTGGCAGCTGTCAGTCTGTGTGGAAGCTCCAACCGATGTTGATGAGGTCGTCCTCCTCCGCCTCCTCGTCCTTCTACTTTACCACCTCCTTCAGCACTTTGCTTCTTCTCTTCTCTTTGATTGGCAGTGCTAATGCTTTTAGAATTCATTCATGTGTAAGTGTGTGAGGGTATGTGTGGTGCTGCCACCTAGCGTTGAGGGGCTGCAAAACAAAGGCCAAAGAGAGGCATAGAGAGAACGTTAATGTTGGATAGCATAATTCTAATTCTACCGCATAACACGTGGCTGTTACGATTAACAATTAACAGTCACAGTTTGCACATGATCGAATGTTAGCGATAGTTTAGACATTACGGCGCTGCAGGTGGCGGGCAGCAGTTCAAATGTTAATGACTAAACGAATGCCAACGTCGCCGTAGCTTTTGTTGCTCGCATTCTCAAGTCGCAATAAAGAACTAGTTTTTTTTTTTATTTATTTATTTTTTACTTTTATTTATTTATTTTTTACTTTTATTTATTTATTTTTTGTTTTTTGCTATTGGTGTGTCTGTAAACTAAATTTTATTTTTTACATGTACACATATACACATACACATAATATATTGTTTAAATTTTGTCTAGTAAACTTTGGATCTTGTGCTAATGTAGGGAAAGTGATAAGACGTTAATATTAAAAAAAAAAAAAAAAATAGCCGCTTTGGCTGTGTGAATTGCACATGCGCACAACAGCGACAACGAATTTTATCAACACACTCTAATTTAACCAAAATACGTCTAGACTTGTGGGCGCAACAAACAGAACTAACAGATGTCATCATTGGTGCAACGCTATCATGGCTGTTAACACAGTTACACGTGCGTACGATCCCTCGATTTGAATGTACATACGTATATATATGTATGTAGATGGTCGAGTGAAAGAGCGTTCAAAAGCATTTTCTGAAGAGAGTTGAACAAAGATGTGAGCTGTGTGTTGCTATTACCTGACCAATACTTTGTAATTTCATAATTTGTATACCCTGAGTCCATTGAAAATGGGAAATCAGTGTATAATGGTTTTGTTAAATGTATGTAACAGGCAGAAGGAGGCGTGGCAGACCCCATAAAGTATATATATTCTTGATCAGGGTGACGGGAAAAGTTGATATAGCCATGTCCGTCTGTCCGTATGTTTGATCGCGTCGATTTCTAAAGATACAATCTGTTTGTGTTAGGTTCGTATATTGCACACGCAGTACGAGTTTGTTGTATTTCCAGACTTATCAATAAACGAATATATCGAGAATCAGTTATAAAATTATATTTAATTCGTCTTTAGAGTTAGAGCCTCCAAATCTTCTACATATGTATATATAGATATATAGATTCAATACAGTTTCTGACATTTTTGTTTTGATTCCGGTCCCCAATTCACCCCCATACCCCCAAATGTGCAAAAAATGCATTTCAAATACTAGAGACATGCAGTTTGGTAGCATATAATCTGTATGTAATCTGAAAGTTAGAAACAGAATTATTAATCAAAGAAGTTATAGCAGCAAAACCCACGCGTCCCAGAAAGAGAGGCAGCGAGACAGCGAGACAGCAAGCCGCCTGCTTACACACATACATCCCTACAAGCGTAGATCAGAGTGTGTGTGTGCTCGTGTTTCTGCATGTATAGTTTCTTATGCGTGGAGAATCGAAACGAAGCATTCTTGGAATATTATTCGTTCGAAGAAGGGCTCAGGGGATTTCGTAGTCGAGCAGTCTCGACTACAGCTTTCTCACTTGTTGGAATAGAAATAGTAGTTTACTAGGAGCTACTTTATTACGCAGAAATTACTGGCTAATTATGGGAAAACGTATTTAGACATATGTATTTTACTTTACATATGTGCTTTACTTTTTTATTTTTGATAATCTTACGCTGGCGAATGAAATGACAACGCGCAGCTAAGATATTTGATTACTCATAAATGAATTCCAAGAGCACCGCCGTCCATCTGATGATAATAGCTTATCACCGCAATTAAGTATGAACATAAGGTCTTTACATGTATTTGGACATACATATGTATCTGTATATGTATATGTGTGACATGCACTAATTTGAAGAAGCTGTTTACGGTGGGCGATGTGGAATTAAACCACTCTGAGCTTTGTCAAATTTAAAATTATAGATACACATTTAATCGTATTTTGTGCATTGCTCTTTCAGCATACATACATTGCATACGCAAGTCAAATAATAATAAAGTTAAGCAAAATACGTTAAACATGGCAGTTAGTTTGCATTTTACTCTTTGTACTGAACCCTCCTCAGTGGTTACGCAGCTGTTGTAAACAGCTGATGTGCTGTGATCAAACCTCAAGTGCATTTCAGTAACAGCAGCAACACGAACAACAAAAATACCACAGGTATGATGTACTAGTTATATTTCTAATGCCCAGTTGGCAGCACTGACCAGCACCAAGTGCCTGTTTGTGTGTATAAACACATATAAACATATGCATGTTTCCCTGCATATGTGCGTGTTTGTGTATTGTTTTGCTCTTTGGTATTTTCCATTACGTTGCATTTTGTTTACGCGCCGATTGTTTGGAATGCAGACACTGGCACAAAAGCAAAAATTATAACAAACAACTTAAATATGAACTCAAATTATGTTATTTCTTTTAATTAATTCTAATTTGTCTTAAACCGACCGACGGGCACCAACAAATAAACAAGAACATAAACAAGAGTTGCCTGATGTTCAAAAAGAAAATGGCAGCAGGTGCAGAGCTGCATTTAGTTTCGCACAAGAGAAACTGAAGCGGGGAACGAGCAAGAGCGTTGGAAAGGGGTCGCGGAAAGAAAGCCACGGAAAGTGTGGGGACGTCAATTTCAAAAGGGCGTAATCAGTAACTCTTTTGTTTATATGTATGTATGTTTTCATATGATTTACCTATGATGCTTAATTAAAGGCTATGCCTTGCACTTACCTTGTAATCTTCAATCAATTTGCTCTATGGCTCGTCTGTGTGAATGTATTTGTATTTGTTTGTATGGTTGTATGTATTTATTTGAAGTTTGTCCGTGTGTGTTTTGATTTTAATCAATTGAAAACACTCACGAGCACGAGCACGACGTTGAAAATGAGTTTACATCAGCTGTGTGTGTGTTCATGTGTGTGTTTGTTTGTTCTGTGTCAGCAACAGCAACAAACCAAATGCTGTAGTGCCCAGTTTCAGATTATTTTTTTCCTCCTTTTCCGGATTTATTTACTCGTTCAGTGTTTTCATTCCTACCTTAATTACGTTTAAAACTTTTTTTTTAATTTTTTATCGTATTATTTTATTTTTTTGCCTGCTTTTCTCCCTTTCTTTTACTTGATCAGTGTTTGTTTCGTATCAAAAAAATCAGAGTGGTGCAAAAAGCGCTCAAAACTCAGGCGATATGCCTAACATTTAAATATGTTGCGTTTTGTTTTGTGTTTGATTTGGTTGTTGGGCCGTTTGCTTTTTCGTTTCCCTCTTCTTAATCTATTTCTTTGTCTATCACAATTGCGTTGCTGTTGCTGCTATGTTGTTGTTATTGTAGGTCGTTGCTGCGCTTGATGTTGTTGTTGGCAGTTATATTTCGCGTCAATTTTTTGCCATTAACACGTTGCGTTCTTAGGTAATTTTATTTTTTTATATTACATTAATTTCACGTATGCATATTGTTGAATTACTTATATTTCTAATTAAATTAAATTGTATAAAAATGTAATAACGCACTTTCGTAGTTCCGCCGACTTCTTCTTCTGTTTTAATAATAACAGCGAATTACAGTGACAATAACCGTAACATTTGCCTGGCTGTTATTTACAGCGACCAAAATTTATGAATTCCCTGGGTTGTCCGTGAACAACAACGCCAACATACTTAAGTATAAAGAAATTTAAATGTAATTTGGCATCTTAAATCATTATTAAACTTAAATCATTATTAAAATCTTAAATCAATGATTTTAATTCAAACCATATATTATCGATACTTTTATTTTATCTCACAATATCGCTAAAATTACATACAATTATCGATAGTATTACACACACTTCGAGAGCGTGAATTTCATCATTCATTAATATTCGTCTCTAATTCTCATCTCTAATATTTCAGAAAAATTGTTCGGCCAGTCAAGTGAAAAACTTCTAACGTGTTTTCATTTAAGGATATCTTGTCAAGAAAAAGTCATAATATAATTAGGTTTAAGTAGATATACCACCGTGATGACGATTTCGTCATAAATTAAACACAGTTACTCAGAAATAAACACAAACACAGGCATTGCAAAATCGTCATCAGCGGATATAGGATAGGGCAACGGATAAACACAGACACACTTACACAAACACACAGATACAGACACACTAACGGATACACTTACATTTTACTTACACATTCATGAACACTTACGATTATTCAACTTTTAAGATTCTCACTGACATGTAGATTAATTTTTTAAAAATATATTTTACTATTTGTATTTGTATTTTACCTTAATTACATTGTATTCTATCTTTAAAAAAAAAAAAACACACACACACACATAATACAAAAAATACCATAAAAATGATCAACATTCAGACTATAGAAAATGTTGCGGACTGCACGCCGCTTTACTTGCCGCACAGCTTGTATCTCAAGCCATTGGCTAAAATGCAAATATCAGTCGCATTACCTGAAAAAATCAAAACCGGAAAATCCGTATCGAATCTGGAAATAATGGATAAACTATGTGCAGAACTGAAACCAGATAAGTTTCTGGTACTAAAGGTAAGAAAAAAATAAATATTAGGAAATATCACCTGCTTTATAGGCAGTATAACTACTATGCATTTGCCCAGGTATCGAAGAGTACGGTGAACTACATACGCTTTGAAGCAGAGCTGGACGACCGTAAACGTTTGCGTTTGGCCATCGGACGTTTGGATGGCATAACATTGCGGCTGTCCGGATTTAGTGATTCGTTTCGCGTCCGGTGCACCGAGGCCAAGGACGAGTTTCCCACACGCCACGATTGGGACTCGTATTTCCGAGATGCCCGCAACATGGATGAAATGAAGGCCGGAGAACGACCAGACACCATACACCTCACTCATTTGCCCATTCGCTGGTTCTGCCCTCGGCATGCGGAGCACGAAGAGCATGTAAAGCCGAGCGAAAGCATCTTCAAGCGTATCTTCGAGAAATTCGGACCTGTTCGTGCCGTTGATATACCAATTTGCGATTTGTACAGAAAGAACATGCAGCCAGATATAAGCGGAATGCGAACGTTTAGCTATGAGCAGGATGTGCTCTTCGAAGCGTGAGTGTTTGCTTCAAAAGAGATTTTACTGTGCTCCTTAATTATCGTTTTTTCCAGTTATGTACAATTCGAGGAGTATTCGAGTTTTGTGCGTGCCATGGATGAGTTCCGGGGCACCAAGCTGGTGCGTAAATTCGTCGACAAAACTCAAGCCATCAACATCAATGTTAACTTTGACAAACAGAAGCACTTAAGCGATTCACATGTACAACGGCGTGAGAGAATGAGGAAACGCTGCATTGCCAAAGCCCTGGCTGAGGATGAAGAACGCGAGCGGGAGAAAAAAAAGCAAACAGAACTACAAGAACTCGAAAGGTTTGACACTGGTTTTGTTCGTGAGTTCGGCCAGTCAATGAAATGGAATATTATAAATTGTAGTGAATATATTGGAATAGTTGAAAGGGAAAGAAAAAAAGAGACAGATTAATTTATATTATGTATAGGATTAAAGGCATCTCAGTTTCGCGCAAATTCCCTACTCTATATTATTTTAGCGAATACAGCATCAACCGATTACAGTTTTAAAATGTACAATTTATCGGCAATTCGAAATTATATGTATTAATCGGGTTGAATGATTTTCTGAAGCAGTAAACCCTAATACGTACACCCTAAATCAATTCATTCAATTAAGATTTTAATAATTCTATCCGTTTCATTGACTGTTCGGTCCTTTTTAATTTAATGTAAATAATCTGTACGGTATATAGTCGGCCGTTTAGGCAGAGTTTGGCGAACTATATAGTTTTCTGCCTCTTCTAGACAAAACAGTAAACATGTGCTTAGCAAAAAAAAAAAAAAAAACAAAAAACAAAACCAAAAAAATTTACAGGCAAAAGCAAGAGCAATTGAAATTATTCGAATTGGAAAAACAGCGCGAACGAGAAGAGAAACGCAAGGAAAAGCATCTGAAAAGGATACAAGAACGAGGGCAAGTAGAGATCTCACAAAAGATTCGCGTCGAAGAGCGTAAGTTGATGATAGCGCAACGAAAACTGGAGAGCATACGAATTCTGGAACAGGTCTTCGAGCGCATACAAGTGAGTTGGGAAAGGTAACTTAAGCTTAACAAATGATAAAAATGTATTCCTCACAGCTCAAGCAAAAGCAAAAGAAGCAGCGTGGGCACCATGATGATGAAAAAGACTTGCAACGCGGTCGTTTGGTGGAAAAGTATAAATGTGCCACAGAGAAATTGGTCTGCGACCAGCGCAAGATTGTACAAGAAATCAAGACTAATACCCCACTAATGGGCTTGCTCAAAAGCAAGTCGAAGAAGATTAGGCCGGCTGCAGCCAGCAGCGAGGATGAAGATACAGCTGCAACAATCAAAAAGCATAAAATCAACGGGAACATTGTCGGAGCTAACGTAAATGCAGGCGCAGATGTTGCTTTGTCGAATGCTAATGCAGTGCTTAACCCCTTCAAGGCCGTTACGGCTGCGCTGGCCGCGGGCGCTGTCCCGGGCACAGCTGCAGCTGCTGCTTACAATGGTGCAGCCGAGGCAGCCAACGAGTGGATGCAATCACTTTCTATGTTCGGCTTAGGCATGCCTGCTGTTTTCCCTGGCACGTCACTTTATCGTACACCGGGACCGCCGCCATTTACCGTGTCTGGCAATTATCGTGGATTTGGTCCGCGTTCTCGAGGTCGTGGACGTGGCCGGGGCATGCGCGGAAGTCACTCTTTCTCTTATTACAATCCCAAGCAATACGATGCAGATCGCTACGAAGAGGATAATGGGGGCGACGGCTATTATCACAAGACTTCGCGGGGAAGGTAAGGGAGCTCTGCAGAGACTTTATGAATCGCATATTGATACGAATTCATTTCAGAAATCGTTCACGCTCCACATCATATTCACGTAGTCGGAGTCGATCTCGTGGACGTCGGTAAGTGGGCAGTGATATTTTGTATTGATACCTATTAATAACATGTGTTTTCTAGTCTCATCTGTCGGTCCAGACGTAGTCGCAGTCGTAGTCGCAGTCGCTCGAGCTATCGAAAATCCTCTTACTCCATGCGTTCAAGGTGTGTACTGTGAATGGGAAATCGGGGTATAATGGTTTTGTTAAATGTAACAGGCAGAAGGAGGCGTGGCAGACCCCATAAAGTATATATATTCTTGATCAGGGTGAGGAAAAAAGTTGATATAGCCATGTCCGTATGCTTGAACGAGTCGATTTCCGAAGATACAAAAGTTAAAGAGTTCATTCTTTTTGTGTTAGGTTCGCGTATTGCACGCACAGTACGAGTTTGTTTCAGAAATTCGATAACTTGTATATTTGCAAAGTTATAGATAAATGAATGTATCGGGAACCAGTTATAAAACTCTAGCTAATTCATCTTTAGAGTTAGTCTCCAAGTCTTCTGCATATATGTATATAGATATACAATACAATTTCGGTTTTTGTCAGATTTCGGATTCCGGTCCCCACTTCGCCCCACCACCCCCAAATGTGAAAAAAAATGCATTTCAAATACTAGAGACATGCAGTTTAGCATATAGATATGAATATCATAATCATAATCTGAAGATATCAATACGATTGTCCATCTAGAAACAGAATTATTAATCATCAAAGTTTTCTTATCAAAACCCATGCGAGACAGCGAGTCAGCAAGACGCTTGCATTGCTTACACACATGTATACACATATACATGCCTACAAGCGTAGATCAGCGTCTATGTGTGCACGTGGTTTTGCATGTACAGTTTCCTATGATTGCAGAAACGAATCGAATAATTCTTGGAATATTATTCGTTTGAAGAAGGGCTCAGGGGATTTCGTAGTCGAGCAGTCTCGACTACAGCTTTCTTACTTTTTTATTTATGAGTTATTGTATCTTACCGTTCTTAGACGCAGCTACAGTCGATCGCATTCTCGTAGTCGCAGCAAATCACCTGTTCAGCGCAAGAATCGGAAATTAGCCTCAACGCGGCGCTCACGGTCTAGCAGCTACTCCAGCTCGCACTCCGGTTATCGCTCTTCACGTCGCTCTAATTCTCGCCGGGAACGACGCAGTCGTAATCGTATCAAGAGTCACAGTCGCAGTCGCAGTCGTAGTAGGAGTTGCAGTAACTCCTCGAAAAGAGTTGTTTTGGAAGCGGATAAGTTAGTGGCGTCCGCGGAGCATATACAGCGTACCATTGAGCAGCACACCAAGGATCGCATGCGGCAGGAGGTTCGCGAGATAAAACAAACGTTTCGACATCAACGGAAAAGCAATCAGAAGGATGAGGACCCGAACCATCAATCAATGGATGAAAAACGAGAGGAAGATCAAAGTAAAAAGCAGGACAAGCGAATTAGTCGCCGCAATTCTTTAGCAGCATAAATGCACTATATGTTTACAACTGACATTGTTCACAACTAACTAATTTGCTGTAAATAAATATGGAGAAGCAATTAATTGCTGATTTATGCTTAAAATATATATTTTAATTCAGCGCCAATATATTTATTGGAAGTGTACAAATATTGATTGGAAATACACTTTTTTCGGTCGATAAATGTGGTGGTTCGCCAACTGTTTTAGTTCCCACACTAATATCGGAAGAATCAAAGATATCGTGTTCTCTTTATCGATGCTGCTGGTTAAAAATACAAACTGCAGTAACATTTTGCAGTCAATTGTGTTTTAGTATTTCTAAATTAATATATAATCAAGCGAGTAATGGACTTGACTTTCACGTACCAAGTAAATAAATATTTGATTTGATTTTTTTGTAAGTTTACAAAACGTGCGTTCAGAATGTGTTTGTTGGTTTACTGCTGAAGTTGTGGCGCATTAAAACCTTCTGTTGTTGTTGCGGCCTCTGTTCCGGCCACCTCCGCCGCCAGCGCCGCCTCCTCCACCAGAGGCGCCATTGTTGCCGCGCCTTCGGCGTTGCCCATTGTTGCCACTCTTTTGGAACTGATCGCGATCTCGATCCCGATCCCGATCTCGATCTCTATCATTGAAATTGTCGCTCCCGTTGTTGCCATAACCATTCTGATTGGCTGGACCAGCGTTACCATTACCGTTGCCATTGCCATAGTTATTCCAGGGATTGATGGAGGCCCAGGGATTAGGACGATTCGTGTCCTCACGCGATATTTGATCCAAGGGTGAACCACTGCCGTAGCTCCCGGGCTCATCAATGAATTCTGTTTTCGGCTGTTGCGCTTTGACGGTGAGCAGAGACGGTAGGAACGGTTTCTTCAACAGAAGTAGCTCCCGCACACACACCAATTGTGCATTGTGTTGGCGAGGCTCGAAGCGTGACTTTTTCAGCGGCGGCGAAACTTCGCCGCGTACCTGTGCCCCCTCCACAGTGGGAGACAAGGATCTGGAACGATCTCGTTCACGCTCCCGCATGGGCACAACATCTCGCAGCTCCTCCAGCTTGCCGGCATCGATGTACTTGTTCAGGTATTCAGCACCTTGTCGAATGGCGCCCATTAATCGCGAATCGGGATGCACTCGAATAAAACGGCCATAGACAAAGATGCCCACAATTGTCTGGGGATCCAGTCCATTGAGCATGCCACTGGCCAGGATTCCTTCGAGCGTGTTCTCGCTGATCTGCTGGTGTGTTAGGCCATTGCAAGAGTCCTTGGACTCTCGCGCTGCCAGCTCATCGTGTATGCTAAGCACACTGGGATCGTCGGCTCGCCGTGGTCCTGCCCATTGTACCTGGAAGTTACGTGGTATGGGTTTACTGTAGGGCACTTTCTTCTCGCGATCGCGGTCATTGGCCAATCTGCCGCCTGCATCCAAATCCAATCCCGGAATAAAGCCCTTGTCGGCCGTCAAACTTTCTGTGAACTCCACCTTGTCCTCGGGCCCCATGCCGGGTATCACTGCATCATCTGTAAATTATTCCACAGCATAATCCACAAGTCGACATATTATGTAGTTATAAAACTTACCATATTCGCACTCATCTAAAGCAGCTAAGCTGGCGGGCAGCGTGTTCAAATTGTACTTGTCGCGCATAAGATCTCCGGGTCGATTACGTGTCCAGAACTTGATAGTATGGTCGTTGGAGCCGGAACACAAAATATGGCCTAGCGGATGCCATGCAAGCGTCCACACTATGCTGTCGTGTGCTGTCTCCACGCAGCCAATTTCCTTGTCCGTGCTGAAAGTAATTTCAATCCATATATTAATAGCAAATGTTATTCAGAGAATCATTTTTTTTTTTTTTTTTTTTTTTTTTAATATATATATATTTGGTAATATTGAATGCTAATGAATCAACCTGCTGATATGACTCTGTTTCTAGCTTAAAGTATTCTAAGAATCCTAATGGACTTTTCAGGTCCTCAAAAATTTTGTATTTTTCATATTTTCTAAAATTTGTAATACATTTAATGTTAGTCCGCTCTTGAAGATAGACTTTGCGCTATAAAGAACTTTAAAAATTTTTAAAATCAGAGAATATTATTAGTTGTTTATTATATAATTATTTTTTATCTATACAATTTTGTAATCTGCTCTCAACTGTGTTCGTGCTAGCGAATTAAATTTATCAAATCAGACCTGGCTATACCAAATGAGCTAAGTACTGATTAAAATAGTCTCAAAGTTATTAGAATATGCAGTTAAAAAACGCACCCAACATTCCAAAAGAGTATGGAACCATCGGACCCGCCCGAGCAAAATAGACCCTCATGTATTGGATGCCAGGAGACAGAGCTGGCTTCCTTCTTGTGACCACGGAATACTTGCACCTCCTCGCGAAGATTACGTATATCGAAGAGTTTCAATAGATGATCCCGAGAGGCTGTTACCAGCCAATTGCCGTTGTCATTCCACTTGAGATCCATAACAGTCGATTTGTGCGCGTGGCTAAGGGACAGAATGAAATGTAAGATGCAATTGCGTAAAGTGAAACTGTACTTACAGCGTCGCTAGTGCAAGGCCACTTTTGGGATCCCATATTTTTATAGGTTGTTGGTTATCTTTGCTTCCGCTGACGATCATCGCCTTCTGGGGATGCCAGTGTACGCACTTAACATCCGCGCCATGGCCTGCGATTGGAATAAACATTTAGTAGTGAATTGGAGTTAGAGATTCTTTTACTTACCGCGTAGCACACGCTCCTCCTGGCAGCGCATAAAATCCCAAATGCGAAGCGTTCCATCGTCGCTTCCACTGACAAATTTACTGTCCGTGGGACTAAAACTACGTTTCAGTTGACAATTTTTTGTTCGTTTTGAAACAGTTTGGAATGAGGTTCGGGGAGACATCAAGGTTAGAAAATTGAAAACGAAACACAAATACAATATATATGTATGTTTGTGATGTTTCTATAATTGGGTTGGAAAGCCTGTAACTGCAAATATAAAGTTCTTCGCAGCACAATGGCTGCAGGCGTTCTATTCTCTCTCTCTCACCTGTCCCTCAGCAGCGGCAGCAGCAGCAGCAATTAAAGAAAACACTCGAACCCCCGAATTCGAATATACAAATTTGTGCTTTTAGCATTTATTTTTGTTTTTATTGCAACGACGCGCAAATAAAATGGTGCAAAATTGTGTTTGGTTTTATGTCAGCTTTACTTTTATTGTATTTTTGGTATACAACTTTTTTTTTTTTTTTTTTTGGTTTTAGTTAATTATTATTTTGATTTTTTTGTAAAACAGTTTCAAATAATTAATTATTTAATTGAATTGGTTGACAGTCTTTAATTTCTTTTTTATGGATAACGCTAATATCACAGTAAATATATTTACTTAGAATGGTTTTCTTGTTTCCTGTTATTAAGTTAAGCTTAGCACTGAATTTCGGAACTTTAGCAATTACTGCGCACGTGAGGATAACCGTTTGTTGAACGGAACATCTACATTGCATTGGTTGTTGCTTATATATGCAACAGCACGTGAAAAGACGTGAAAGAAAACGCAACAAAACCGAAAGCAACAAGGTCGTTGGCTAATACAAATAACCGGAATTGCAACTGCAACCCAGGCAAAGAAGAGTGCTACGTGGATATTAAGATACTTGCATACTAAACTGCAGCTGCGCTGTAACTGTAAACGGGCTAATGTCTGCTTCAACAGTGTCTGCGAAATGGTAAATATCAATTACAATCATTAGGCAATACCTTATTCCCCTAATCGCCTCCTTGTGGGCCTGATACATCTTAACATTATTCATGTTCGATTGCCAGTACTTAACATAGCCGCCATGATCCCCTGTTACCATCCAGCTGTCGTTGTGCGACCAAACCATCGTACGCACCGCAATGTCATGCGCCTATATTAATATTAACATTCGGATATATATATATATATATATATATATATATATATAATATCAGCACGCACCTGGAGTATGGTCTCAAAGTTAAATGTCAGCCCATTCCAAAGCGTAAACTCTCCAGAGCTAGCTCCTGTGACTAACCGCCTACCCTCCGGCGTCCACGCAAGTGTGAATATGGGGCAACGCATTTTATTTGTGGCTGTTTTAACAAAACGAGTTGTTATCGCATTTGCTGGATTGTCCAGAGAGCTGCTGGGCGGCAACATTTGCGGCACATAAATGCTGTCCGGTTGAAGGGCCAATCGATCTCTATAATCACGCTGCCAGAGACGCGCCTAAGTAACGAGTACAGCATTTATTGTTTTCTTTCTTTCCGTCTTGCCCACTTACCTCCAGCGCCTTGATTATGGACGCATTGTAGTCTACTGTTTTACGCATGACACTCTTACGGAGTCGTTTGCCATCAAAGTCGTCCTGTGACATGCCAAATGGACGTTGAAATCCTCCAGGCATGAAGGGCTTGAAATGGTTATAGCCCTGCTTGCCGGATCCATGATGTGGATGATAATGTCTGTAGTGCTGACTACCCATTGAGGGCGGCGGCATTGAAGTGAAATTCGTTGCCAATGCCGATGGAGCCGTCAAAAGCTGAGGCGGAGGCTGTGAAACGTCCATTATGATTCCTGCTTCTTTTGAATTGGACTTATACTCGCTAATTGCTTTCTGCTAGCATTCAAAGAAATTTTCATGAGTACGGAATCCTACTGAATGCGGGGAACCAGTTCCTCAGTTCGATTTCGATTGTTGCGGACTGCTACGATTTAAGATTGGTATTTGCGTTGAAAAGACAAGTTAAGCATAAATATTTATTGCTTTACTGCAACAAACAATTTATAATTGTAATAGGATGATTTCAAACTGTCATTCATTTGTCGTGAATCGGTAAATAATATTAACGCTTACACACACAAGAACACGCATGGGAATCGTGTATGGCATGCGCTTTTTCTCTAATATTGCATGTGCTTTAATTGGTGATACTTTACTTACTTCTTGTTCCAATGCATGACTCTTGATAATTTAATTTATGGTATATATTTGAATTAGTCGCGTAGATTTATGTTTTTGTATTGATGCGTCCTGAATAGAATTCTGTCGAACAAATCGACTAGTCGAACTGACTCCAATGTGGTTCATATAGTTCGATTCACGATTTTTGAGAACGAAAATGTTAACATTTTGTTTCTCCAGTAATAGGTGCTTTTTTCTTGTATACAAAGAAAGAAACATTCATTAAAAAAGGCAACAAAAATTATAATAATAAATAAAAATATAAACATATAAGCAAGCGCTTTAAGAAAAAGTAACTCACACAAAATTATTTTCTGATAATAGAAACTGTAAGATACCGTGTATATTCAATCATTTATTATCGATATCTGAAAGTGTAATATCGCTACTTTAATGGAATATTGTTAATATATCGGTGATAGTAGTTAGTGCATCTCTAAACCGGGCTTGGGGCTGGCAACTTTTATATACATCTGCGCTTGCGTTTGTGGGCTCAGTAGGTCGTCGTTCGTTGTTGAGTTCATATTAAGTTTTGGGCCTATTCGATATTTCTATTGACAGTTGAATTCAAAAAGCTAAGTACGGCACTGTGTAAATAAAAATCCGATTATAATTTGTGTTAAAATTCAAATTTTTGAGTTTTTAAAGCTGTTCTGTTTCCTTTCAATGTCAACAAAATGATAATAATAATTTATCTTCAACAGCTAGTCAGCGTATCGGTAACAGCAACAAATATCACTGAAAGTTTAAATCAATATTGTTAAAACGGTTAACATGCAAACAGTCATTAAGTAAGTTGTAACCATACCCAGCACGTATATATAGGTATTATATATATTTGATTTTTTTATACTATTGCATTTTATCTTATCTTGCGCTTAAATACTTCCCATTCGACATTACAATAAAAAAAAAAAAAAAAAAAAAAAAAAAAAAAAATGGACACGAAAAAGAAAGTTGAGCTTGTATATTTGAAAACCCGTTTTTGATAGTTTGATTTGGGATTAAAATAATAATAGTATATATTACCATTGCACAACTAAATGTCGGAGATTATATTTCGATTATGTGTTTGATGTAAATTCTCACGCACACAGATGTATATAAATATATACAGATGTATATAAATATATACAGATGTATATAAATATATATTTAATTACTTAGCTTAACTCATTATTTTCCCACTATTCTTTGAAAATATTGCAACAATTTTGCAAATGTTTACAGCATTAAAACTGAATTTCTCCACGAAAATAAAATTTTTGATTTTAAAAATTTTTTTTCCTTTTTCTTTTTAATGTATTTAAAACGATGTTTTCGATACATCTTCAAAAATATACTTTAAAACATTAGAAAAGCTCCGTCTTAAAGTGTAAGCCCAAGACAATAACTTTCTTTGTTGTTATAGGAATCTTAGTATGTACATAACAATATCTAACACTTTTACCATTAAAAAAAGAAGAAGATATTTAACGGTTTAACAGGTTTTGACTAATTCTCGAGTGAGTCTTTATTTGTTATTGCTTCACGCGGTATTTAGTCCAAGTAAATCAATGCGTAAACAATCAAGATCTAAATTTTGTTCATACTTCCTCAAGAAGTGAATAGAGTATATTGGCTTCAAAGCTTGTCTGCTTCTATGTAAGGTCAATTTCGAAAACGAAATCTTTATGTTGAATACACTTATTGTGGATGGGGCAAATCCATCCACAGTATTTTAAACTTAGTATGCTACAACAAAATACTTAAATTTGCGTATTATTAGCTTATTGACGAGAATGATGAAGTTAGTTCAGCTCGACTGTAACGTTCTTATATATTTTTCTTTTAACTCTCGTGTGAAGGCAGTTTCTTTAAGAATATATATACATATGATATGTATGAATGCGGTCTTTATTTTTTATTTATATTTTTATTTTTCTTTTTTTTTTCTTTTGTTGAACATTTGCTCAAATTGCATAATTAAATGCACGCAGACCTTAACGTAGCCAAAAGCAGCAGCAGCGACTAGATATAACAACAACTGTAATTATGGTCAGCTATTTGGCCATGCAACTGCTTTTCTTTGCAAGCGAAGGTGAAACTAGTGGTTGAAATCTACCACGCCCTCGGGGCCCACTCAGCCAAACCAAACTGCATACACTTTTAGCCATAACTTAGACTCATTCTGTTTTTGTCCTTATCATCTAATTAATAACTTACGTATTGTTGAGTAGGACATATAACAAATTAAGTTACCCTCTCAAATCTCAATGCTCAATTTCAGTACAAATGTTTGGTGAAATTGATAATACGATTTATATTGTCGTACAGTGATTTCAGATGTTAAAGAGACTAATTATAATTTAGTAGCAATTGTCAACACAATAACAATAAATGTATACCAATTATAGATAACAATTTTAAATACTAAATTGTTTAATTTTTTTCAAAATAGGATCAGGGGATGTCCTAGTCAAGCAGTCTCGACTACAGCCCTGTTACTTGCTTTTATTTACTTTATCGTTAAGAATTAGAAAGTACATATCATAAAATAACTTGATATTTACATTCTTCTTTAGTGAAGGAAGATGAGTACAACCACCTTTACCCACAAAAAAAAAAAAAAAAAAAAAAAAAAAAAAAAAAAACAGTAAGAAGGCTCTAGTCGAGACGGCTCGACTACGAGATACCCTGCAAAAAAAGTGATACTCTTCGTCTTTACGCACTTATGAGCGCGCGCTCTGCCAACGCGCAGTTGCTGCCGTGGGGGTGGCTTGGGCTGAACTTTGGACGCTTATAACTCCATTTCTATGGATGGATGGATGATCTTCATGAAATTTTCTAAATCTATCTATGTGCCGAATTGCAAGAGTCTAGTATTTGAAATGCGTTTTTTTTTTCAAATTGGGCGAAGGGGGCGTGGCATTCAAAATCTGAAAATTAATTGTCTGCATATCCAAAATATCTATCTAAATAAACAAAGTTGAAGTCTCTAGCTAAAACGGTGTAGAGTTATGCCCAAAAACCTTTAAAATATAAACGAGTTTTTTTTTATCGATATTTTGGAAATGAGATAAGTTATCGAAAAAAAAAAAAAAAACAATAAACTCGTATTGCGTAACTAACATACGAGTGTTCATGTGAAATTTCAGCTCTCTAGCTTTTGTAGTTTCCGAAATCTCGACGGACGCTCATACGGATGGACGGACAGACGGACAGGGCTCAATCAACTTATTTTTTTCTGCTGATCAACAATCTATATACTTTATGGGGTCTGCGACGTCTTCTTTTGTTTGTTACATACATTTCATAAAACCATTTTATCCTGAATTCCCATTTTCAAACAAACAAGTAAGAAAGCTGTAGTCGAGACTGCTCGACTACGAAATCCCCTGAGCCCTCCTTTGAACGAATCATATTCCAAGAATGCTTCGTTTCGATTCTCCACGCGTAAGACACTATATATGCAAAAACACGAGCACACACATGTGTGTAAGCATTGCAGGCGGCTTGCTGTCTCGCTGCCTCTGTTGCTGAGCCGCGTAGGTTTTGCTGCCATAACTTCTTTGATTAATAATTCTGTTTCTAGACAGACAATCGAATTCAACTGCTCAGATTATGATCATGATATTAATATATATATGTATGCTAAAGCAAACTGCATGTCTCTAGTATTTGAAATGCATTTTTTTTCACATTTGGGGGTATGGGGACAAATTGGGGAGCGGAATCCAAAAGCTGACAAAAACCGAAATTGTATTAAATTAGTATCTATATATATATGTAGGGTCTAACTCTAAAGATGAATTAAATATAATTTTTTAACTGATTCTCGATATATTCGTTTATCGATAACTGGAAATGTACAAGTTATCGAATTTCTGAAACAAACTCGTAAAAGAATTAACTCTCTAGCTTTGTATCTTCGGGAATCGGCGCGTTCAAACATACGGACAGATAGACAGACGGAAAGACAGACGGACATGGCTATACCAACTTTTCTCGTCACCCTGATCAATAATATATATATGCCACGCCTCCTTCTGCGTGTTACATATATTTAACAAAACCATTATACCCTGATTTCCCATTTTCAATGGTTTTAGGATATAAAAAACAAAGAAAAAATCAAGTAATAACTTTTTTTTCGAATGTAAACGAATAATTGATTTTATGTGCCAATCATTTAATACATTGCTTTCATATGGGCTTTATACCATTCAAAATCAGGCAAAAAACAACATTATACGCTAAATTCCCATTTTCAATGAGTTCAGAGTATAAAAATTTCAAGTGGCTTGGTTCAATCTTGATGCGTAGTTGCTGGAAACTTTGAAGCATTTATTCCCGGTCCTTGACTTTGTGGTGTATATGTCTGCATTACTCACACTGTACACACACACATTAATAAACTGTTTTTCAAGCCGTTGATTGATGTTGTCAAAGCTCTGCTTCAACTCAGGTATAAGAGGCTTTCTCATTTAAAAAAAAATACGTGGTCTCGTTTGTTTCGTTGATTTTATGGGGCCAACGAGGATTATGTGGGATTGAAAGAAACCGGGAAGCACTGGAATTTTGTACGTGTTAGTAACAGTCAATAATAAGGCACGCATCTCCGCAACACCGAATCACATAAACTTCGGAATAGCTGTGAGTCAACCACAACATCAGTCCAAATTTCTTTTAATAAAACAGAAGAAAATGATTATTATCAAATTAGATTGCTCTAGGCGGAACTGAGCGACTAGGAAGACCTTTACATATGTACATACGCACGTATAAAACACGCGGTCTACTTACTGCGCAGTTGACGCTACGACTGTGGTTAGGTCTAGATCAGTGTGCCAACTTGGCCTTTTTCCGGACAGATCTGTCCTTTTTGAAATTACAACTGCCGCAAAAATTTAGAAACAGCCCCTGTCCGGAAAAAATGCCTTTTTTAAATTATATTGGCCTTTTTTCATCCTTTTTTAATTGTTAAAGGTTGTTTATAAAATTTGTCAAGTAAATCAACAACATCGCTTTAATATTGCTTTATTGCAAGATATTTTACGATGTATCCCTGTTTCAAACGCTGTAGTCATGTAATCGAAAATATATTTATCGATCGATCATTTAAGTTTTCAAAAGTTTAACAAAATTGTCAAATTTACAAACTGAAATTTAGGGTGTCGCGGTCTAAAAAAAAAAAAAAGAAAATGGATCCGCCGCGTTCCCAATAATATTGATGAGGCATTTTGCAAATACTGCAAGGGCAGTTTAAAAATAAAACTTGTAGAATGGAGAGATAAAGAAAGTATCGTATCTTTGTGGACTGAAGTTCAGAACCACACAGACTCAGCAGGAAACAGAAACTTTTCTTACCTGGGTGCATTTGTTATCACTTTGCTGTCATTGCCGTACCGTGTCGTCAAATGCTGAGGTGGAAAGGGTGTTCAGCCAAGTCAATTTGGTTAAAACCAAATTAAGGAATAGCTGAATATTGATACGCTAAATTCTATTTTGGCAATTAGGTTGGTTTTACTAGTTAACAATTACATACAATTAAATATATTATCTTTGGATTAGGTTTGGACTACAACGAAACGGCAAATGTTGCCAAAACTACAAGCTACCGGAAAATTGTGTACGCCAAATTGGCACAAAAAATACATATAGCAACGAAAATACCAATTTTTATGAGGTGCTATACCTTTTAAACGAAAATTAAAATAAAATTATACTTTAGAAATAGAAAAAATGTTATCCGTTTTTTTTTTACCTTTTCAAAAATATTTTGGCCCTTTTTTGTCCTTTTTTTGGTGTCAACTGTCCTGTTTTTTTGGCGAAAAGATGGCAACACTGGTCTAGATACACATTCCAACAACAAGTTGCCAATATGTGAAATACGTTTCTTGGACATTTCGAAATAGACAGATCTGGCCATCCATTACAAAAAACATAGTAAATTAGATGTTTCCGTATTTCCTAGCATTCAAGCTTAAAAATGAAATGAAATGATCGTTTTTGATCAATTATATTGAGAGTTAGTTAAGTAGATGATCTCAACCATCGATGCTACCGTCGATCGACAACAGGTCAAATATTTTCCAATCGTAGTCTATGACTGTTCTTACTTCTTAAACAAAAAATGTTTATACCCTGAACCCATTGAAAATGGGAAATCAGGGTATAATGGTTTTGTTAAATGTATGTAACAGGCAGAAGGACGCGTGGCAGAACCCATAAAGTATATATATTCACATGAGCATGTTAGTTACGCAGTACGAGTTTATTTTGTTTTTTTCGATAACTCATCCTATTTCCAAATTATCGATAAAAAATCGATAATTCGTTTACATTTTTAAGGCTTTTGGTAACTTCTACATAACTTCTACACCGTTTTAGCTAGAGTCTTCAAATTTATATATTTGATATTATTGATATTAGATATTATCGATACGCAGATTTTGTGATTTTCAGATTTTGGATGCCACGCCCCCTTCGCCCCCAATTTGAAAAAAAACCCATTTCAAATACTAGACTTGCAATTTGGCAAATAGATAAATTTAGATACTGTTAATCTGAAAATTTCGTAAAAATCTTCGATCTAGAAATGGAGTTATAAGCGTCCAAAGTTCAGCCCAACCCACCTCCAAGCCACGGCAGCAACTGCGCAGTTGGCAGAGCGCGCGCTCATAAGTGCGTAAAGAAGAAGAGTATCACTTTTTTTTTGCAGGGTTCAGGGTATCTCGTAGTCAAGCCGTCTCGACTAGAGCCTTCTAACTTGTTTTTTAAGTAAATATAAAAGATATAATAAGTACATACATATATATTTTGAAATTGTTTTTGAAATATTTTTCTCTTCATCATTATTATTATTATTATTATTATTACTATTATTATTTATTTATTATTATTATTATATATTTTTTTAAATTGTATATTATTAGTTATTATTAGCATTTTAAATGCACTGTGTAAAGTAATGCTAACAATTTTGAGGTCAGATTATATGGCGGCGATTTCACTGTGGTTTTGGTGTGGATAACTATATGCTGAACGCATGTTAAATGATTGTTACCACGAACAATTGGCAATACTGGTACCTGCAATCGACACCTGAAAAAAAAGAAAATAAATAAATAAATAAATAATACCTAAATACAGTAGAAATAAAAATTAACATATTTCCATTTCGTTAGCATGCATAACGCACCTTCGAATATCAATGAAAACTCAGACTGATGGGTCAGCCTTGGCGACTCGCCTTATTATACCCTGAACCTATTGAAAATGGGAATTCAGGGTATAATAGTTTTGTGGAAATGTATGTAACGTCGCAGACCCCATAAAGTATATATGTATATATATATATATATAGCCCTGTCCGTCTGTACGTCCGTCTGTCCGTCTGTCCGTCCGTCCGTCTGTATGAACGTCGAAATTTCGGAAACTACAAAAGCTAGAGAGCTGAAATTTTACACGAATACTCGTATGTTAGCTACGCAGTACGAATTTGTTTTGTTTTTTCGATAACTCATCACATTTCCAAATTATCGATAAAAAATTCATTTACATTTTTTTGTTTTTTTGCAATTTGGCATAGATTCATTCAGATACTCTTAATCTACTCTGAAAATTTCATATGGATCGTCTATCTAGAAATGGAGTTATAAGCGTCCGAAGTTCAGCCCAACCCACCCCCAAGCAACGCTAGCAACTGCGCGGTTAGCAGAACGCGCGCTAATAAGTGCGTAAATAAGAAGAGTATCACTTTTTTTTGCAGTCGTAGTCGAGCCGTCTCGACTAGAGCCTTCTTACTTGTTATTATTCTTGAATTGTCATTAAAGTATTTTGTTTTTGCTACTTCTTCGGGTATTTGACAACTCTGCCATATTACCGTTGTTTTTGTGACTGCGCGTGATGGGAAGCAGTGCAAACGGCGACAGTCGCTACATTTTTCACTGGGTTTCCGCTCACTTTTTCTGCCCACCTAGATGCCTATTAAAGGCGTCAATGTAGCTGCCAATACTACCTGCCACGCGTACCAGAAGGGTGGCTCCCGGTGCTCGGCAATTGCAATTGCAATTGTTGCTGATTTCTTCCTGTTGGCAAATTGCCTACGTCCTGTGGATAAATAGATTATAAAGCCTTTACGATGTTTGGTGTGCGGCCTTCGGCTCAACTTAGGGTCAAGATCAATAATAAATACTCTACTCTACTTCAAGTGCGAATTTAAGCTGCGAATGGGATGCAAACACGTTAAACTATATTAAAGTAAAGGATTGTTTATATAAATATGGATTTTCTTTACATAACTTATTTATGTTATTTCTATTTTTTCAATTATATTTGATGATGTGTGTTATTAAACATATATATGTACATATGTATTTTTATACCCTGAACCCATTGAAAATGGGAATTCAGGGTATAATGGTTTTGTGAAAATGTATGTATCAGGCAAATGGAGACGTCGCAGATCCCATAAAGTATATTTATTTTTGATCAGCATCGAAAAATATTACATACTTTTAACGAAACAATTATACCCTGATTTGCCATTTTTAATATTTAAAATATATTATAAATAAAAATTAAAATTTCTAAAATAAAACAAAAGTTCACACGTTTATATTTTTTTCAAGACAATCAATTATAAATAATTACTAATTTCACTCACCCATCGTTAAGTTTATATTCTGTAATATATAGAATCAACTTTAATAATGTATGCATATTAAGGTATTATAGTTTTCAAATATTTAAAAATTCTTACATAAACAAGTAAGAAGGCTCTAGTCGAGACGGCTCGACTACGAGATACCCTGAACCCTGCAAAAAAAAAGTGATACTCTTCTTCTTTACGCACTTATGAGCGCGCGCTCAGCTACCTGAGCAGTTGCTGTCGTAGCTTGGGGGTGGGTTGGGCTGAACTTCGGACGCTTATAACTCAATTTCTAGATAGACGAACTTTATGAAATTTTCAGAGTAGATTAAGAGTATCTAAATGTATCTATTTGCCAAATTGCAAGTCTCTACTATTTTAAATGCAAATTGGGGTCGAAGGGCGTGGCTGGATAAAAAAATTGTATACAAATTACAAAATCTGTGTATCCATAATAGCTATCTAAATATATTAATTTAAAGTCTCTAGCTAAAACAGTGTAGAAGTTATGCCCAAAAAACCTAAAGAATGGAAACGAATTTTCGATTTTTGATCGATAATTTGGAAATGGGATGAGTTATCGAAAAAACAAAACAAACTCGTACTGCGTAACTAACATACGAGTATTCATGTAAAGCTCTCTAGCTTTTGTAGTTTCTGAAATCTCGACGTTCATACAGACGGACGGACGGACGGACGGACGGACGGACAGACGGACAGGGCTAGATAAACTTATTTTTTTATGCTGATCAAGAATATATATACTTTATGGGGTCTGCAACGTCTCCTTCTGCCTGTTACATACATTTTCACAAAACCATTATACCCTGAATTCCCATTTTCAATGTGGATTTGTGTCTTGATTATCATACTATATCAGCAAATAGAGTTGATTTTCCAAATAGGTTGCGACTGCATTTCGTTGGGTTTAATGAGCGCACACGCAGTTACTTAAAAAATATGACAGCTTTAATAATGCTAGCAATTATAAAACCTACTACTAATACTAAGAGTAACACAAAAAAAAAAAAAAAAAAAAAAAAAAAAAAACAGATAGAGTGAGAGAGGGACAGTGAGAAAGAGGTACATAGAGAGGAAGAGAGATAGAAAACTCGTCGTTTGCGAGCATCATCATCTCTCAGACTCAAGTCGGGTAATTAAAATGTATTAGGTAATTGTGTCTGTGGCACAAATTAACACTTGTATGGCGATTTGTTGCTATTTTTGTTTGTTTGTTTGTTGGGGGTTTACGAATATAACAGCAAAAATAACAATAACAACAACAGTCACAAATATACTGAGAAAGAGTGACAGCTGCTTCAGCTAACAAAGGCCACTTACTTTGTAGGGCTTGCCTATTTTTTATACTTTGTTTCCGAAGGGGAAAAAGTATATTGGTTTTGTGCAATGTCCGTCTTGCTGTCCGTCCGTCTGTCCGTCTGTCCGTCCGTCCGTCTGTCCGTCTGTCCGTATGAACGCAATATTTTTCGGCGCTGTTAGAGCTAGAGACTTGAAATTTTAAACATATTCTCATATATGCTCCCGAATTATAAAGTGTTAAAATTTTCCCGATCCGCCCACTAGGGGCGTGGCAAATCGGAAAACTCTTCCGCCCATAGTTAAGTTATCATACTAGATGATGAGCTAGAGAGTTGCAATTTGAAATGTATACTCAGGGTGACAACCCAAGTTCAAAAAGCTATGGCGGATATATCTACGCCCATTGGGGGCGTGGCAAATCGGGAAATACGTATCTTCTACACCGTTAAAGCTAGAACGCTGAAATTTTGCATGTGAGTTAATGTTATGATTCTAAGAAGATCGATCAAAAAGTTATATGTCTACGCCCATTGGGGGCGTGGCAAATCGGACCTGAATATATAGTGATTTTTCAAATTGTGCTATATTTTGAACACTATTGACACTAGAGACTTGAAATTTTGCATGTATACTCGGGTTGACAACCCAAGACTAATAAGCTATGGTAGATATATCTACGCCCACAGGGGGCGTGGCAAACCGCAAAAGTTTATATCTCCTACAGTTTTAGAGCTGACCAGCTGATCAGCTGACCAGCTGATCAGCAGCTTGTGACGAAACAAAACAATACAATCGCAATTCTTGCAATATGTATACACTTTTGGATGTGTATACACTTACAAACATCTGTGTACACATAAATACATATATGCATGCATAGAAAAACTGCTTGCCACACAGCGTGGCAAATCGGAAAAATTGTTTTAGTTTTTGCTTAAATGCAAAATTCATATGCGTATGTTTATAAATTATCATCAATTGGCAGCAAGCATTTTATAATAAATATACAAATATAAAAAAAAAAAAAATAATAGATAAGTTTTGAAAAAAAGTTTTCTGCGGGATTCGAACCCACGCACCTAAGTATAGCTTGCATAGTGCTTACCACCAGCGCCACTGCCCTGACCTGAACTTAGTTAACTAAAACCAAATAAGACATTGTAATGCATTGCTAGAGCGCCTTTTGACAAAACTAAAATAACGATCGAAAAATTCCCAATTCAGTCACAATTCGTAGAATATTCTGGCATGCAAACTTTTGTATGTATACTTAGAAAATTGTGTATACTCGTATAGTGTGTACATGTGTAAATCTGTATGTATGTGTAGGAAAAACGTTTGTTGCTTGCCATGTACGTTTTCTAATTGCCGAAATATTTCGTTAATTAAATGTTTATCAAATAAATAAGATGCACCTATGGGAACAAAGTATATCGCAGTTAGTGGCGCCTAACTGCAACGTTCTTACTTGTTTATACCCTGAACCTATTGAAAATGGGAATTCAGGGTATAATTGTTTTATGAAAATGTATGTAACAGGCAGAAAGAGACGTCGCAGACCCCATAAAGTATATATGTATATTCTTGATCAGCATAAAAAAATAAGTTTATCTAGCCCTGTGCGTCGAAAATTCGTTTACATTTTTAAGGTTTTTTGGGTATAACTTCTACATTGTTTTAGCTAGAGACTTTAAGTTTATATATTTATATAGATATTATGGATACGCAGATTTTGTAACTTCAGATTGTGGAAAGGGAAAAAAGTATATTGGGTTTGTGCAATGTCCGTCTTGCTGCCCGTCCGTCTGTCCGTCTGTACGTCTGTCCGGCTGTCCGGCTGTCCGTATGAACGCAATATTTTTCGTCGCTATTAGAGCTAGAGACTTGAAATTTTAAACATATACTCATATATGCTGTTAAAATTTTCCCGATCCGCCCACTAGGGACGTGGCAAATTGGAAAACAATTCCGCCCATAGGCGAGTTATCATACTAGTTGATGAATGATGATGACAACCCAAGACCAATAAGCTATGGTAGATATATCTACGCCCACAGCGGGCGTGGCAAACGCCCTACAGTTTTAGAGCTAGAAGCTTGAAATTTGGAAGGTTCAGTTACTAATGTCCTCCTCTATCGATGACCCAAAAATGATTGTTCAGCCTCTTTGGGGGCGTGGCATATCGAAAAATACCCTGTAATTTTCGTATTTTTGAAATGTAAGCAACCAAATTTTGCAGTCATGTTAGCCTCGGCTCTTTCTAAGAACTGGACAAAAATTATGCGTCTACGCCCACTGGGGGCGTGGCAAATGGGCAAAGAAGTTTGTTGTGGCCAACTGCATAATTCATGCATATAATAGCTTAGTAGCAATTGCTAAGATGGCAAAAAGCATTTTAACATAAATATAATAATATTAATGAATTTAAAAAATAAAATTTATAAGTTTTCGATTAATAAATAAAAAGTTTCCAGCAGGATTCGAACCCAGGTCTTTTGAAAACAACCTAAACCTAAATAAATTGACAGCTTGTGACAAAAAAAAACAATACAATCGCAATTCTTGCTATATGTATACACACTTGGATGTGTATACACATACAAACATCTGTGTACACATGCATACATACATACATATATGCATACATAGAAAAACTGCTTGCCACACAGCATGGCAAATCGGAAAGCATAAAGCAATTTTAGTTTTTGCTTAAATGCACAATTCATATGCGTATGTTTATAAATTAATTGGCAATCAATTGGCAGCAAACATTTTAAAATGAATATACAAATATAAAAAAAATTAAATTAAAATTAAAAAATTAAAAATTAAAAAAAAAGTTTTCTGCGGGATTCGAACCCACTCACCTAAGCATAGCTTGCACAGCGCTTACCCCCAGCGCCACTGCCCTGATCTGAGCCGCGTTAACTAAAACCAAATGAGGCATTGCTAGAGCGTCTCTGACAAAACTAAAGTAACGATCGAAAAATTCCCAATTCAGTCACAATTCTTACAATATTCTGGCATGCAAACTTTTGTATGCATACATAGAAAATTGTGTGTATACTCGTATAGTGTGTACATGTGTAAAACTGTATGTATGTATGTACATATGTATAGGAAAAACGTTTGTTGCTTGCTATGTACGTTTGCTAATTGCCGAAATATTTCGATAATTAAATGTTTATTAAATAATTAAGATGCACATATGGGAACACAGTATTTCGCAGTTAGTTGCGCCTAACGTTCTTACTTGTTTTAGTATAACTTCTACACCGTTTTAGCTAGAGACTTTAACTTTGTATATTTCGATAGATATTATGGATACGGAGGTTATGTAATTTCAGATTTTGGATGTCACGCCCCCCTCGCCCCCAATTTGAAAAAAAAAAAAACATTAAAAATACTAGAGACTTAATATATTCTGAAAGTTTCATGAAGAGCATTTATCTAGAAAGTTATAAGCGTTCAAAGTATTGCCCGATCCACCCCCAAGCCACGGCAGCAACTGTGTGCCACGTCCCCTCGCCTCCAATTTGCAAAAAACGCATTTCAAATACTAGAGACTTGAAATTTGACAAATTCACATGTTTGGATGCTATTAATATATTTTGAATGTTTCATGAAGATCATCTATCTGGGAATGAAGTTATAAGTGTCTAAAGTAAAGCCCACCCCACCCCCAGCCACGGCAGCAACTGCTCAGTTAGCAGAGCGCGCTTACACGTGCGAAAAGAAGAAGAAATTAGTTATTTTGCAGAGTTCAGGGTATCCCGTAACCGAGCTGTCTCGACTAGAGCCTTCTTACTTGTTATACCCTGAACCCATCGAAAATGTGATTTCAAAGTATAATGCGAAAATATATGCGAAAAAATATACATACTTTTAACAAAATCATTATACCCTGATTTCCCATTTTCAATGGGTTCAAGGTATAATAGCAGAAACAAGCAATGTACATACAGTACATACATACATATATATATATATATATATATATATATATATATATATATATGTATGTAGAGAATATCAAAAGTAAATGCTGAATGTGGAGGTGTGTCTGTATGAATGTGTTAGTGTTTGTCTCCGCCATTGGTGACATGCATCACGTCAACGGCAAAAACGCCGCCTGCACTTGACACATTTATTGGACAACTCAGGTAGACAAAAGCACAGCTTGAAACTGGCGTCCAGGGCCATGCCCTTATGCCTTCCACTTGTATAAAGTTGGCAGTGCACTCCCTTTTCATAAATCAAATTCGAATATTTCTATGTCACTCCAGACATTGGTAGATGCGGATACAGAAGTCTACATAAATATACAAATACAGCTACTGTTATAGATACAGCAACAGTTACAAGTGCAAATATAGCTAAGGTTGATGAATGAGGTGTGCCGCTGATATCGCTGATAAGACGCAACGCTTAGGAAATAGCTATGAGAATAATATTGATAGTTTGCATAGCCACGGTTCAAGTACTATATAATATACAATATATTATTTTGAATATACAATACATATCAATTTAGAGTTGGAATCGTGAATTCCGTATGAGGTAAGTTGTTCTCTCATTATGATAATGACTGAAATCATTATAGTAAATTCCCAACTTGAATAAGAAGTAATACAATAATTTTTATATTAATAAACATTACTTTAACTCAAAACAAGTAAGAAGGCTCTAGTCGAGACGGCTCGACTACGTGATACCCTGAACCCTGCAAAAGAAGTGATACTCTTCTTCTTTCCACACTTATGAGCGCACGCTCTGCTAACCGTTGCTGCCGCGACTTGGGGGTGGGTTGGGCTGAACTTTGGACGCTTATAACTCAATTTCTAGATAGACGAACTTCATGAAATTTTCAGAGTAGATTAAGAGTATCTAAATGTATCTATTTGCCACATTGAAAGTCTCTAGTATTTGAAATGCGTTTTTTTAATATTGGGGGAGAAGGGGGCGTGGCATCTAAAATCTGTAAATTACATAATCTGCGTATCCCTAATATCTATCTAAATAAACAAATTTGAAGTCTTTAGCTGAAAAAGTGTAGAAGTTATGTCCAAAAAACCTAAAAAATGTAAACGAATTTTCGATTTTTTATCGATAATTTGGAAATGGGATGAGTTATCGAAAAAAACAAAACAAACTCCTGCTGCGTAACTAACATACGAGTATTCATGTAAAATTTCAGCTCTCTAGCTTTTGTAGTTTCCGAAATCTCGACGTTCATACAGACGGACAGACGGACGGACGGACAGACGGACAGGGCTAGATCAACTTATTTTTGTATGCTGATCAAGAATATATATACTTTATGGGGTCTGCGACCTCTAGCTAAAACGATGTAGAAGTTATGCTCAAAAAGCCTAAAAAATGTAAACGAATATTCGATTTTTGATCGGTAATTTGGAAATGATGAGTTATCGAAAAAAACAAAATAAACTCGTACTGCGTAACTAACATACGCATGTTCATGTGAAATTTCAGCTCTCTAGCTTTTGTAGTTTCCGAAATCTCGACGTTCATACGGACGGACGGACGGACAGACGGACAGACGGACGGACGGACAGACGGACAGGGCTCAATCAACTTATTTTTTTCTGCTGATCAAGTATATATATACTTTATGGGGTCTGCGACGTCTGCCTGTTACATACATTTAACAAAACCATTATACCCCAATTTCCCATTTTCAATGGGTTCAGGGTATAAAAAGAAAATAATAATCAAAGTTCAAACTCAATACTTAAAATTGCAAATGAAGTAAATGATCATTAGCTCAGAATTAATTATATATTCATTTCATACCCCAGTGTCCAACCAGTTTTTAAATGGCGCTGACACTGTTTGTGATAAGTTAATATAAGCATATTTTGGAAATTGGGTTGATGTAGTAAACACAAAGTTGAATGACTTGAAAAGAGTTATAACAAGTAAGAAAGCTGTAGTCGAGACTGCTCGACTACGAAATCCCCTGAGCCCTTCTTCGAACGAATAATATTCCAAGAATTATTCGATTCGTTTCTGCACGCATAGACGCTGATCTACGCTTGTAGGCATGTATGTGTGTATGCATGTGCGTAAGCATTGCAAGCGTCTTGCTGTCTCGCTGCTTTGCTGCTGCGTCGCATGGGTTTTGATGAGAAAACTTTGATGATTAATAATTCTGTTTCTAGATGGACAATCGTATTGATTTCTTCAGATTATGATTATGATATTCATATCTATATGCTAAACCAAACTGCATGTATCTAGTATTTGAAATGCATTTTTTTTCACATTTGGGGGTGGTGGGGCGAAGTGGGGACCGGAATCCGAAATCTGACAAAAACCTAAATTGTCTTAAATTAGTATCTATATATATGCAGAAGACTTGGATACTCTAACTCTAAAGATGAATTAGCTAGAATTTTATAACAGGTTCCCGATAAGTTCGTTTATCGATAACTTTGCAAATATACAAGTTATCGAATTTATGAAACAAACTCGTACTGCGTCTGACTATATACATATATTCTTTTTATACCCTGAGCCCATTGAAAATGGGAAATCAGGGTATAATGGTTTTGTTAAATGTATGTAACAGGCAGAAGGAGGCGTGGCAGACCCCATAAAGTATATATACTTGTTTATTTTCTTGATCAGCATAAAAAAATAAGTTGAACTAGCCCTGTCCGTCTGTCCGTCCGTCCGTATGTATGAACGCGTCGATTTCCGAAGATACAAAAGCTTGAGTTCATTCTTTTGTTGCGCGCAGTACGAGTCTGTTTCAGAAATTCGATAACTTGTATATTTGCAAAGTTATCGATAAACGAATTTATCGGGAACCAGTTATAAAACTCTAGCTAATTCATCTTTTGAGTTAGAGTCTCCAAGTCTTCTGCATATATATAGATACTAATTTAAGACAATTTAGGTTTTTGTTAGATTTTGGATTCCGGCCCCACTTCGCCCCACCACCCCCAAATGTAAAAAAAAATGCATTTCAAATACTAGAGACATGCTGTTTGGTTTAGGATATAGATATGAATATCATAATTTTAATCTAAAGATATCAATACGATTGTCTATCTAGAAACAAAAATTATTAATCATTAAAGTTTTCCCATCAAAACCCATGCGACGCAGCAGCAAAGCAGCAAAGCAGCGAGACAGCAAGACGCTTGCAATGCTTACACACATGCATACACACTTACAAGCGTAGATCAGCGTCTATGTATGCGCGGTTTTGCATGTACAGTTTCTTATGCGTGCAGAAACAAATCGAATAATTCTTGGAATATTATTCGTTCGAAGGAGGGCTCAGGGGATTACGTAGTCGAGCAGTCTCGACTACAGCTTTCTTACTAGTTTTATATTCATGTTAAAATGCTTTCTGACATCTGAGTAAATGCTACTAAACTGTTTGCATGCATGAATTATGCAGTTGGTCACACTAAACTTCTTTGCTGATTAGCCAGTGGTCGGATTGAGAAAATTTTTACATTTTATAATTCGGGAGCATAAGTGAGTATATGTTCTAAATTTCAAGTCTCTAGCTCTAATAGCGCCGAAAAATATTACGTTCATACGGACAGACGGACGGACAGCAAGACGGACATTGCACAAACCCAATAGACTCTTTTTCCCTTTTTGGGAACTGAGTTTTTCGTTAATATGATTTTGCTTATGTTTAATTTTGTTGTTAAATACATAAGTTAAAATTGTTGAAACGGTGAAATATAAAAACTCGTTCAATTCGTATTTTGATTTCTTACACCCTGTTAAATGGAAACCCCGGTAAATCGAAAACCTCTGTAATTCGTAAACAAAAAAATCGGTTCCCTTGCCATTACGAATTATCGACTGTATACAATTTTTAGCTTCCTACTAGGGTTGTTGAAAATATATCAAAATATCGATATATCGATATTTGTTGTATAAAAAATATATTTATATTGGAATATTTTCTTTTGCCCAAATATCGAATGTTTTTGATATATTTGGTAATTGTCTCATAATGGTGAAAGCGCATCACTCTGATTTTAAAAACAGTCAAATGTAATTTGTGCCTTAAAATAATAAAAACAAGTGGTAACACATCAAATATGGCATCGCATATAGAAACCAACATTATGGTGAATTTAGATGACCAAGGTTTTGAAAATACACGTTGCGGAAAAGAGGACTCTTGGGATGTACCGCAGGTTGCCACAAACTTCTTGGGAAAGCAATCCTATAATTTTTTTTTGAATTCTTATAAGGCCACTATAACAGTACTAACACTAACCATACAACCATACATATGGTTAGTGCTTGTACGCATGTATGTGTGTAAGCATTGCAGGCGTCTTGTTGTCTCGCTGACTCGCTTGCTGTGCAACGAGGGTTTTGATGCGAGAACTGATTTTATTAATAATTCTGTTTCTAGACGGACAATCGGAATGAAATTTTCAGATTATGATCATGATATGCCAAACCAAACTGTATGTCTCTAGTATTTAAAATAATTTTTGGAGGCTCTAACTCTAAAGATGAACGAGATATCATTTCATAACTGATTGTCAATAATTGTTTTTATCGATAACGTTGGGAATATACGAGTTATCGAATTTCTGAAAAAAACTGGTACTGCGCGTGTAATATACGAATTTATATCTTCGGAAATCGATGCGTTCATACATACAGGCGGACGGACGGACGGACTGACAGGGCTATATCGACTCAGATCGTCACTCTGATCGAGAATATATATACTTTATGGAGTCTGCTACGCCTCCTTCTGCCTGTTACATACTTTTAACAAAACCATTATACCCTGATTTCCCATTTTCAATGGGTTCAGGGTATAAAAAGCAGCTTCAATTAACAACTTGAATTGAATGCCGCATATATAGGCTGTCATTTGGCTTATTGCTCAGCCGATTCGAGTACGCTGTAGTATAGTTTGCTCTAGATTGTGCCTTTAACAACAGCAAAAAGGTTCAACCGCATTAAACAGAGTAATTGCTTTGTTTATGGCTAGAATTCAGTTTCTCTCATTTTTATACCCTGAGCTCATTGATAATGGGAATGGGTATAATGGTTTTGTGAAAATGTATGTAACAGGCAAAAGGAGCCGTCGCAGACCCCACAAAGTATATATATTCTTGATCAGCATAAAAAGTTGATCTAGCCCTGTCCGTCCGTATGAACGTCGAGATTTCGGAATCTACAAAAGCTAGAGAGCTGAACTCGTTTTTTAGTTACGCAGTACGAGTTTGTTTTCTTTTTTCGATAACTCATCCCATTTCCAAATTATTGATTAAAAATCATAAATTCAAATTTATATATTTAGATAGATATTATGGATACGCAGATTTTGTAATTTTTAGATTTTTGATGCCACGACCCCAAAAAACCACATTTCAAATACTAGAGACTTGAAATTTGGCAAATACACACATTTGGATACTATCAATCATTTTCCAACTGTTGAGACCTAATGTTAGATTGTAATGGAGTTAGATATTTTTACTGCATCAGTCTCTCTATATTATTGGTATATCGCAAATATACATTTTCATATGTCTCTCAGACATACATATGTATCTATATTCTTATATACGTTATGTATACGTCTGACGCTGACCTATGGCTGATTATGCAATCAACCATAAACAGATGAAAAGAATCTGGCTTAATCGTTCATTAAAAGTGGTTTTGGCTTTGGACTCGGCACCACTAGACTCATAATTTTCGGTTTTAGTGCGTATCATTTTTATACCCTGAGCCCATTGAAAATGGGAAATCAGGGTATAATGGTTTTGTTAAATGTATGTAACAGGCAGAAGGAAGCGTGGCACACCCCATAAAGTATATATATATTCTTGATCAGGGTGACGAGAAAAGTTGATATAGCCGTCTGTCTGTCTGTCTGTCCGTATGTTTGAACGCGTCGCTTTCCCCAAGCCACGGCAGCAACTGCGCGGTTAGCAGAGCACGTCTCGACTAGAGCCTTCTTAATTGTTATACATTGAAAATGGGAAATCAGGGTAAAATGGTTTTGTTAAAAGTATGTAACAAGCAGAAGGAGGTGTGGCAGACCCCATAAAGTATATATATTCTTGATCAGCCGTCTGTTCGTCCGTCCGTCCGTCTGTCTGTCCGTCCGTATGAACGTCTAGATTTCGGAAAATATAAAAGCTAGAGAGCTGAAATATTACATGAATACTCGTATGTTAGTTACGCAGTACGAGTTTGTTTTGTTTTTCAACAGTATTCAGGGTATCTCGTAGTCGAGCCGTCTCGACTTGAGCTTTCTCACTTGTTTTAATAATGTTTTAAACGTAAGCGAAGCGTGTTAAAAAATCATCAGCAACGGAAATGATTTGGCACTAAAACATTGGCCAGCATTTATCATACTATATATACTTACATACATATGCATACATATACATTTTGCATCGCCGTCTCCAAAAGCTTAAATAATTTTTTTTTTTAATTTCGCCTCACATATCAAAACGGGCTCACAAAATTCCTAACCTGTTTCCAATATCTATTTTTGTTCAGCATCAGAGCTTGCTTAAGTTTTTGTAATTCAAGAGGCATTTACTAATAAAAAGGAAGCTTCCTATTAGCAAACACTACTCAACAGGTTTGAGGCAATTATGGCTTGTCATGTCGTCGACAATACTTGTTTGCTAACAGAAATATTTTTTAGTATGGCTAAACTTTTATTATTGTCGTATAGCAGGGTTCATTGAGATGCCAGTATATAAAGCATAACTCTAGAGTTATGGAATTGGAGAATGTAAACAGAGAAGTTCGGCAAAACAAACAGTATCAAACAAGTAGTAGTGCTCTAGGCCAATATATCCTACAGAAGCAAGGAAAATCACCGGCAAGCAAACTTTCCAGCGTCATCACAACTAAGCAGGATTTCTGTCATATTATTTTTCGATCTATCTATTATGAGTGAAAAATCTATTAAAAACAATATACGAAAGCTTTTGCTCTGAAGGTGAAATTATCCCAGAAGCCACGTTTAATAATTTACAGCAGATAACTTCGAGCTGTGTTGCTCAGAGTAGTCGCAGAGGGGGGGCACATTGGTAAACAAGTTTCGAGCAAAAGCGACCGAGAGGCCAATGCAAGATAAACGAAATGACCAACGTTGGTGATAGCCGGAGAAAAAGTGAATTGATTATGGATGATGTCGAGGCGGGAAAGAAAAAGCTGAGCATCGAGAATAACCCCAAGCCAAAGAAAATTTTGCTTTTGCTTAACTCGCGCACTGCGGGGAGCCTTTTAATTAAGATGTATGTGCTGCTCGTGTCTAAACTTGACTTTGTTTTCTTTCCTTTTTTTTATACCCTGAACCCATTGAAAATGGGAATTCAGGGTATAATGGTTTTGTGAAAATGTATTTAACAGGCAGAAGGAGACGTCGCAGACCCCATAAAGTATATATATTCTTGATCAGCATCAAAAAATAAGTTGATCTAGCCCTGTCCGTCCGTCCGTCCGTCTGTCCGTCTGTATGAACGTCGAGATTTCGGAAACTACAAAAGCTAGAGAGCTGAAATTTTACATGAATACTCGTATGTTAGTTACGCAGCAGGAGTTTGTTTTGTTTTTTTCGATACCTCATCCCATTTCCAAATTATCGATAAAAAATAGATCGTAAATTCGTTTCATTTTTTTACGTTTTTCGGGCATAACTTTAACAACGAGCTGGAGACTTCAAGTTTATATATTTAGATAGATATTATGAATACGCAAATTTCGTAATTTTTAAATTTTGGATGCCACGCCCCCTCGCCACCAATATGCAAAAAACTCATTTCAAATACCAGAGACTTGCAATTTGGCACATAAATAGATACTCTTAGATACTCTTAATCTACTCTGAAAATTTCATGAAGATCGTCTATCTAGAAATGGAGTTATAAGCGTCCAAAGTTCAGCCCAACCAACCCCCAAGCCACGGCAGCACTATTGATACCTAGAGACCTTGAAATTTTGCATGTATACTCGGGTTGACAACCCAAAGTCAATAAGATATGGTATATATATCTACGCCCACAGGGGCATGGTAAACCGCAAAGTTTATATCTCATACAGCTTAAGAGCTGGAAGCTTTAAAATCGGATGGTTCAGTTACTAATGTCCTCCTCTATCTATGACCAAAAAAATTTTTATTCAACTTCTTTGGGGGCGTGGCATATCGAAAAATACCCTGTAATTTTCACATTTTTGGAATGTAAGCAACCAAATTTTGCAGGCTGATAGCCTCGGCACTTTCTAAAAACTGGGTCTACGCCCACTGGGGGCGTGGCAAATCGGAAAAACAGTTTTAGTTTTTTCTTAAACGCACAATTCATATGCGTATGTTTATAAATTATTATCAATTGGCAGCAATCATATATATGTATATATACAAATAAATATACAAATATAAAAAAAATTAAAATTTTTGAAAAAAAGTCTTCTGGGGGACTCGAACCTACGCACATACTAAGTATAGCTTGCATTCCGCTTACCACCTGCGTCACTGCCCTGATCCAAACCTCGTTAACTAAAACTAAATAAGGCATTGCTAGAGCGCCTTTTGACAAAACTAAAGTAACGATCAAAAATTGCCAATTCAGTCATAATTCTTAGAATATTCTGGCATGCAAACTTTTGTATGCATACATCGTATAGTGTGTACATGCGTAAATCTGTATGTATGTATAAGAAAAACTTTTGTTGCTTGCCATGTACGTTTGCTAATTGCCGAAAATTTCGTTAATTAAATGTTTATTAAAAAAATAAAAGGCACCTATGGAGGGAACAGAGTATTTCGCAGTTAGTTGCGCCTAACTGCAACGTTCTTACATGTTTTTTTTTTGTTTACTGTCATGGCAGGAATCCCAACTGGTGGCGACGACGCACCAAGCTGGAGCGTGGCCTGCTCCTTCTGAGCAATATTCTGTTTCTTGTTGCCGTGACGGGCTTTGGTTTTTGGGTATTCGATGTACTCAGAGCAGACGGTGCTGGCACAGACCCTGATCTGCCAGAGGCTCCGCCACAAGCAACTGCATTGCATGGCGACAGCACCACTATGAACAAGGTGCCCGACATGAATACCAAAGAGAAGTCAGTGGCAGAATGCGTTTGCCTGACCAAAGAGTGCATACACACTGCCTCTACGGTACTGAGAAAAATCAAACCCGAAGTGGAGCCGTGCGACAATTTCTACGAGTTTGCTTGCGGCAGCTATATTGAAGAGGAGAACATTCCTGATGACAAGGTCTCTATCAGTACATTCTCCGTTATCTCGGACAAGCTGCAGGAGCAGCTGAAGGACATCATCACTGCTGACCGACCATCCACAGACTTTAAACACTTCCGTTTGCCCAATTTGCTCTACAAGGCCTGCATGAACAAGAGTATGTAACCGATTATTGCTATACATCTGGGGCTTAATGTTTATTTATCTTCCTCAGCGCTTATTGAATCCTTGGGTGCCACGCCCATTGCCAAAATAGCCAAGACTCTCGGCGGCTGGCCGTTGATTGAGGGTGATAGCTGGAATGCGGATGATAGTTGGACCTGGCAAGAGCAGGTCAAGAAATTCCGCAAGGCCGGCTTTAGCATGGACTACATTATTGACTTTTCCATTGGAGTAGATTTGCAGAACAGCACAAAACGTATCATGGACGTAAGTGTAGCCAACAATCAACATTTTACTAACTACTAGCAATACCGCAACATTTCCGTATGTTATGTAGCTGGATCAGTCGGCGTTGGCTCTTAGTCGCGAATATCTGGTTAAAGGCTTCAATGAGACATTGGTGACTGCCTACTATGACTACATGGTGGATATCGCGGTGCTCTTTGGTGCCGACAAAAATCAAGCCAAGGAACAGCTATTGCAGTCTCTCGAATTCGAAATGGCTTTAGCTAACGTATGCACGCAAGACTTGATTCTCTGTGAATAATTCTAATACATCCCTTGGTCCTCTAGATTTCCTGGCCCAATGAGAAGCGTCGCAACTCTTCGGAGCTGTTCAATCCCCGCACCACACAGCAGCTGCAGGCAGCCTATCCATATGTCCAGTGGGTGGATTACATGAACGCGCTGCTGCCCGAAGGACTCTCAGTGCGGGATGATGAGATAATCAATCTGACCGTGCCGTCATTCTTCGAGCAGCTGGGCAAGCTGCTGGCAAAGACGCCAAATCGTGTGATTGCCAACTACATGATGTGGCGCATACACGCCTTTTCTATTGGCTTCCTGAGCGAGGAGTTTCGCAAGCGGCAGCTACAATATGCCACCGCTCTATCCGGCCGCCAGGAGCAGGAGGCACGCTGGAAGGAATGTGTTGACATTGCCTCCGGCAGGTTAGTATCTGCACTTCAGAATACTGATTGTTTGAATTTGGAAAAGGTGTTGGGGACTCGTTTAGGTGCTTAAAAAATTTTGCAACGATTTTTCTTTCCTCACTTTCGTTATTTCCTGATTGATTTCTTTGTGATTTTACAGTGAACGTGACGATATCGAATCAGATGTTGATAGGTATTTAGATCATTTCAACATGAGATCATTAGATCATTATCACAAAGAATATTCATTGTATATCGCCGCCGATCCTTTCACAATCTTTGGCAAACAAAAGTCAGCAGAGCATTGGACTTGCAAAATGTATCCATCCAATTATCATTTCCCATTTGTACGTACGTAAGGCATAGAACGTGGATCCATTTAGCTTTTATTTTACGGCTTCTATTACCGTAAATAACTTGTAGGCCCCTCTCGCTAGTTATTTAGGTGCTTGAGCATTAGCATTCTATTTATTTGTTTTAAGTATATATGTACATAAGTTAATTCATTAAAAATACTCATTTTATGTTTCGCTTTCATGACAACTCTCAACTGTTCACCAATCAACAACAAATTTCACTGAACATCAACCAATATACATGATCACAACGCTTAATATAATATATTAAATATATCAAATGTTAACCAAAATTCAGTCTCGGCATATCAGTTGGCTCGCTGTATGTACGTAAGCACTTCAATCAAGACTCAAAAGCGATAGCTTTGGAAATGGTCAACGACATTCGCATGGTATTCAGCGATATTTTAGATGAGGTTAACTGGATGGACGAAAAGACCAAGAAAGAGGCGAAGCAGAAGTTGCATAGCATGGCCACCCACATTGGCTACCCCGATGAGATGCTGGATAACGAGAAACTGGCAAAGTACTATGAGAAACTTGACATCAATCCCGATGCATATTTCGAGTCCTTTTTGAAGATGAACATCTTTGGGACCGATTATTCCTTTAACAAGCTGCGTCTGCCAGTTAACAAAACGGATTGGGTGCGTCATGCCCGTCCAGCTATTGTGAATGCCTTCTATTCCTCGTTGGAGAACAGCATACGTAAGTTGTGAAGCAGGAACAGCCAGATTATACTATATCCGTAATTTTTCATTTCGCAGAATTCCCGGCTGGCATACTGCAGGGTCACTTCTTCAATGCCCAGCGACCCAAGTACATGAATTACGGAGCGATTGGCTATGTCATTGGACACGAAATCACTCATGGATTTGATGACCAGGGTCGCCAGTTCGACGTGAAGGGCAATTTGCGGGACTGGTGGCAGCCGGACACCCAGAAGGCCTATCTGAAGAAAGCCCAGTGCATTATTGATCAATACGGCAACTATACAGAGCGTGCAACGGGCTTGAATGTGAGTATGCCTAAATGATTATATCCGTAGAGCTGCCAATCTATTTAAGTCCACTTATTCCTATTACATAGTTGAATGGAATCAATACCCAGGGTGAAAATATAGCTGATAATGGTGGAGTTAAAGAATCCTACATTGCCTATAAACGCTGGGTAGAGAAACACGGCGAAGAACCCAAACTCCCCGGCTTGGACTACACGCCACAGCAAATGTTCTGGATCTCAGCTGGCCAAACTTGGTGTGCCAAATATCGTAAAGGTAATCTTTGAAACTAAAGACATTTATTGACCAAGTATACTACTGATATGTACCTCCTTGCAGAGTCTCTAAAGATGAGAATCACAACAGGAGTGCACTCACCATCTGAGTTCCGCGTCCTCGGTTCTTTGAGCAATATGAAGGACTTCGCCAAGGACTTCCAATGCCCAGAAGGGTCGCCCATGAATCCTGTGCAAAAGTGTGAAGTGTGGTAGAAAGCAACAGTAGATTGATTGTATTCCCATTAAATATATAGAAAAGTTCATGTGTCTTTGATTGTAAACTGAAGGGCTTATTAGAAATCTATTAATGATATATTAGCGCTCAAGCCCATATTGAATGGGGTAATCTCACGTAGATTTAGCTTTACTTCCCCTAGCGTACTTATGCTAAGTGAGCATAATGTAAGAAATTTATTTAATAAAATTTGTTTTTATGTACCAAAAATAATTTGAGTTTTGGAGTCGTTTAGTTCAGTGTAAATCATCAAATAGTCGAATTTTAAAAATCTATTAATATGTATTAGCGCTCAACCTTACATTACGCAGATTTGGAATTGCTTCTCCTAAGGTACTTAAGCTAAGTGAGTATAATGTAAGAAATTTATTTAATAAAATTTGTTTTTATGTGCCAAGAATAATGTGTTTAAGTGTGCGCTCTACTGTGGGATTCAATACTTTCGTTTAGACAAAAGTAATTGGGTCCAGAGTTGCATATTTGCTGTGATATCAATAGTGTGGCAGCACTTTTCGAGATGCTGACCACGATATTTGTGAACAGCCTGATAAAAATCGGTAAATAAAACTATCGAAATATCGTACATATTCTGTCATCCCTAGGTCCTTTCACGTAGCGTGGCAACTGCTAAGATATTTTTATTTTCTACGTTAAAAAGAAAAGAAAAAACGATGTCGGCGCTTAATTTGACCGTGCGTGTACACCCGGTGGTACTATTCCAAGTTGTGGATGCTTTCGAACGCCGCAATGCTGATTCACATAGAGTTATTGGCACACTTTTGGGTTCGGTTGACAAGGGAGTTGTTGAGGTTACCAACTGCTTTTGTGTGCCGCATAAAGAGCACGATGACCAGGTGGAGGCAGAGTTGAGCTATGCCTTGGACATGTACGACCTGAATCGTAAGGTGAACGCCAACGAGAACGTCGTGGGATGGTGGGCCACCGGAAATGAGGTGACGAATCATAGCTCCGTCATACATGAGTACTATGCCCGCGAATGCAACAATCCTGTGCATCTCACTGTGGACACATCGCTCCAAAGCGGTCGCATGGGTCTGCGCGCCTACGTTTGCATCCAGCTGGGTGTCCCTGGTGGCAAAACTGGCTGCATGTTCACACCCATACCTGTCGAGCTGACAAGCTACGAGCCCGAGACTTTTGGCCTCAAGCTCTTGCAGAAGACGGTGACCGTATCGCCAGCGCACCGACCTAAGACCGTACCGCCCATGCTGGACCTAGCCCAGATATCTGAGGCATCAACCAAACTGCAATCGCTGTTGGACCTCATACTGAAATACGTGGACGATGTAATTGCACACAAAGTGACTCCCGATAATGCTGTCGGCCGCCAGCTGCTCGACCTCATCCACTCTGTGCCACACATGTCGCACGAGCAGTTCACGCAGATGTTCAATGCCAATGTTCGGGATCTGTTAATGGTTATCACACTCTCGCAATTAATCAAGACGCAGCTGCAGCTTAACGAGAAACTCACATTCTTGCCGACAGCTTAAATGACGAGCGATTCAATGGGTTCTGTTCTAAATAAATTCTACCTACTCACCATAATACGACTAAGTAAAATAAAAATCTCAGATACCCGGAATACTGTTATTTTATTTGGAAACTCGTTAAATGAAATAAGGAGTATATTAAAATTGTAAAATGACTGTCCGCCTCATATTTTTATTTGGTCTCTTGTAAATCAAAAACTGTTAAGTTCAATAGATCAGCTTTTATGTTTCCAGTATGCAACTCTTACAACACACACCTAGCTTGTCTACATACATATATTCCAAACACCGACAGATTTTTAAATATATCCGAGTACAAACCCTTTTTACTCTGATCCGAATTTATGAGTGCGAATACGATCTAAATTATAGTTCTTCGATATTTGCATAAGCCATGGGCCAGTAATTCGCATATTCTAGATGATATGGATGATCTTTTGCTCGAAAATCAAACTGAGCAATCAGTTGTGTCAAGTAGAATTGAATGCGTACACATTCAATATCCACTTACATTCATGTAGAAGAGCAGAATTATCAGCAATGGGACTGCTCTAGTCGGGAGTGTTCGGATATTAGTAAACGGCAGATGCACACTCTCGTGCATGTGATCTGCTTACAAATACTGTAGATCATCAGTTATTTCATATACTTAATTGATACATGCTCAGCAATAAAAGAGTTTTTAGGTTGTTATGATTGAAATATGCATATACTTTATTTAAAACTAGGTGAAGTTTAAGCTGCGTTTTTACAGAAAAATTGTTTTTCACGAACGTTCCGAATCAATAATAATAATAGTATTCACCATTGAATGGGAGATGATGACATTCAATGCTTAATTACAATAAATAAGAATAAGAAAATGTCAAAATACATATTACATCGAAATTTAATACAAATAATAATAATGTTTAAAGATGTGATCAAATTTGTGTGTTGTGTATGAAAATATGTGCATGTGTGTGTGTACTACATCATTCTAGGTACCTTGGGTACGCAATGATGGTTGCCGGATATGGATCTCTAGATTAGCTTTTAGACAAGTACAAGTCTTCTGATTAAAAACTCTTCGAATAAACAAACAAACTTTTCTGCTAATTGAAGATTCAGCAGGGTTTCTTACAAAATACATGTTTTTTATTTTGTTTTATTAGTTTCTAAAGAAACATATACACGTATATAAGCATGTAAGCAAATTTACGATATTCAAAAGGTAATAAAATGTAACAACTATTCATAAAAAGTTATCGTCCTATAAGTTTCGATACACATTTTATAGATACACTGAAATTTGAGTTTGATTTTGCAAAGCATATATATATATATATATATTACTTTTTAATGTGTATAAATATAAATATAATAAATCTCAATCAACAACACGCAATTTGAAAATCGAACAAGATTTCACATTCACCTCCACGTTCGTTGATTAACATTAGCAGAGAAATATTTCATACTCATATATATGTACATATGTTATATAAATTGACTTTAGCTTTAACATTTAACATGTCCTCTATGTGCATGTATGCATATATGTATGGTAATGTGTAAATATTTATATCTTTACTACTACAAAACAACAACAATCCACATATTGACCTAGATACTCAGATATCCAGACACTTTCATTAGACACATCTGAATTTTATTCACCTATTGAACCAGAAGACATTAGACACAGCTGAATTTGATGCCATCGTCGCTGGAATAACAGTTTTGGCAGTGGAGCTTGTGATTCCGCACGCGAACATCAGTCCCATTCAGTCCGTCACCCAGTTGCACATGACACACGCAGCACTTAAAGCAGTTGATGTGGTAGAAAAGCAGCAAAGACTCAATGATCATGGCTGCTCCGCGACCTGCAGCAAAAGACAATGTCAACATTAGGCAACATTATGTAAAAATGGGAAATTTTTTATGTATATACAAAATTTATTGAAATGATTACAGGCAGCTTTCGTTAAGTACCTTGGTGGCAGCCTTAAATTGTAGCTGTACATATTTAGTTCAAATTGAATGTAAAGTATATATTTTAAATTAATTAATTCTTGTGGATGGCCCCAGCTTTACACCCATACAATATATTTGAGTGCTTTTTGGACTCTTCGGCAATTGTCATGGGTGCACCCCAAATCTGTGATAAGCATGCATACACAAAGAGTGAAAGAGAGATAAAGAGAAAGACGGAGAAAAAGCGTAAGTTTAAGTATAAATGGGAGGAAAGTAATGCTTGGCGCTTATAATAATAATAATTGGAAATTTGTATGAAATACTTTGAAACTTTCATTGGCTTCGAACACTAGTTACTAAAATAGTCGTGAACTGAATATTAAATGCTTAAAGTATTATTTACAAACTAAATCCCTTCATAAAATCAAATTTTTTAAAGAAATGAATTTTCTAATTAAAAATGTTTCCTATTATGAGAGTGAATTTGTATTATACATCTCAAAAGTATTATGATATAATTATTTAATTTACGACCATGAAATATTTAAGTATTTTTTGAATCATGAAATATTTAAGTGTTTTTGGTATGCAGATATCATAAAAAGAACCGCATAAACGAAATTACTAAATGCCTTATGAAAACGTTTGTACAATAGACTGTACAATAGTCTATATGAAATTATCAAGCCTATAAATGGGGTCAATGTGAGAACTGAAGAAGAATTAGAATTAGAAATTAGAACCACACTCACAACCAACGTAGTAGCAAAGTTTACCTAATTCGTCGCCGCAATGTGAACACTTCTTCTTGCCACTGACACTGAGCATCTTCTCTTCATTGTTATTGCTGCTATTACTGCTGCTGCAGTGAGGTTTTAGTCCAAGATCATTGCCATTTAGCTGATTGTAGGTGCCATTGCTATCGAATCTGTGTAAAATGGAATAATTGATATTAATATATATATATATATATATATATATATATAATTAATATTAATATATATATATATATATAATTAAATTTGAATGGGTTTATATTTTATTATTTCCATTAACTATCTCTATTTCAGTAACTACTACCACTAATATTTTGCTCTTCCAATATTCATTCAATATTCATACTTATGCTGAAGATTACCTACCGTTTGCGTTCACCGATGCCTTTGCTCTGGACACGTTCTGTAAGTGTCTGTATTATAGAATCGGGCAGCGGCTTATCATTGGATGTAGATGAGGGCATGGAGCGCCTATTCAGCTGCACCTGTTGCGGTTGTTGCTGCTGCTCGAACAGGCGGCGATGCTCGGCCTCTTGGAGCAACCAATGGCTGGCATGGCCACTGTTGTATAGCACCCCGTTATAATCTGGAATGAATTTGTGCTTTTGCAGCCAGGAGCTATCATTGGCATTATTTCGTTGCTGTTGCTGTTGCTGCTGCTGCTGAACTTGTACCCATCCATCGGTGTACTTGGGCTTCGGGGTAGCACTCAATGCCAGCAGCGTGTTGCGCGACATGTTGCTCAGATTCTGCACCGATTGATGATGATAAGTGGCTGGTAGATTGGATGGATGACGTGCTGCGGGCGCAGCTGTCGCTGTTGCCGCAATTTTAACCAAAGACCCGCCGTAGGCACAACGCTGCCGCGTACTAACCACGTAGTCCGGTTCCTGACTGTGGCCATTGGTGTTGAGGTGCATGGCGCGCAATGGCTTTGTGGGTGGTGTCGGTGGCACCATAAGACGTTTGGAGAACTCATTCAGATCTGACATGGACTTGCGATAGTCAGTGTCCACCTGCTGGTAGTGATACGGTGCAAATGACAGTGATCTCTGCTGCTGTTGTTGTTGCTTTTGCAGTTGCTGCTGCTGCTGCTGTGGCACATTTGCATATATCTGTTGCGTTGACTGCTGCAGCGACTGCTGTGGCTGTGGCTTTGGCTGTGGTTGTGTAGGTTGGAAGGCGCTTAGCATGCCGTTACCAATGCCATGATGTAGATCCTGTAGCGAGCGTCGATTGCTCGACATCAACATTTTAGCTCCATGCTGCAGTTCGCGACGTGCCAGATTTTCACGCAGCAGCAGATTCTCCCGCTGTCTTTTAAGTTCCTCTTTCTTCAATATGAACAAGTTAAGGCAATTAAATGCAAGTAATTACACTTAGACGAATCCGATACTTACCGAAAACTGCAGTAGCTCTTGCTCTACCCGCAGGACTTCACCTTGCTCCCGTATCTTCTCTTCAATGGACAACATCTTTGCATTGGCAGTTGCGGTTGCCTCGCTCAGCGATTGGGTTGCTGCTGCTGCCGCTGTTGCAGATTCCGTCCACGACTCCGCTGAGTTGCCTTTTACCGTTTGCAGCAACGGGGTTTGGGCTGCCAGTAATGACTTGTTCTGATAGATGACCTCGCCAACCAGTTGTGACGGAGCTAGCTCCTCTGTCGGCGGCGGCGTTGCCTCCGACTGGGTATCGTTTTCTTCCGAGGAATTCGTATAGTGCGCGCTGCTTTGACGCGAATGATTCTCTGAGACTCCCGAGTCTCGGCTTTCACCTGCCACATAGGAGAATGCTCGATTCATTTTCAATTTTTAGATTCATCAAGGATAATGGATGTTAAGTAATTAATTATGTAAAGAGTATCAACCTCATTTTATTTCCACAAAAATGGGATGGTTTTCAGTAATGCATGTTTCGTTATCTGTCCTACTGTATATCTTGGGGCGTGCAATTGAAAATAATATTGAAATGGCTTAAAAGGCATTTAACTTATAAGACACTCTTAATATTTCATTTTTCCCGGATAACCCTTAATTTTTTTATATTTCATAGACTTAAAAAAATAAGTTTTAATTTTTGTAATTAATTGATTAGTTATCTGTATACCATTTATAAGTTATTAGTTAAATGTATACCATTTAGCAAAATCAGACTACTGGCAGCTTTTCTCCTCTTTGTTAGCTCTGCTTTGAATAAGCGCAAGTACAGTGTACATGCGCTAAACGGATTAGTTATACTTAACCCCACTTTCTATTTCAAGAGCCTTGCCTTACCCTACCTCCCGCTCCTACCATCACAACAATCTGTTCGTTTTTTAGCTCTCTTGGCTTTCAGTCCCCAGCACTCAGATATTCAACCCTCCCCAGTGCTCACCTGTATCTGAACTGTCACAGAGTCCTGCCTTTATGTACAATTGCTTCTCGAGGCGTCGCTCTTCCTGAAGCAGCTGCGACATATCTGGCGGCGTGGCAACCGTAAGCTGAAGATAGTCATCCATATCATCGAGACCGGCGTCGGTCTCGATGCCCAGGAAACTGGAACGCTTGTTGCGTAGTTCCTTCTTGATCCGCTTTGTCGAGTTCATGCGTTTGATCGGCGGTGACGTGGGCGAGCCGAGGCCTGGCTGACTCTGCTGCTGGTGACGTGTCTTACTGGAAATAGTTTCGTACGTGTTGTCCGATGACCAGGTGCCGGTATCTAACTCATCTCCATGTGCATTTATGCGTACTTTATTTATCTCCTCTGTGGCAGGTTCTGTGGGCGGTGGCGGCGGTTTCTCCTTTGGTGGCTCTAATGCAGATGCTAAGCTTGCGATGCAGTGGCCCAGCTCCAGGCCCGTGTAGAACATCTCTATGTTTTCATAGACAGGTATAGGGCGGAGATGCTTGGGTGCATCGTAGTAGGGCTCTGCTGCTTTTGGCACCTGGTAATAGGGTTCTAAGTCAACACATGTTGCTTTTGAATTTGATTCGACTTGACCGCTGCTGCTGTTGAAGCTGCTGTTATTGTTGTTGCTTTCGTTATTGTTATTGTTAGTTTGATTATGCTCGTTATTATTGTTACTGTTGCTTTTATTTGGAATGTTTCTCATGTGGTTACGTCTTGTCAACATCGTGCTCGCTGTCTGTTCAATATCTACGTGTTGCATAGATATTGTCGAGTTGATGTTCTCATAGATGGGTTCATTTCTATTTTTATTGATAACTAGATGTTGTTGTTCCGGTTCCTCAATATCCTGTTTCACTAGCTCCTCCACCGTTTTCTGTTCATCCGTTTTATTTGGCATTGCAATATTTGTGGAGACTTTCGCTACCACCTCCAACATATATACTTTCGTCTCTTCTTCATTTTTAACCTCCTCATTCTTCTCCAACTGCACTTTGCTTTCAGTATTTTGCTGTTCCTCCTCCATATCCTCCGTCGCACTACTGGTCTCTCTGTCAATAGCTTCCAGCGCCAAATCAAGAGCTTCGTTGATCTGTAATTCGTATGTACGAGTGAGCAAATGAGCCAAAAAGCGTCCACAAGAAAGAGAAACAGAGAGAGAAAGAGAGAGAGAGAGAGAGAGAGAGAGTGAGAGAGAGAGAGAGAGAGAGAAGAAAAAAAGACATGTGCGGCATAATCACACATATTTTAATTATAGTTAGTTTATACAAATTTTAATATATTCTGCACTAGCAACAAAGAATACACAAGTTATATAAATTATAATCAAACATACAGCCAAGAACATTTAACAAAAAATCGATTATAAAACTGTATTACGAGCATAACTCAGCCAAAGGGTTCCATTAGTAACAGGTCAGAAATAAACCTAGTTTATAATTGGACATAATCGACGCTCAAATATACTTCATACGCACTTAACTTTATTAACAAACTAATAACAATACCGGAATCTGATTTTACTTATTTATTTACCTTTATGTAAGTAAATTATATCAGAATCTATGTTTATCAGACGTACTATTATTTTATATTTCTTCAAACTAAAATTATTTTGTATCCATTTACTAAAATCATATGTTTAATATGTACTTAAGTTGTGAAACTTTGTTATGGTATAAGAACGGTTGTAGCATTCATCTAAAAACTTCAATATATTTATTTATATTCTATTGCGATGTTATCTAATTACATTCAAAGCTTATTCATAGCTGCGGAAATCAACTTAGTTATGAATAACTATCATATATTATGATTCATATTATAAGATTCACTTTATTTCTGCTCTACACTTTTCTGACATTTACGTGGAGGCCTGATTGACCCGTACTATGGATGTTTGTGCTTACCATTGCTGTTCGATCACAAATCCATTTCATACACTGAATTACATTACTTTATTGATTATATGCGATATGTATATGTACATATATGTGTGCAATTGTGTTTTCAGCTATAAAGATAAAACTGCTAATGAAGCAGATAGTATATGCATAGGCAAGGTTTACAGGTAAATATCTAATAGGAATCGACCACAATTGTTGAAAAGCCAAACGCAACTAAAATGCACCTATCGCATTGAACAACGTTCGTTCGCAGAACAGCAAAATTGCAGAAAAACCAATAGAAATGTTAAATACATATATATATAAATATAGAGCGTATATATATATATATAAATATATGTGTATACAACATGACGGGCGATTGAATATCGGCTTGGAAGGGCCTAGATGTAAGCAAAGGCAGCTCTAACGTTTGGCATATATACATACATACATATGTACATTGCTAAAACATGCAAAAAAAAAAAAAAAAAAATTCAATTTGAAAGCTAAAAGCAAAATAAGTAACAGCAAAAAAAAAAAAAAAAAAAGAAACAGAACACAAAAGCAAAGAACCAATAAATGAGACAAGGATAAATAGAAATGACACAAAACATGAGCGAGAGAGAGCGATAGGAGATGAACGAGAAACAACAGCTTACCTCGAAAATTGTAAACTTGCAACAACTTCTGCTGACAGTAAGCATGTAAACTATGTAACTGTAGCATATATTATATTATATTTATAAATGTACACATTTTAGCCAACAATGCGAGCGTAAGGCATGTAAGAGAAATGCTTACAAATTATGCTTATATCATAATATATGTTATATATGCATATAAAAATAGGAGATAAACCTTTAACCCTTGGGGACTTACTTACGCTACATCATCTGGATGGGAAAACACAGAACATAATTAGGACCAGGGACATTGAAATTGTGTTTATACGGGCGACAGCCTTCCACTCATCATGTTTGCATTTAAAACTATATTTATGTATGTATATTATTTAGGTAAATTTATGTTGACCCCTTTCTTATTCAACATTCCTGCCTATAATAATTGTAAGCCAGTTAAAGCAGTATTAAACCAGGGCAGCACAAACAAGTTGTATGCACTACTTGCATTTCGTGGTGTGTGGGCTTCACTGCTTGAATATTATAGTTGTGCTACAATATAGAAAGCAGTGCTCAAAACGTAATTCGGGGATTTTGATTTAGGCAATTACTATAATAGACTTGTGTTTGTGTATTCATAAAACAGCATGTGATGTTTATTTTGTTTTCGATTTTTAGTTAATTATTTTATTTTTATACTTTTGTCATATTTCTTTTCTGTATTAGCAGATTTTTCATCACGTTAATAAATAAAAAAATACATAACACTAAAGCATATTTTTCACATTTTTCTTTACATACATGAAATTTACTTTTTTACAAAAATTTGGTTTAGTAATAAGAACAGAGAAATAAATAACTATAGGTTACGTAGCTTGAGACCCACTATAATATTATATATAAATATAACCAAAATTTAATAAAAAATATGAGAAATTATACATTAATAAATTTTAGTTTTGAAAGAATTTTGAATGTATTTTAATTAAAAATATAGATCGGACAATTTCGTAAAACTAGCCAGAGAAAAATTTTTTCGCCTGGGCTCGAAAGTAATAAAAAAAGGTTATTCACTTTTTATTTTTCGCGTAGATAACATATTATTATGATAGCTTTCAGACAAATATTAGAAAATCGATTCCCAGATTTTACACCACTTAGTGACCAGCACCAACCGCCCCCAGCTTGTTGAGCTCATCGTCCAGTAAGTCGCTAATCTCCTGGCTCAATACTTGCTCCGTATTATGCTCTTCAAGTATTTCATCTGTGGTTATGGTTTTTCGTATCTCAATGTTAACTGGCGCTGCAGTTTTAGGTAACGGTGGTGGAGCGACAGATGGCGCATCGTTAGCCAAATAGAATTTCGAATTATCAACCTTGACAAAGTCATCGGCACTAACAACATCGACGCCGCTTCGCGTGCCGGTAAGAATCACTTTCGGCTCTAGCGTTTCATTGAGCGTAGGATGAGGCTGAGGCATAGTCGATTCCTCGTGATGTCCAAAATTCCGACGCAAAAAATCAAATATATTACTCTTATTTTTCTTGTCCTTGCCTTTGTCCTTCTCATGATACTCCTTTGGTGTTTTGGGTGAGCTGGGCGGAGTAATCTGCTTGATATTAATCTCTGGCTCTACGGTAAGAGTGCGTGCTATGAGCGGCTGCTCTGCATTCGCTGGTAGATAGCCCGTTTTACCAATGGAGTCCGTGTTCGAAGCCGATATACAGCAAGACTTAGGCATAGGTATCTTCGATTTGCGACTCACTGTTGGTGTACCAGGCGAAGAGCCTGTGGGCGTTTTATTCGCGCTCGTTGCGTTTAGTGATGATTTCATCATTCTGCTGATGGCCAAACGCTCCTCGGCTATAATCTGCTCGCAACTGTCTATTAGCGCCTTTGAGTATGCGGCATGCGCATTGCTCATTTGGACCTTCGGTTTGGCATTGTGGCTGTTGTTGTTGCTCTTTAACTCATTGATGCCCTGCCAGCCATCACAGCGCCTCACATCCTCATCGCTTATTTGTTGGTAGCCCGTAGCTGGTATCGGCCGTTGTCGCACATCGATGCTTTCGCAACTAGGCTCTTGTGCGGGTGCCAGACAGTCAAGCAGACCCACACATAGGGCCATATCCTCTTCATTGGGTCTCGTTGAGTCAGCCAACTTCTCCTTAATTATGCCATCGCATCTCTGCAGCTGCTTCTCGGTTATTACCTGGCAGCCGGTGCTGGGCAACCTGGGCATTTTGCTAACATTAATTTTTTCACAGGTTGACTCCTCTACGGCTTGCTGATCCAGACACTTTCGATCTTCAGACGACAACTCCAGCTGCTGTTTGAGTGCCTCACGTTCCATAAATTGCTGACACAGTACAACATCGTGTACGGCGGTCTTCAATCCTGGTGATGTAGGCGCTGAATTGGCCAGCTTGAACAGGCTGGACTCGTTGGGTGTGCAGACGCACAGGGCAGGCATCGCAGAAGGTGAAGTCACGTGCACCTCCAACGAATCATTAGGTGCCAGGGGATCCAAACTGAGTGGCTTGGCTGATGTTGGCTTCATACCCAACTTGGCTGCGGGTGGCGTGTGCACCACAGCTTGTGTCTGACCCACGATGGGTGCATAGTCCCCAGATATATTATCTAACGCATTATCCATTACACCCAGCGTGGATTCAGACATGTGATTTGGCTTGGGTGAAACTGATGGGGTTATTTGTGGTATGCGACTGCGTGACAATACCTTCGGTGATTGATTTGATATTGCATTCAAATTCATGTTTGTGCTGGTAGTTAGAGATGTACCCGTTTTATGCATATATGCTGGACTCAAAGTCGGTGTACGACTGTCATTTGGACTGGCCAAAGGCTTTGACAACTTTGGCAACTCTTCGGGTGAAACTATCGTAACCGAAGGTGAACATACCACCAACTCATGCTCATGCATAGGCATCGGCACACTCTTACCATCCTCTGACAATGGTGATTCTTCTGTTAAAGCTCGTCTGACCGGAGGAGCTGGTGGTTTGTCCCATTGCCGTGAATTAAATATCTCGACGCGTCCATTAATGCTGAATTGTTGAGGTATAGCGGTTGTGGGCTTAACACGCGCTGCCTTGGGTGTCATTGGTGGTTTGCCTAGTGGGCGTGGTATTTGTGTAATCTGCTGTACGACTGTGCCTAAGATACTCGGAAGCGATTCGATCGGAGATGTTGCATTTGACTGCTTTATAGACGTTGGTTCTGGTATTGGTATTACACGCGAAGCCAAATTCGGACTCAGAGCTGTGGGACTTTCTATCTTATTAAAGTCGAAGATCTGACTACATTGCCCAGGCGGAGACTTTGCTTCTACTAGCTGATCGTTGACCTCCTCATTAAGTTCGTAATCATTCTGAAAGGTATCCTTAAAGATTTTCAACAAATTGCGCGCATGGACCATCTCATTGGAGGGCATTCTACGTAAGCTACAATTTTTTGGTTGGGGGACATGGGGATCGGGTTGGGTATTGTGTTTGGGTTGTACCGACACCTTTTGAGAAGCTGAAGCTACTACAACATTATCATTATCATAATTAAAATCATCATCACGGACACCACTACGTGGACTTAATATACAGGTTTCGATAAAATGGTTAGTAGAACTTACACTAAATTCCATGTCCCGAGCCACTGGCTGAGGGGCTGTTGTTCTTGGGGAGGATGTTTCTGCCGATGATGCTGATGAAACTGTTGTTGCTGTTGCATTGGGAGCAGGCAACGCTATTGGTTGCAGATCAGTAAGCTCATCAAATTCGGCTTCAATTAGATTGACTGCATTAGCTGCCTCCTCCAGCTGACGCTCCTCGACAGCAAGTGCAGCGATTGCCTCATTTAATTGCTTCTGTTGTTGCTGCTCCTTAAGTAGTTCCTCGTTATTGTCTGCCTGAATGCCACTGTCATCATGTGCTGCCTCTTCCACAATAAGCGATGGCGCTTGCGGCGTTATCAACTTCTCCTTTCGTTCCTGTTGCCGCAAGCGTTGCTCCTCGCCACGCATTATTTCTAGCTGTCTGGCATCGATGAGCGCTACGAGCGGTGGTTTCTTTTGCTGCTGATCGTTCTCTTTGGTAACGGTATTCTGTTGTAGACTGTTAAGTCTCTGTTTTAACGGCGGCACAGATACATCTACTATCTTACTGGAGTTGAACTCATTGCGCTGCTGTTCAAGACTCTGCATGCGATCACGTATGCTGTATATGTCACCAGACAGACATTTCACTTCCTGTTTAACCGTGGACTCGGTAGCGGCGCCAGTACCATTGCTCAAACGCTCTCGCAATATTAGCGTTTGCCTGGGTCCCCCGCCATTTGGTTTCATCGGTTTTGGCTCAGGGTCGCGCTGCTCGAAGATTTCTTTGCGTTTCGATATGTCTACCTTAGGTACATCCACTTTTTGCTTCTCGACACCCTCCTGAGTGTCGCTGGGGGACATTACCTCGAAGCCACTTAACCGATCTTCAATCTTGCTACCACGTCGTGTGGGATAACCAATGGTTTCTCCAGTCTCAGACACTGCATTGTTGTTGCAGTTTCTGCCATTGCTGCTGGCCCGCTGTACACGCTGTTTGTAATCTTGAATGGCGCCTTCATACGTGTACTCACAGGGATCAGGAGTACTGGATGCCGCTGCACTCAACGAGGTATTGTAGCCAGGCGATAAGATGTATTCCTGAGTAGCTGCTCCTACATCTGTTGCTTCGCTGACTGTTTTCCGTTTATTGGTATTCGATGCACTCGCCTGGTTGCAAACGTTTTCATTCTGGTTGCTGTTGATGTGATTCTGGTGATCCTTAATGTTAGTGGCAGCAGCTGAGCCAACAGCCTTGTCCAAATCGGTATTGTCACTCTGTTAAATACAGATTAAAATTATAGGATTAAAAAAATGAATATAAAACAAGTAAGAAGGCTCTAGTCGAGACGGCTCGACTACGAGATACCCTGAACACTGCAAAAAAGTGATACTCTTCTTCTTTACGAACGCATGAGCGCGCGGTCTGCAAACTGCGCAGTTGCTACCGTGGCTTGGGGTTTGTCGCTTATAACTCCATTTTTAGATGGACGATCTTCAGAGTAAATTAGGAGTATATAAATGTATCAATGTGCCAAATTTCAAGTCTCTAGTATTTGAAATGCGTTTTTTTTTTTCAAATTGTGGGCGAAGGGGGCGTAATATCTAATGTCTATAATATCTATCTAAATAAACAAATTCTAGTCTATAGCTAAAACGGTGTAGAAGTTATACCAAAAAAAAAAAACCTTAACAAGTAAGAAAGCTGTAGTCGAGACTGCACGACTACGAAATCCCCTGAGCCCTTCTTCGAACGAATAATATTCCAAGAATTTATTTATTTATTTATTTAATACAGTTAACTTACAATGTAAAATTATAGGCTAACTTAATTATAGAGTACTGGCTCTGCTGGGGCCTTCGACTCTCTTGTTGTTTTTTCTATACATTGTATATATTATATTTTTTATTATATTTTGTTCACAATTTTTGTTAGGGTGAGGAACTTAAGGATAGTGTTTATGTTATTTGGTGTTGGATGGGATAGGAGTTGAATTGGGTCGAGATTTTTAACTATTTTATTGTAGGATGTTTTTAGGGATTGACAGTCTTTTAGGATATGGAGTAATGTGATTTCTGTATTATTGCAGAATGGACATGTAGGGTTTAATGTTGGGTCGAGGTAGTGTAGGTGGGTGATATTGGTATGGCCAAGTCTCAGTCTTGTAATTTTAATTTGTTGGGATCTTGACATGTTTATTGGGGCTTTGTATTCCTGCGGGTCAAGGGTTTGGTACCAGTTTGATGTGTTGTGTATTGTGTTACTTGTAAGTGTTTTGAGGGAGTTTTTTAAATATTTCTTTATGTCTTCAAAGTTATGATTTGGGGTTAGGATGAGTGGAAGATCGGTTGCATCTTTCGCAGCCAGGTCGGCTAATTCGTTGCCCTTAATGCCTACATGGCCGGGGATCCAGATGATTTTAAATTTTGGTTGGTATTTGGTGAGGTTGTTTCGGATGAAGGATGGATAATAGGATGAGTTGTTGATGTTTACTATTGCGTCTATGGATGAGAGGGAGTCGGTGTATATGGCATATTTTCCGGACTTGTTTTTAAAAAATTTGGAGGGCTTCTGTGATCGCGATGATTTCAGCTGAAAAGACCGTTGAGTAAAATATTCCAAGAATTATTCGATTCGTTTCTGCACACTGAGAGAGTTCTCAGTTGAATGAGTTAGACGTGTTTTTTTGCGCTTCGTGATCACTTTTTTTATTTTTGTATTTGATTACTTATTTTATTTAAATTTCACACAGTTGCGGTCTGTTTTTATATTGTGCAAAGTTCTTTGTTTCAGTTCTTTGTATAGTTTGATCCGTGGTTCACTGTGTTTCGTTTTTGTTACTGAATTGCAGTTTGGTGCAGTGAAGCAATTTCACTTTTGCTTTAGCGTCTCTTGTTGTTTTTCGTGCTCTCCATCTCTTCTCATTTTTACACTTGACTGTGTAAGTGTATGCATAAGTGCTCTCACTTACTTGGGTAAGTTTTGCTCTCAAATTTAAACTGTTGCTCTTTCGTACGGTCCATTTTTGTTTTTGCTTTTGCGCTTTAGCTATTGTTTTGTTGTTGTGACTAGCTCTCGCAACATTATTACTATTTGTTTTTCCCAACTGATTTCTTTTGAATCCCAATTGCGAATATGAGCTGCTGCAAAAAAGCTTGCACTGCACACTGGGCAAAATTGCCAAAAAAGTGGCATAAAGTCTAATATTGCACATATCGAGCTGAAACTTGGTATATTTGATAAATATACCACTCTAAATATAAAAACTAAGTTTTAAGTCATTTGACCACGACTCCAAAAATAGCCTATATAGGGCAACAATGCGTATACGTGATCACTATTGAACTATATGTAAAAAAGCTGAGCTGCAAATGCAAAGTACCGCAAGAGCCGCAAAAAGCCGCAAACGGGGTTATTACTAACTTTTAGTACACACTTTCTACTTTATTTTGATATATAGTATATAACGCACAAACACGCAGAAGGTAAAGTTTTACTCCACACAAGATTAACACTTTGGATGGGTTTTCTATCATTATGGACAATACAAAACAGTAAACATATATAACATAAAAAAATTTCCATCAATTTTGACGCCAAAATCAGCTGACTAATCAGCCGACTTTGAAACTTCATTATAATGAAAGTATTGCATTTTTAGCAAAAACATTGTTTGATTCTTCATATATTGGGTTTCTACTTTGAATATAATAAAACAGAATTCATTTTAGGTTCCATAAAATTTTTGATTTTATGCCACTTATTTGGCAATTTTTCCCAGTGTGCACTGTTAGACAAGCAGCTGATTCGGCACAGGCCCAATTTATTAATTGTTGGCTTTGTGATAATCTTATGCACACTAAATGTGCTGGACTTACTGGGCGAGACTACGATAAGATTATGTCCACTGCTAAAATTGGTATGGGTGGCTTACGTTGGTCTTGTCCGACATGCTTGGAAAAACAAATTAATTTTTCCAAGATGTATAATGCTGTGAGGGTTCAATTTTTTAAATTGAATAATATTGCTATCCAGTGACTTGGCAGCTGCTGAAGATTTATTAGTCAATTTTAAGTTTGATGACCCTCAATCTGAAGCTGTGTATCCCTCTGTGTTAGTACCTCCTCCTGTACTAACATCGTCTCCCAACTCGCTTGCGCCTCCTTCACCTTGTGTTTCTGTTCTGTCTTCATCCCCTCGCTCGATTTGTGTTCCCTCGCCTGGTCCGGAGGCTACTGCCTTAACAGTTGATGGAGTCTCTGAACCTCTTGTCCCTGTTCAAAATTTGGATCCTCTTCCAAGTGTTGTTCATACAGAGAATGGAATATTACTGCTCCCACTTTATGCGTTGTAGCTCCTCGAAAGCAAGTTTTTTTATCTAGGCTTTCGGCGGATACAACATGTGAAGCAATATCTTCATACATTTGCTCTAAGACCTCTATGAATGTTTCTGTTTCCATATCGAAGTTTAATTTCTCGACTCCTCGTGAAATTTCTTCGTTTAAGTTAAATGTACCGGTTGAATATTTCACAACTATATGTGATCCCAAATTTTGGCCTCCACATATGGTTGTGCATGAATTCAAACCGAAGAATCGTAATAGATCAACTCCTGTAGCGTTGAATATACCTTCGGTGCAATCTTCATCAAAAACTGCACCAAAAAACTAAGAAATAGATTAGATTTTTCATTTGATCTCATTGCTTTAACAGAAACATGGTTAAGTCATAGTATTTATAATAGTGAAATTCTGTCTAGTAATTACACTATTTATAGACTTGATCGCTTAAACCGTAGAGGAGGTGGAGTTTTAATCGCTGTTAAGTCCAATATCCTCTCGGAATTGTTTATATTTTCCTCCCTTCATGATGTGGAGATTATAGGTGTTAAAATTAACTCTCCCATCGTGTTCATTATTTATCACATCTTCATATATTCCTCCTTCTTCTGATATACAAGTTTATGAGCATCACATAACTTGTATTAAAGAAATTTATGGACATACCAATGATAATGACCTGTTTCTTGTGTTGGGTGATTTTAATATTCCCAATACTTCATGGTCTTTACCTTGTAATGTAAACTACCTTATTCCGACACTTGGTCACCATTTTTTTGATGAATTGTTCAACCTGTCATTGCTTCAGATGAACTCTATTTCTAATCATCAGAATAGCTCGCTTGATCTTGTGTTCACAAATATTGATTCCATCATTAATGTATCGAGATCAAACCCTTTTTGTTTACCAGAGGATATTTATCATCCCACTTTAGAGGTTTCTTTATCTGTTAGGAATCCAATACCTGTATCAGTAGCACCTTCAAATCGTAGACGTTGCTTTCGCAAATGCAATTTTGTCTTGCTAAACGAATTGATTAGTTCAGCTGACTGGTCAAGTTTATATGAGTCGGTTGATGTTAATCTAGCAACATCCCATTTCTACTCAACTCTAAAGTCTATTATTGATGTATGTGTTCCCCTCAGTAGTAATTCGCCTGTTCTGAATAAGCCGCCTTGGTTTTCTAAGACGCTTTCTAATTTAAGAAATATTAAATCAAAATATTTTTAAAATTTTAAAAAGTCTGGTTCGGCTGTTGATTGGGCTAAATATTCTATAGCCAAGTCTAACTTTAGTATCTTAAATTCTCGCTGCTATGAGAATTATCTTGTACGTGTCAAACGCCAATTTTCTCGTGATCCGAAGCAATTTTATACTTTTGTAAATTCTAAGCGTAAATCATCTGGTTTGCCAACCTCATTTTTCTTTGGTTTGGAAAAATCTTGTGAAGATCAAGAGTCTTCTGATCTTTTTGCAAAATTTTTCCAATCAACTTATTCTTCCGTTGATTCAATTAATTACTCAAACACATATTCCTTTTCTGAATCTTATTCAGTTAATATTCCAAAGATTTCAGCAGATTGCTTGGTTGCAGCCATTAGGACACTGAAATCATCGTTCTCTCCTGGTGCTGATAATATTCCAAGTTGTGTGATTAAAGAGTGTAGTGCTGCTCTTCTGTCACCATTATTAAAATTGTTTAATTTGTCTTTGGATACCTCGGTTTTCCCTTTAAGTTGGAAAGAGTCTTTTATTATTCCGTTACGTAAAAAAGGCGGAAGATCTGACATTTCCAATTATAGAGGTATTGCGAAATTATCTACAATTCCGAAGTTATTTGAAAAAATAATAACCCCATCCTTACAACACTTTCGTAAATCAATTATTTATCCAGCGCAACATGGGTTTTTTCAAAATCGATCTACCGCTACGAATCTATTAGAATTTACTTCCCTAGTATACGACAGTTTTTCGAATAGAATGCAAACTGATGTTATTTATACTGACTTCAGTAAAGCATTTGATTCAGTTCACCATTACTTGTTAATTTTAAAGTTGGATCGCTTAGGATTTTCCCCTAAACTTTTATCGTGGATTTCATCCTACTTAAAGGATAGAACTCAGAGAGTTTTGTTGAGATCATCAATATCTAAACTAATCTTTGTTTCGTCGGGTGTTCCTCAGGGTAGTCATTTAGGACCATTACTATTTTTTTTTTTTTTATAAATGACCTGCCAAGTTGTATTTCTCATTCAACTATATTTATGTATGCAGACGATGTAAAACTTTGCCTCTCATATTATAGTCTACTTGAGCATGCACACCTTCAAGATGACCTAAATGCATTTCAATGTTGGTGTGAGGTTAATCAATTGCACTTAAATTACTCTAAGTGTATGACTACGACCTGCTGTCGTACTACTCCACACATTGTTGACTATAATATTAATAATACTTCCTTAAAACGCATTTTTACCGTCAAAGATCTTGGCGTTCTCTTTGACACTAAACTTAATTTCAAACTGCATATTTCCACCATCACAAATGAAGCTAAATGTGTGCTTGCCTTTATTAAACGATGGTCTAAGGAATTTAAAGATCCTTTTATTACGAAGCAGTTATTTATTTCACTTGTGCGCCCTATCTTAGAATATTGTTCAGTTATTTGGTCTCCGCAATATAAACTGTATCAGGATCGCATTGAATCGGTCCAGAAACAGTTTCTACTTTTTGCTTTAAGGGATCTAAATTGGGACAACAATTTGCGTTTACCTTCCTATTATAGTAGGCTTCTACTTATTGACCTGCCATCATTAGTTAATCGTAGGACAATTTTAGGTATTACATTCCTACACAACTTAATCATTGGTAACATTAACTCGCCCAGCTTGTTAATGCGGCTCCATTTTTCTGTTCCTTCCCGGATTACCAGGAACTATCGCCCCTTACAATTACCACAGTGCACCACAGATTATTCATTACATTACGCTTTTCATGTTTTATGTGTTAATTATAATAAATATTATCACGTATTTTCCTCAGAACTCTCTCTTCCTCTAATAAAATCATTACTTTCAGCTCATCTTAATGTAGTTACTCGAAATGCCCTGAGTTGAGTTTGGATGCTGCGGACTTTTATATTTTCTATTCCTATCTTTATTTTCTTTCTTCATCTCTAATTTTGTATCTTTATTAATTTTCTTTTCTCACTAATAATTTTTATTTTAAGAATTATTATAAATTGTTAGGTTAATATCATACCAGAGAACCTATAACTCTAATTTAAGTTTTCAATTAACACATTCTATTTTTCTTAGTTTCAATAGTATCACTGACCATTTTTGGCTGTGAATTGGGGCATAGCTGGCCGGTCTGGCAAATAAAACACCTCCATCGGGTTGGTGACACTATTGTTATTTTAAATGTTTTGTACTTCTGTTTAGGCTTTATGTTTATATAATTTTAATTTTCTTTAGTTTGACTCACGATTTGTCAATATATTACAAATAAAATAAAATAAAAACAAGTGAGAAGACTCTAGTCGAGACGGCTCGACTACGAGATCCCCTGAACCCTGCAAAAAAGTGATACTCTTCTTCTTTACGCACTTATGAGCGCGCGCTCTGCTAACCGCAGTTGCTGTCGTGGCTTGGAGGCGGGTTGGGCTGAATTTTGGACGCTCATAACTCCATTTCTAGATGGACTATCTTTATGAAAGTAGATTAAGAGTATCTAAATCTATCTATATGCCAAATTGCAAGTCTCTAGTATTTGAAATGCGTTTTTTATACCCTGAACCCATTGAAAATGGGAATTCAGGGTATAATGGTTTTGTGAAAATGTATGTAACAGGCAGAAGGAGAAGTCGCAGACCCCATAAAGTATATATATTCTTGATCAGCATAAAAAAATAAGTTGATTGAGCCCTGTCCGTCTGTCCGTCCGTCCGTCCGTCCGTATGAACGTCGAGATTTCGGAAACTACAAAAGCTAGAGAGCTGAAATTTCACATGAACACTCGTATGTTAGCTACGCAGTACGAGTTTATTTGAAAATTCGTTTCCATTTTTTAGGTTTTTTGGGAATAGCTTCTACATCGTTTTAGCTAGAGACTTCAACTTTACATATTTAGATAGATATTATGGATACGCAGATTTTGTTGTTTTCAGATTTTGGATGCCACGCCCCCTCCGCCCCTAATTTGAACAAATTTGGCACATAGATAGATTTAGATACTCTTAATATATTCCGAAAGTTTCGTGAAGATCGTCCATATAGAAATGGAGTTATTTCCCATTTTCAATGGGTTCAGGGTATAATAAAAATAAGAAACTGTACATGCAAAACCACGCGACACATAGACGCTGATCTACGCTTGTAGGCATGTGTGTATGCATGTGTGTAAGCATTGCAAGTGTCTTGCTGTCTCGCTGCTGCGTTGCATGGGTTTTGATGAGAAAACTTTGATGATTAATAATTCTGTTTCAAGATGGACAATCGTATTGATATGTTCAGATTAAGATTATGATATTCATATCTATATGCTAAACCAAACTGCATGTCTCTAGTATTTGAAATGCATTTTTTCACATTTGGAAGTGTGGGGGCGAATTGGGAACCGAAATCCAAAATCTGACAAAAACCGAAATTGTATTAAATTAGTATCTATATATATGCAGAAGACTTGGACTCTAACTCTAAAGCTGAATAAGCTAGAATTTTATTACTGGTTCCCGATAATTTCGTTTATCGATAACTTTGCAAATATACATGTTATCGAATTTCTGAAAAAAACTCGTACTGCGCGTGCAATATACGGACCTAACACAAAAAGAATGAACTTTCTAGCTTTTGTATGTTCGGAAATCGACGCGTTCAAACATACGGACAGACAGACAGACGGACAGACGGACATGGCTATATCAACTTTTCTCGTCACCCTGATCAAGAATATATATACTTTATGGGGTCTGCGACGCCTCCTTCTGCCTGTTACACACTTTTAACAAAACCATTATACCCTGATTTCCCATTTTCAATGGGTTCAGGGTATAATAAAAATAAGAAACTGTACATGCAAAACCACGCGACACATAGACGCTAATCTATGCTTGTACGCCTGTATGTGTGTACGCATTGCAAACGTCTTCCTGTCTCGCTGCCTCTGTTGCTGGTCCGCGTGAGTTTCGCTGCTATAACTTCTTTGATTAATAATTCTGTTTCTAGACGGAAAGTCGTATTCAACTGCTCAGATTATGATCATGACATTAATATCTATATGCCAAACCAAACTGTATGTCTCTAGTATTTGGGGATGTGGGGGGAATTGGGGACCGGAATACACAATCTGACAAAAACCGAAATTGTAATAAATTAGTATCTATATATGTATGTATATGCAGAAGACTTGGAAACTCTAACTTTAAAGTTGAACGAGATATTATTTTATAACTGATTCCCGATAGTGTGTTTTATCGATACCTTTGGAAATATAAAAAGTATTAAATTTCTAAAACAAACTTGTACTGTGCGTGCAATATACGGACCTAACACAAAAAGAATGAACTCTCTAGCTCTTATATCTTCGGAAATCGACGCGTTCATACATACGGACGGGCATGGCTATATCAACTTTTCTCGTTACCCTGATCAAGAATATATATACTTTATTGGGTCTGTCACGCCTCCTTCTGCCTGTTACATACTTTTAACAAAACCAATGTACCCTGATTTCCCATTTTCAATGGACTCAGGGTATAACAAGTAAGAAGGCTCTAGTCGAGACGGCTCGAATACGAAATACCCTGAATCCTGCAAAAGAAGTGATACTCTTCTTCTCTGGGGGTGGGTTGGGCTGAACTTTGGACGCTCATAACTCCATTTCTAGATGAACGATCGTCATGAAATTTTCAGAGTAGATTAAGAGTATCAAAATGCACCTATATGCCAAATTGCAAGTCTCTAGTATTTGAAATGCGTTTTTCTAATTGGGGGCGAAGGGGGCGTGGCATCCAAAATCTAAAAATACAAAATCTGTGTAATCATAATATCTATCTAAATATATTAATTTGTAGTCTCTAGCTAAAACGGTGTAGAAGTTACGCCCACCCTCCATTAGCTTCCATTACACATCTGAGGCGTTGCGACATCGACATTATTAAGGCATTCATGTCGTAGTATTTGGGTATTTTGCGCCACTCCTCGTTTATGCAATGAATCAAATCAACTTTTGAAGTTGGACTTCGTTTGGCCACTTTTTTTTTAAGTAATGCCCACAAATTCTCAATAGGATTGAGATCCGGGCTCTGGGGTGGGGTGTCAAGGACTTTGCTGCAATTATAAAGCAGCCAAGTGCGACACAGCAGCGATTTGTGCTTCGGATCATTGCCCTGATACAGCTTGTATCTGAGCTTACTGGTGTTTTCTGGATCAAGGAAGCCAAAATTTCTCGCACTTTCTGTTAAATCTTTCTTTAAAATGTCTAAATAATACTCTTTTGTCATAGTATCGTTGAAAATTCGCACCTGCCCTACACCTTTGGAAGAAATACAACCCCACACCATGACTGAAAGCTTGCCAAACTTAACAGTAGGCACTATATTCTTGGCCTGAAGTGCTGTTTTTGGTTTCCGCCAAACTTTTCCAGGGCCATCATTATAATATAGCATGATCTTCGTCTCGTCGCAAAAAATTACATCATTCCACTTCCACCGCCATGTTTTATTGTTGGTTTTAGGTGATTATTTTGGAGCTCGGTATTTGGTTGACGCCAAACATATTGCATCCCATCCGGTCCAAATATATTAAATTTCGACTCTACTGCAACTACCAACTACCAACTCGCTCCGTTGCAAATTTTAGTCCACATGTTTGGTTTTTGATATTAATAAACGGCTTCTTCCGTGCTACTCGGGCATGGTTTGGGCCTGTATGGCAGCTTCGGGTGTTGGAAACTTAGTTTTCATATAAGTATAATATGTACCTATCCCTTTTTAAAGGTCAATTTGCTCCCATGTGCCGAAAAACTGGGTCTAGAGGGGCGATTCCGATTTTATCAGGATAGTCATCAAAAGCATAAATCGGGATTGCCCAGTCCGGGTTGATCTGGAACTGTCCCCATGTGGTCAATCCTCAAGCCCAGGACCCCGACATAAACGTTATTGAAAATTTGTGGGCAATATTGGACATGGGTATCCGGAAAAGGTCAAAATCTAATAAAAATTACCTGAAAATGGCCTTTTTAGAATAATGGCCAAAAATCGCCAGCGAAGTCACCCAAAAATTGGTAAACTCGATGGAATCACGTTTGTAAGAGGTTAGTAAACATAAAGTATATCATACAAAATAATAATTTAAGAATTTGTTGATAATTTTGAGTGTTAAGTGCAGTGCACGAAATAAGCTGTGACATAGAAAAAGCCAGTTTTTTCAGTTTTCTTTAGTTTTAAATGTTATTTCTTAGAATAGAAAAATAATGAAGTGCTTTACTATATAATGAATGACTAATAAATAAGACCTCATTTAATTTTTTGGGATATCTTTACTGGTTTAGCGGCAATACGTCTTTAAAGTTTTACTATACCGCTGCACAAAATAAGCTGTGAGCCACTGTACATGTGTAAATCTGTATGTATGTAATGTATAGGAAAAACGTTTGTTGCTTGCCATGTACGTTTTCTAATTGTCGAAATATTTCGTTAATCAAATGTTTATTAAATAAATAAAATGCATCTATGGGAACAGAGTATCTCGCAGTTAGTTGCACCTAACTGCAACGTTCTTACTTGTTTATTATTTATTCGTTTGTATTTGATACCTTTGAAAGTCAGTTGCTAGTTTAACTAATTGTGAATAGGTGCGTTTTTTTTTTTAATTTTTTTTGTTTTTTTTTTAATTTCAAATATTTAATAGCATCATTTCTGAAAGTGTTTTTGTTTCAATTATATTTTATTCCGTTAAATCAACAGAAAATAATGAACAGAAAGTTTGCCCAAATAACAAAAGCACGTGACATCTGCGGTAAGAGTTTTCCTATATGTATGCACACATTAGTGCTGGGAAAAATATCGATCTAAAAACGATACATCGATGTTTTGATAGGTATCGGAAATATCGATACTGCCAACTTCGCTACTCGATATATCGCCAAACTATTATTTTCTCATCACTTAAATAAAAACGCGGCATAAAGTGGTAAGGTAATTTGCAAATTAATTTTAACAATATAATTAAAATACTAACGTAACCACAGATAATAAATGAGAAAAGGAGTTACCTTAAATCGCAGCAAGTGAATATGCTGCTCTTTATAAATAAAAATGAATGGATAAAGTGAATGATCTCATTAAATAATATAATCATAGTTACAAAGTTTAGATTAGTTTATATGAAACGTTTTGTAATTTTAATAAGAAATTCATCTTTTGTTTTTTATATGAAACCTTGTTTATTTTTTTTAATTTTGGGAGTTAAAATATTTTTATGAAAAGATCGATACATCGATACATTAATCGAGGAACGTCTATTTGTTGGGTCTATTTCTAATGATATTTAATAATATACAATTTTTCGAATTTCAACTAATATAAGCGCCATCTATTATTTATTTATTTATTTTTTTTTGGTAATGCGTACACACATTTGTAGTATATATACATGTACATACATTTTGAATGTTACACGAATACATTCTTATCTATACTTTCCAATTTATCCATAAGTTAAAGTATCATCACTATTGAGTAATAATTTAAAAATATCTGTATTCTCAAGCTATGGTGATAAATAGGCGTACAATAGTTACACACAGCGAAAATCTAAACATACAATACCTTATCAGTAATTGTCTGATTGATTATCATTCATTTATGTGGGTGCAATAACTAAAGGAACATGTTTAACAGATTTTAGACATTATCCAACACTGAAACTTCAATTGTGTTCTGTAAAACGATTAGTCTGCTACTTGCGATTGCGATCACAGTACAGATTATTACAGTACAGATTATTTATTAACATTGGGTTCAGGGTATTATCTAGTCAAGCACTCTCGACTTGAGTTTTCTTACTTGTTATAATATGCATAATATGCTGCACTCACCATAACGCTATTGTTTTCATAATCCCCCGATAAGCTGCTCTTGCCGCTTGCGCTGCTGGTTCCAATACCTAAATCACTTAAATCATTCGTTTCGTCATCGTTATATACGGCAAGGGATGCTAACTTGACGCGCCCACGGGAGCCGCTGCGCTCAGCCCTGAAAGATCATTTAGACTATATAGATAAGATTTTCGCCATGCTGTACTACTACTGCTTACCGTTCCTCCATCATTTCGGTAAATGTTTTCGATTTTCGTCTCGTGCGATCATGTTCCTCCAGTTCGAGCTTTTTTGTTTCCACCACACGATCTATAATATGTTCGACACGTTTTCGCCGTGATGATTTCCAATTATCAAGGTTCTTTGATATTATTGTTGTTCGTATAGAAGAACAGTAAAAGTTAGAATACAATAAAAACACATTACATCACATCATACAATATTATATAGTAGTATATAGTAGTATTACATTATAGTATAAACATATGATATTTAAAATCATTTGCGATTGTTTGCAAATATAAAATAACATGTAGAACAGTACGCTGTCCATCCCACTGACCGTCCTGATGTACGTTTGTTTTATGAATGAAAAGTATTTGACCGCTTTTTAAGCATTGTACCCCCAGTGCCATTAGATGCGTGGGAAATATAAAATGAATGTAAGTAGCAATACTATATTGCGTTAAATAAAAACTACAAAATGTAAATTTAAGCATTAGAAATATATTTATATATTGACTGGATTAACTGGATAGCCCACAGTTGTTTAAATCCCAACAGTGGACATGCTTTTTAACTCGCGTATTTTTGAGAATATCACCTTGACTTATCAAAATGTTATTAAATTTTTTCAAAATCTTTTTCATCTTTTTCATTAGTACTAGTTAGTCCGGTAATTATTCCTTTGCATAAATTAATTATTTTTGAGGCTTGATAGAACGACTTATTGTTTGTTTTACATTATTACGTTGCTAAGCTTATAAGCTGAAACAATTTTAATACTCAAGCAGCGCTTGGCATTAAAAAGATTGCTTTCTTGAGTCTCGACTAAACAAAACAAGTAAGAAGGCTCTAGTCGAGACGGCTCGACTACAAGATACCCTGAACCCTGCAAAGAAAGTGATACTCTTCTTCTTTACGAACGATTAAGCGCCCGCTCTGCTAACCGCGCAGTTGCTGCCGTGGCTTGGGGGTGGGTTGGGCTGAACTTTGGACGCTTATAACTCCATTTCTAGATGGACGATCTTTATTAAATTTTGAGAGTAGATTAAGAGTAACTGAATGTATCATATAGATACATTGCAAGTTGTATCATATAGATACATTGAGTATTTTTCAAATTGAGGGCGAAGGGGGCGTGACATCCAAAATATAAAAATTACAAAATCTGTGTAATCATAATATCTATCTATCTAAATATATTAATTCGAAGCTCTTGCTAAAACGGTGTAGAAGTTATGCCCAAAAAACCTAAATAATTTAAACGAATTTTCGATTTATTATCGATAATTTGGACATGGGATGAGTTATAGGAAAAACAAAACAAACTCGTACTGCGTAACTAACATACGAATATTCATGTAAAATTTCAGTTCTCTAGCTTTTGTAGTTTCCGAAATCTCGACGTTTATACAGACGGACAGAAGGACAGATGGACAGATGGACAGACGGACTGACGGACGGACGGACATATATATACTTTATGGGGTCTGCGACGTCTCCATCTGCCTGTTACATACATTTTCACAAAACCATTATACCCTAAACTCCCATTTTCAATGGGCTCAGGGTATAAAAATAAAACATTTTAACGGCATTTTTCAACTTCCTTTCTCAAAAAACGGCGACAGTCCCGAACCCAGTTCGCGCTTTGGCTGTACGCCATGCGCATTTCAATTGATATGTAGTATATAATAAGAGTAAGCTTATCAAAGTTGTGCCTGGGAAGACATATATATATATATATACAAGTAAGAACGTTGCAGTTAGGCGCCACTAACTGCGATATACTTTGTTCCCATAGGTGCATCTTATTTATTTAATAAACATTTAATTAACGAAATATTTCGGCAATTAGAAAACGTACATGGCAAGCAACAAACGTTTTTCCTACACATAGTACATACAGATTTACACATGTACACACTATACGAGTATACACAATTTTCTAAGTATACATACAAAAGTTTGCATGGCAGAATATTCTACGAATTGTGACTGAATTGGAAATTTTTCGATCGTTATTTTAGTTTTGTCAAAAGGCGCTCTAGCAATGCATTACAATGTCTTATTAGGTTTTAGTTAATGGAGTGCAGGTCAGGGCAGTGGCGCTGGTGGTAAGCACTATGCAAGCTATACTTAGGTGCGTGGGTTCGAATCCCGCAGAAACCTTTTTTTCAAAAATTATTTATTTTTTATTTTTTTATATTTGTATATTTATTATAAAATGCTTGCTGCCAATTGATGATAATTTATAAACATACGCATATGAATTTTGCATTTAAGCAAAAACTAAAACAATTTTTCCGATTTGCCAAGCTGTGTGGCAAGCAGTTTTTCTATGCATACATATATGTATTTATGTGTAAGTGTATACACATCCAAAAGTGTATACATATTGCAAGAATTGCGATTGTATTGTTTTGTTTCAAGCTGGTCAGCTGATCAGCTGTGAATTGATTTAGGTTTAGCTAACGATTACATGTTGTTTTCAAAAGACCTAGGTTCGAATCCCGGTGGAAACTTTTTATTTATTAATCGAAAACTTATCAATTTTATTTTTTAAAATTTATTAATATTATTAAATTTATGTTAAAATGCTTTTTGTCATCTTAGCAATTGCTACTAAGCTATTATATGCATGAATTATGCAGTTGGCCACAACAAACTTCTTTGCCGATTTGCCACGCCCCCAGTGGGCGTAGACGCATAATTTTTTGCCAGTTCTTAGAAAAGGCCGAGGCTAACATGACTGCAAAATTTGGTTGTTTACATTCCAAAAATGCGAAAATTACAGGGTATTTTTCGATATGCCACGCCCCCAAAGAGGCTGAAAAATTATTTTTGGGGCATCGATAGAGGAGAACATTAGTAACTCAACCATCCAATTTTGAAGCTTCTAGCTCTAAAACTGTAGGAGATATAAACTTTTGCGGTTTGCCACGCCCCCTGTGGGACGTAGATATATCTACCATAGCTTATTAGTCTTGGGTTGTCAACCCGAGTATACATGCAAAATTTCAAGTCTCTAGTGTCAATAGTGTTCAAAATATAGCACAATTTGAAAAATCACTATATATTCAGGTCCGATTTGCCACGCCCCCAATGGGCGTAGACATATGACTTTTTGATCGATCTTCTTAGAATCATAACATTAACTCACATGCAAAATTTCAACGTTCTAGCTTTAACGGTGTAGAAGATACGTATTTCCCGATTTGCCACGCCCCCAATGGGCGTAGATATATCCGCCATAGCTTTTTGAACTTGGGTTGTCACCCCGAGTATACATTTCAAATTGCAACTCTCTAGCTCATCATCTAGTATGATAACTTAACTATGGGCGGAAGAGTTTTCCGATGTGCCACGCCCCTAGTGGGCGGATCGGGAAAATTTTTACACTTTATAATTCGGGAGCATATATGAGTATATGTTTAAAATTTCAAGTCTCTAGCTCTAATAGCGCCGAAAAATATTGCGTTCATACGGACAGATGGACAGACGGACGGACGGACGGACGGACAGACGGACAGACGGACAGACGGACGGACGGACGGACAGCAAGACGGACATTGCACAAAACCAATATACTTTTTCCCCTTCGGGAACAAAGTATAAAAATATTGTTTCAGCAGACTTACATCACTGAATTCAAATGCAACGCTGGCTTTAGATGATTTGCCAATAGGGTACACGTCAAAAGGCGACCATTCATTTGGGGTTATGGCAAACGAATTAGCATGTACTACAAATTGTGTAAAGTATAAAATGTAGAAAACAAAAGAAAGAAAACAAAAAAGCAATCGAGTAACAGCTGATTACGCAATATCATTTACCATGCCAGCGACGTGATTTGGAAACTGGAGCAGGCTCTACTCACTAAAACATATTACCACATATGTATGTATATGCAGCAATAGCCAAAGCCACAACCATAGTCATAGCTGTTGCTAATGCAGATTTGTCCATTACGGCAAGGAAAACAAGTAAGAAGGCTCTAGTCGAGACGGCTCGACTACGAGATACCCTGGACCCTGCAAAAAAAAGTGATACTCTTCTTCTTTACGCACTTATGAGCGCGCGTTCTGCTAACTGCGCAGTTGCTGCCGTGGCTTGGGGGTGGGTTGGGCTGAACTTTGGACGCTTATAACTCCATTTCTAGATGGACGATCCCTACAAAATTTTCAAAGTAGATTAAGAGTATCTAAATGTATCTATTTACAAAATTACAAGTCTCTAGTATTGGACATTTTTTCAAATTGGGGGCGAAGGGGGCTGGCATCCAAAATCTGAATTACAAATTCTGCGTATCCATAATATATACATAAAGTTAAAAAATTTAGTCTCTAGCTAAAACGGTGTAGAAGTTATGCCCGAAAAACCTAGAAAATTTAAACTTTTAAGCTTTTGTAGTTTCCGAAACTACTACACGAAAATCACTATCGCAATTGACATTTTATACTCTCAATACATATACTACAAATAACCCATTGAAAATGAAAATGTTTTTTGTCCGATTTTGGATTCCGGTCAAATATGGACTTGGAAGTGGGTTGGCCTGAAATTTGGACGCTTATAAATACATTTCTAGACGGACTATCTTTATGAAACTTTTAGAATATATTAATAGCATCTAAATGAATCTATTTGCCAAATTTCAAGTCTCTAGTATTTGAAATGGATTTTTTGCAAATTGTGGGCGAGGGGGGCGTGGCATCCCAAATCTAAAAATCTGTATAATCATAATATCTATCTAAATATATTAATTTGTAGTCTCTAGCTAAAACGGTGTAGAAGTTACGCCCAAAAAACCAAAAAAATGTAAACGAATTTTCGATTTTTTATCGATAATTTGGAAATGTAATGAGTTATCGAAAAAACAAACTCGTACTGCGTAGCTAACATACGAGTATTCATGTAAAATTTCAGCTCTCTAGCTTTTGTAGTTTCCGAAATCTCGACGTTCATACAGACGGACAGACAGACAGACAGAAGGACGGACGGACGGACGGACGGACAGGGCTCAATCAACTTATTTTTATACTTTGTTCCCAAAGGGAAAAAAGTATATTGGGTTTGTGCAATGTCCGTCTTGCTGTCCGTCCGTCTGTCCGTCTGTCCGTCCGTCCGTCTGTCCGTCTGTCCGTCTGTCCATATGAACGCAATATTTTTCGGCGCTATTAGAGACTTGAGACTAGAGACTTGAAATTTTAAACATATACTCATATATGCTCCCGAATTATAAAGTGTAAAAATTTTCCCGATCCGCCCACTAGGGGCGTGGCACATCGGAAAACTCTTCCGCCCATAGTTAAGTTATCATACTAGATGATGAGCTAGAGAGTTGCAATTTGAAATGTATACTCGGGGTGACAACCCAAGTTCAAAAAGCTATGGCGGATATATCTACGCCCATTGGGGGCGTGGCAAATCGGGAAATACGTATCTTCTACACCGTTAAAGCTAGAACGTTGAAATTTTGCATGTGAGTTAATGTTATGATTCTAAGAAGATCGATCAAAAAGTCATATGTCTACGCCCATTGGGGGCGTGGCAAATCGGACCTGAATATATAGTGATTTTTCAAATTGTGCTATATTTTGAACACTATTGACACTAGAGACTTGAAATTTTGCATGTATACTCGGGTTGACAACCCAAGACTAATAAGCTATGGTAGATATATCTACGTCCACAGGGGGCGTGGCAAACCGCAAAAGTTTATATCTCCTACAGTTTTAGAGCTAGAAGCTTCAAAATTGGATGGTTGAGTTACTAATGTTCTCCTCTATCGATGCCCCAAAAATAATTTTTCAGCCTCTTTGGGGGCGTGGCATATCGAAAAATACCCTGTAATTTTCGCATTTTTGGAATGTAAACAACCAAATTTTGCAGTCATGTTAGCCTCGGCCTTTTCTAAGAACTGGCAAAAAATTATGCGTCTACGCCCACTGGGGGCGTGGCAAATGGGCAAAGAAGTTTGTTGTGGCCAACTGCATAATTCATGCATATAATAGCTTAGTAGCAATTGCTAAGATGGCAAAAAGCATTTTAACATAAATATAATAATATTAATGAATTTAAAAAATAAAATTTATAAGTTTTCGATTAATAAATAAAAAGTTTCCAGCGGGATTCGAACCTAGGTCTTTTGAAAACAACATGTAATCGTTAGCTAAACCTAAATCAATTCACAGCTGATCAGCTGACCAGCGTATGTTCATATGCGTATGTTTATAAATTATCATCAATTGGCAGCAAGCATTTTATAATAAATATACAAATATAAAAAAATAAAAAATAAATAATTTTTGAAAAAAAGTTTTCTGCGGGATTCGAACCCACGCACCTAAGTATATCTTGCATAGTGCCTACCACCAGCGCCACTGCCCTGACCTGCACTTCATTAACTAAAACCAAATAAGACATTGTTATGCATTGCTAGAGCGCCTTTTGACAAAACTAAAATAACGATCGAAAAATTCCCAATTCAGTCACAATTCGTAGAATATTTTGGCATGCAAACTTTTGTATGTATACTTAGAAAATTGTGTATACTCGTATAGTGTGTACATGTGTAAATCTGTATGTATGTGTAGGAAAAACGTTTGTTGCTTGCCATGTACGTTTTTTAATTGCCGAAATATTTCGTTAATTAAATGTTTATTAAATAAATAAGATGCACCTATGGGAACAAAGTATATCGCAGTTAGTGGCGCCTAACTGCAACGTTCTTACTTGTTTTATGCTGATCAAGAATATATACTTTATGGGGTCTGCGACGTCTCCTTCTGCCTGTTACATACATTTTCACAAAACCATTATACCCTGAATTCCCATTTTCAATGGGTTCAGGGTATAAAAATACCGAAAAGTAAATTCATATGTTGGCTGCGGAAGGACGTAAATGATAATACGCGAGTATATTGCAGTTATTGCAAATGCAGTATAACTGCCAAGTTAAGTGATTTGCGTGCCCATCAAAATGCAGAAGGAGGATTTCAGCAAAATAATAAAATACCTTTTGCTGGAGTTACTACAAAAACGGCTGTGCAGGAGGCAGCGCTGTGTTTATTTGTGGCACAACAAACATTATCAAAAACGTTTTGGCACTAATTTTTTTTGATTGGCACTATAGAAGCATATGAAAAAGAAAATATATGTCATGAAGTAGATGAATTACTGAACTATCTCTAAAAATATAGCCCAGAAAACTAATCAAAAACATCAGCTTTTTTTCTGATTTTTTTCACAAAATTTAATTTTTTTTTTTTTTTTTTTTTTTTTTTTTTTACAATCTTCCCACTAAAAACCGCTTTTTTTGCTCGACAAAAGTTGGCAACACTGATACATAAATAGTGGACCCTCGGTTAACGAACATAATTCGTTTCATCTTGTTCGCTAAGCGAAACATTCGTTAACCGAAATCACTTTTCCCATATAAATAATGCCAAAAAACTAAAACGGTCAATTACAGAACTATATTGTATACAATAAATGTTTTAAAATGTTTTGTAGGTTGTTATTTGAAACATTGGTCGTTGAACGATACCTATATATATATATACTAGTATAAGACAGTAGTACTTACATTCTGCCATTCCTCGGGCTCTTCTTTCTTCACCTCCTTCAGCTTTTTGACCTCATCGGCCTTTTTTAACTGCTGCTGTGCCGTCTGATATAAATTGCATGGCTTGATCTGAACAAATTGCATTGGATTCTTGGATGGTGGCGGTGGCGTGGGACGCGTAACACGCGCCTTTGTCACATACGATGTCGGATCTGGTGATGTTATAGACTGAAATTAAATGCAATAATTGTGACAATTATAATAATAACCAGTAAGAACGCTTTAGTCGAGACTCCTCGACTACGAAATCCCCTGAGTCCTTCTTCGAACGAATAATATTCAAAGAATGCTTCGTTTCGATTCTCCACTAATGATGTAAATTTGAATGAAAACATCGATGTCGATGTCCATCTATGTGTTCAAAATCAAACATCGATGTTGGGCTGATACATCGGATTGAAAATTCGATGCATCGATGTATGACCGATGTGTTAAAACATTTCCGTTTGACAATAAAACGAATATTTAATGTTTTAAACTTCTTTCATAGCGTTATTATTATGCAAAAAAAAACTTAAAATTATTTAATAAAAATTAAAATAAGCATCAGCTTCCATAGCAGTCTTTTCATTTCAATAAAATTTAACTTAACTTAAAATTATTTAAAATAGAAATATCTTATGTTTTCATAGCAGTCAAATTAAACATAATTATTAATTTAAAGAATGTCCTTTTCGATAATGCTCTGTAAAAACAAAATGCAGCTTAATCTCTCAGGTTTAAGTCTATTACCTTTGTGGCAAATTATATTGACAGCCGCTGAAAACACCTCAGAAGAGGTCATCAACGGCAAAATTTAGTTTGCAATTTTGTATAAGTTGGGATAGGTACTTTTTATACCTTCCCAAACACATAAAGGGTCGCTTTCGAATGCGGCTAACTGCATTCGAAGATAAGCACTTATTTCTAAATCCATGTCCACATTCGGATTATGACGTTGAGCAAGCTCATAATGGTGGTCCCAAAAAGATATGGAGCGGTAGTCTGTGGTATGACTTCATTGGTTCAAATAAGGATTTAATTTTCATAAGTGCGTTGGCACATGCTGAAGGATCACTAAAATTTCAAAGTTTGCTGTTCACCGATCACAAAATGGCAATGTTATGTTATTATGAAATTAAACCATTGATGTTTTACAAAATATCGATGCATCGCTCAACATCGGTATCAGCGAAAACATCGAAAAACATCGGAAAAATCAGTAAAAAAAAACATCGATGCTCGATGCATCGATGATTTTTTACATCACTATTCTCCCCGCTAGTGCTGGAGAAACATCGATGTTTGACGTTTTCAATCAAAAACATCGATGTATCAATGAAACATCGGAAAAAAACTTTTTTATTATTCAATGTTTATATTCTTAACAAAATTAAATAATATATCCGATTTAAAATTCATTCATCATTTTACAAGTTCAAAACTTAAAATAAAAAAGAAAGGAAAACAAAATTAAATAATAAATAAAATATATAGGTATCACTGCATCAGTCTTAACCGTTAATAACCGTTGCTGGACGCAAAGCTTTTTTAAAATTCTCGTATTTTAAGATCTGCAATTAAATTGTTTTAATATCATTATGGGAAACTTTACCATATAATATTCGAATGGTTCTCATTTGAGATCCAATCGTTTAATGAACACTAAAATGTCAAGATTTTTGGATTTTAGCGAGCTTCGCTTTTCGCTAATAATAAGCACTAACCATAGTGTAATAAGTCCAAATTTGCTGAACATCGAACATCGAACAAAAAACATCGATGTTTCTAATTTTTTTAAAACATCGATGTATCGATGTTACATAGATGTTGCGCCCAGCACTACTCCACGCGTAAGAAACTATACATGCAAAAACACGAGCACACACACGCTAATCTATGCTTGTACGCCTGTATGTGTGTACGCATTGCAAACGTCTTCCTGTCTCGCTGCCTCTGTTGCTGGTCCGCGTGAGTTTCGCTGCTATAACTTCTTTGATTAAAAATTCTGTTTCTAGACGGAAAGTCGTATTCAACTGCTCAGATTATGATCATGACATTAATATCTATATGCCAAACCAAACTGTATGTCTCTAGTATTTGGGGATGTGGGGGGAATTGGGGACCGGAATACAAAATCTGACAAAAACCGAAATTGTAATAAATTAGTATCTATATATGTATGTATATGCAGAAGACTTGGAAACTCTAACTTTAAAGATTCACGATTAAAGATTTATCGATACCTTTGGAAATATAAAAAGTATTTAATTTCTAAAACAAACTTGTACTGCGCGTGCAATATACGGACCTCACACAAAAAGAATGAACTCTCTAGCTCTTATATCTTCGGAAATCGACGCGTTCATACATACGGACGGGCATGGCTATATCAACTTTTTTCGTCACCCTGATCAAGGATATACATATATACTTTATATGGTCTGACACGCCTCCTTCTGCCTGTTACACACTTTTAACAAAACCATTATACCCTGATTTCCTATTTTCAATGGACTCACGGTATAATAATGAAATAAGTGCCACATAAATTTACGTGTCAGATTTGTATAATAGAATGTTCGGGATGGCAATAACAGAAGTTAAACAAGTAAGAAGACTCTAGTCGAGACGGCTCAACTACAAGATACCCTAACCCTTTCTTTCTTTCTTTACGCACGTATGAGCGCGCACAGTTGCTGCCGTGGCTTGGGGGTGGGTTGGGCTGAACTTTGGACGCTATAACTCCATTTCTAGATGGACGATCTTCATGAATATATATATTAAGACCATCTAAATGGTCTTAATCAATTTTCTATTTGAAAATTGAAATGATTTTTTTTTTTTTTTTTCAAATTGAGGTCGAAGGGGGCGTGGCATCAAAAAATTGAAGTCTCTAGCTTAAATAGTGTAGAAGTTATGCTAAAAAAGTAAATATCAAGAATATAATACTTTATAGTGTCTGCGACCCCAGCTATAAAAAAAAATATTTTCAACGAGGACGGCAGGTCCCCGACTCGAGTGAAAAGATTAGTTTCAAATTGATTATGGTATTAATAGAAGGTGTTACTAAATCATCTAATATGTATTAAGATGTTAGTCGATAATACAAATACATTTACAAAATGTCTAAAGTATACTACGATTTGGTCGTTCAAGCATGAGCAAACAGTTACAAGGTGGGATCTGCTCTGGTTACTCACCGTTTTTTTGGCATATCCATTTGCCTTGCAGGTACCATCATTGGTTGATGTATTTGATGTTGACATCAGATCTTCGTTGCCGGCGGACATAACATCCTGCTCCGTGGACTCTGACTCCATGGTGCTGTTTATGACACTCTCCGCGTTGTACGTGATTAGCTTAGAGTAAACGACTCTCAATTTCTCGCCTTATCTCACTATCCTCGTTTTTTTCCGCTTTACGGTCTCGCCCACTCGAGGGCAATGTGTAAAATATATTGCTGCTTAATTTAAATCAATGCCACTTTTTCACATGGCTCGTTATAAATTCATGTGGGCTCATCAATCGGACAATTACATCATAGCCATCGCCATTATTTTAGTCGATAATAAAAATAGTCAGTTCAGTTACGCGACAATCAGGTCCATAAAGTTGTGTTAGATTTTGAAATTGATTCACTGCAACAAAAATACAAGATATATTATTTTCAAATCAAAGTAGGAATTCAAAAGGAATTATAAACCGCTAAGCAGACTCCGGGTGATATGAGAGTGGAATGCAAGATGCATCCGTCAAGGATGCGCAAAAGAAAGTGCAATACAAGAAAAGCTCTTAGTAAAGTCTAAGAACCATCTCCAATGCTTCTTCAAAGTACTATTTGCGATGTTGAATTAACATTCATCAGAGATTCATTATTTAATTGTGCTACAGTCTAACTGCTTGACTGCCTGCTGCACCGACAAACCAGCCTGACTGACCCCAGCACTAGCATTGCTCTATTGTACAGCTTTGTTGGCCTACAATTTGTGTCGAGCCGATTCAAGGTATAACGATTTTGTAAAAATGTATGTAACAGACAGAAGGAGCTATACCTTATACATATGTATATATAATCTTGATCAGAACGACGAGCTGAGCCGACTAAGTTGTATCCGTTTGTCCATCTCTTGTTGATTTACAAAAACTAAATAAACATATAATCTATCAATAGATGCGATATATAGATATATAAACAAGTAAAAAAGTTATATTCGAGACTGCTCGACTAGGAGATACCCTGTACTCATCTTTGTACGTATAATATTCCAAGAATTGTTTGCTTCGTTTCTGCACGGTTATACGACTGTATACGTGTAAGCATTGCAGGCGTCTTGCTGTTTTGCCGTCTCGCTTGCTCTGCCACGTGGGTTATGCTGCGAAAACTTATTTGACTAATAATTTTGTTTGTAGACGGTCAATCGTAATCAAACTTTCAATTATGATCATTACCTTCATAACTGTATGCCAAACAAAACAGTATGTCTCTAGTATTTGAAATACATTTTTTATACATTAGGGGATATGGGTGTGAATTGGGGAATCCAAAATCTGACAAAAACCGCAATTCCATTAAATTATAGGGTTGTCGAATATTTTTAAAATATCGTATCGATGATATTTTAAGTTTTGAAAAAATATCAAAATGATATTTGATATTCAACTTTTAAAATATCGATATATCGATATTTTCGATATTTAAAATCAATTTACAATCCCACAACAAATTTACAATCAGACCCAAAAAAAAAAAAAAAAAAAAATAATAATAATAATAATTAGAATAACTATGTTTTATGATAAAGACCAGTATTCGGTACTCAAAGATTAAAAAAAAAACGCGTTCTGATATGTGAGAATCCGTCATACGACTTCGTGAGTGGCAAACAACGCATTTTATTGCCGAAGCAAGTCGCTCCGAAGGCAATGAGCTACCTGGAGCTGGTTAGTACTGTAGTTAGTTAGTACTGTCATAGTAACCTTATGAGAATTCAAAAAAAATTTCGGATTGATTTTCCTAGAAGTTTGTGGCAAACTGCGGTACATCTCAAGTTCCCTCTTTTCCGCACCGTGTACTTTCAAAATTCATCTATTACGGTAATTTTCGAAGCTATTACCTTGGTCATCTAAATTTAATAACAAATTACATTTGGCTGTTCCATTTTAAAAATCAGAGTGATGCGTTTTCACCATTATGAGACAATTACCAAATATATCAAATATATAAAAAATATTAGATATTTGGGCAAAAAAAATATTCCGATATAAATATATTTTTTATACAAAAAATATCGATATATCGATATTTTGATATATTTTCAACAACCCTATTAAATTATTATCTACATCTGATGAAGAATATATGTATATATTATATATGCCGCGCCGCCTTCTGCCTGTTACCCTGATTCGCCATTTTCAATGGGTTCAGAGTTTATCAAGTAAGAAGGCTCTAGTCGAGACTGCTCGACTACGAGATACCCTGAACCCTGTAAAAAAGGGATACTCTTCTTCTTTACGCACTTATGAGCGCGCGCTCTGCTAACTGCGTAGTTTCCGAAATCTCGACGTTCATACGGACGGACGGACAGACGGACAGGGCTCAATCAATTTATTTTTTTATGATGATCAAGAATATATATACTTAATGGCGTCTGCGACGTCCCCTTCTGCCTGTTACATTCGTTTACGTAAAACCATTATACCTTAAATTGCCATTTTCTATAGATTCAGGGTATAAGGTAAATGTTTTCATTGACGGACGTATGGGCATGGCTATATCGACTCAGCTAGTCACCCTGATTAAGAATATATATGTATACTTTATAGGGTCTGCCACGCCTCCTTCTGCCTGTTACATACTTTTAACAAAACCAATATACCCTGATTTCTCATTTTTAACGGATTCAGGGTATAATTAAATTAAATAAACAGTAAAGTTTTCTTGGCGTCTGACTAGCAAAATTCATGCGAACAGCGTCAACTAAATATCCAGCAATTGCTTTTCTTTAGTTAATTAACAGTGTTACAAGCTGGCAAAGAGCGGCAGACAACATCAAAGAAACTTTTGAGACGCCGCACTAAACATCTTTCAATGGTCAGCCTTTCATCGTTTAATATACATGGGGCAGCAAAATCGAGTGCACTTCCTAAGACATGGGCACATTCTGCTATTACACTTTAATAAACCAAACAAACTGAAATAAACGAACATACAGGGGCAGAGGTGTATGCGCTTGTGCGCGACCATTAATGTTTGCAAAACGAAAAAAGTCATACAAATGCGACTTTGACATCAAATTTTACTAGGAAAGACACTTTTTTTTCATAATTTTTTTTTTTTTTTTTTTTTTTTTTTTTTTTTTTTTTTTTTTACAGGGATGAGTTATCACAAAAACAAAATAAAATCGTACTGCGTAACCAACATACGAGTATTCATATAATTTTAGCTCTCTAGCATTTGTAGTTTACGAAATCTCTGCGTCCATACGGATAGGTTAAAAAATTGATCAATTATTGAACTATTTAATTATTTAATGCTCAGGAAAGAAGGTTTCAATGTTTTCTATCAATTATAATTCAGCTTTTGGGCAAATATAAGATGTCTAGAGAGCACATATACATATTTTTAAGACAAATAGAATTCTGATCTTATTATAACAATAAAAAAAATATTATTTTTTCAAAACTAACTAATTTCTGGCTCTTTAATTTATGTATTTTTATCAGATTCCTTAAATAACCTGACCAATTGCTTTCGTCAAATTTATTAATTTTAAAGCAGAGGTCCAACAGTACCACGATCACGTCCAAAGATGAGGTGAAAACTAGTGCTATTTTTGTTACTTTTGTTGTCTTTGGCAAACTTGTAACACATTTTCCTGAACTGGGCTGAGTCATCGAGATGGGATAAAGTATCGTCCAGAGTAGCCGCTGACTGTGCTGGATTAAGTCATCCATTTCAATTATGATTATGCAGCTCTCTTTCTATCTGTCTGGGATTTCGTACCCAGCTCTTCAATTAATATACACAACAAGTAAAGAAGCTCTAGTCGAGACTGCCGCCTACCAGATCCTCATGAACCCTTCTCGAGCGAATAATATTCCAAGAATGCTTCGTTTTGATTTTGCACGCGTCAAAAACAACCTATACATGCACACACTCTGATATACGCATACCAGTGATGTCATTTTTTGGAACGCCAAAACAGCTAAATCGACTCAAGAAAACAGCTAAAAAAAAGCTGGATCCCCGGGAAAAAAAGCGGAAAAAAAGCTGATTTTTATATATTGTTATTTTTTATTCAAGAATGAATGTATTATCCAATAATACTATGTTATCAATATCTTTGTTATCGAGGTGCTACTGTCATCGAACTTTTGTTGGCAAAGTTCACTTAAATGATTAACAGAAGCGATTGCGCTATGCTGTGCAACGAATAGGCAAAGCGCTGCCTCCTGCTCAGTTGTTTTTGTTGCCTTTTGACTAAATTGTATTTTGTTTTTTTGCACAAAGCCGCTCATCGAACTTATGGGCTTTTTTGTAGCACCGTGTGCACGCAAATCATATAATTTTGCAATTATGCTGCACTTACAGTACCTACAATACGCCCGTGTTAAGTCTGTGGGCCATACATGTTTGTACGCATTGCAGGCTTGCTGTTTCCCTTGCTCTGCCACACAGGTTAGGTTGCGAGAACTTTTTATACCCTCAGCCCATTGAAAATGGGAAATCAATGGTTTTGTTAAAAATACATATGTAACAGGCAGAAGGAGGCGTGTAAGACCCCATAATGTATATAAATATTAGGGTTGTTGATACCAAAATATCGATATATCGATATACATAAATATTTTTTATAAATATATTTATATCGGAATATTTTTTTTTTCCAAATATCGAATGCTTTTGTGATATTTTTGATATATTTGCGTTGGCAATTATCTCATAATGGTGAAAACGCATTACTCTGATTTGTAAAAATCGAACAGCCAAATGTAATTTGTGTCTTAAAGTAATAAAAACAAGTGGTAACACATCAAATATGGCATCGCATATAAAAAACAAGCATGATGATGCATTTAGATGACCACGGTGATAGCTTCGAAAACGACCACAATAGGTCAATATTGAAAGTACATATTGCGGAAGAGGGAACTTAAGATGTAACGCAGCTTACCACAAACTTCTTGGGAAATCAATCCGAAATTTCTTTTTTTAAAATTCTCATAAGGCCACCATGCCAGTACTATCGAAAATCGCATTACGATCAGTCCCTGGTAGCTAAGTGCCTTTGGAGCGACTTGCTTCGCCAATAAAATGCGTTGATTGCGATTCAGTCGTATGACGGATTCTCACATATCAAAACGCTTTATATACTTTGTTCCCAAAGGGAAAAAAGTATATTGGGTTGGTGCAATGTTCGTCTTGCTGTCCGTCCGTCTGTCCGTCTGTCCATATGAACGCAATATTTTTCGGCGCTATTAGAGCTAGAGACTTAAACATATACTCATATATGCTCCCGAACTGTAAAGTGTTAAAATTTTCCTGTTACGCCCACTAGGGGCGTGACAAATCGGAAAACTCTTCCGCCCATAGGCAAGTTATCATACTAGATAATGAGCTGGAGAGTTGCAATTTGGAATGTATACTCGGGTTGACAACCCAAGATTAATAAGCTATGGCAGATATATCTACGCCCACAGGGGGCGTGGCATATCGTAAAATACCCTGTAATTTTCGTATTTTTTAAATGTAAACAACCAAAGTTTGCAGCCAAAAATTATGCGTCTAAGCCCACTGGGGGCGTGGCAAATCGGCAAAGAAGTTTGTTGTGGCCAACTGCATAATTCATGCATATAATAGCTTAGTAGTAATTGTTAAGATGGCAGAAAGCTTTTTAACATAAATATAAGTATATTAATGAATATAAAAAATAAAATTTATAAGTTTTCGATTAATAAATAAAAAGTTTCCAGCGGGATTTGAACCCAGGTCTTTTGAAAATAACATGTAATCGTTAGCCAAACTTAAATAAATTCACAGCTAGTCAGCTGATCAGCAGCTTGTGATAAAACAAAACAATACAATCGCAATTCTTGCTATATGTATACACACTTGGATGTGTATACACATACAAACATCTGTGTACACATGCATACATACATATGTACATATATGCATGCATAGAAAAGCTGCTTGCTACGCAGCGTGGCAAATCGGAAAGTAGTTTTAGTTTTTGCTTAAATGCACAATTCATATGCGTATGTTTATAAATTATTATCAATTGGCAGCAAGCATTTTATAATAAATATACAAATATAAAAAAAAAAATTAAAAATAATAATTTTTGAAAAGAAGTTTTCTGCAGGATTCGAACCCACGCACCTAAGTATAACTTGCATAGCGCTTACCACCAGCGCCACTACCCTGGGCTGAGCTTCCTTAACTAAAACCAAATAAGGCATTGCTAGAGCCCCTTCTGATAAAACTAAAGTAACGATCGCAAAATTCACAATTCAGTCAAAATTCTTAGAATATTCTGGCATGCAAACTTTTGTAAGCATACATAGAAAATTGTGTGTATACTCGTATAGTGTGTACATGTGTAAATCTGTATGTATGTACATATGTATGTATAGGAAAAACGTTTGTTGCTTGCCATGTACGTTTTCTAATTGTCGAAATATTTCGTTAATCAAATGTTTATTAAATAAATAAAAGGCATCTACGGGAACAGAGTATATTGCAGTTAGTTGCGCCTAACTGCAACGTTCTTACTTGTTTCATATTGGGACGACGGGAAGGCATCCAAAATCTTAAAATTACAAAATCTGCGTATCTATCCAAATATACAAATAATATCTACATATCTAAATATACAAATTTGAGTCTCTATCTCAAAGGGTGTAGAAGTTATGCTCAAAAACGTATAAAAAAAAAGTAAATGAATTCTCGATAATTTGGAAATGGGATGAATTATCGAAAAAAAAAAAAATAAGCTCGTACTGTGTAGTAACTAACATTCGAGTATTTACGTGCTTTCATTTTCATTTTCATTTCATTTCAGCTCTCTAGCTTTTGTAGTTTCCGGAATCTCGATTTACACGGACGGACAGGACATATCGACTTTTCTCGCCACCCTGATCAGGAATATATGTATATACTTTGTGGGTTCTGAGAGGGCTCCTTCTGCCTGTTACATACATTTTCACAAAACCATTATACGATGAATTCCCTTTTTCAATGGGTTCAGGGTATAACAAGTAAAAAAGCTGTAGTCGAGACTGCTCGACTTCGAAATCCCCTGAGCCCTTCTTATTACGAGTCATATTCCAAGAATGCTTCGTTTCGATTCTGCACGCGTAAGAAACTATACATGCAAAAACTCGAGCAAACACACACGCTGATCTATGCTTGTGCGCCTGTATGTGTGTAAGCATTGCGCTTGCTGTCTCGCTGCTTTGCTGCTGCGTCGCATGGGTTTTGATGAGAAAATTTTGATGATTAATAATTCTATTTCTAGATGGGCAATCGTATTGATATCTTCAGATTATGATATGATATTCATATCTATATGCTAAACCAAACTGCATGTCTCTAGTATTTGAAATGCATTTTTTTACATTTGGGGGTGGTGGGGCGAAGTGGGGACAGGAATCCACAGTCTGAAAACCGAAATTGTATTAAATTAGTATCTATATATATGCAGAAGACTTGGAGACTCTAACTCTAAAGATGAATTAGCTAGAATTTTATAACTGGTCCCAGATAAATTCATTTATCGATAACTTTGCAAATAGACATGTTATCGAATTTCTGAAACGTACTGCGCGTGCAATATACGAACCTAACACAAAACAAGTAAGAACGTTGCAGTTAGGCGCCACTAACTGCGATATACTTTGTTCCCATAGGTGCATCTTATTTATTTAATAAACATTTAATTAACGAAATATTTCGGCAATTAGAAAACGTACATGGCAAGCAACAAACGTTTTTCCTACACATACATACAGATTTACACATGTACACACTATACGAGTATATACAATTTTCGAAGTATACATACAAAAGTTTGCATACCAGAATATTCTACGAATTGTGACTGAATTGGGAATTTTTCGATCGTTATTTTAGTTTTGTCAAAAGGCACTCTAGCAATACATAACAATGTCTTATTTGGTTTTAGGTAATGAAGTGTAAGTCAGGGCGGTGGCGCTGGTGGTAAGCACTATGCAAGCTATACTTAGGTGCGTGGGTTCGAATCCCGCAGAAAACTTTTTTTCAAAAATTATTTATTTTTTATTTTTTTATATTTGTATATTTATTATAAAATGCTTGCTGCCAATTGATGATAATTTATAAACATACGCATATGAATTTTGCATTTAAGCAAAAACTAAAACAATTTTTCCGATTTGCCACGCTGTGTGGCAAGCAGTTTTTCTATGCATGCATATATGTATTTATGTGTACACAAATGTTTGTAAGTGTATACACATCCAAAAGTGTATACATATTGCAAGAATTGCGATTGTATTGTTTTGTTTCGTCACAAGCTGCTGATCAGCTGGTCAGCTGATCAGCTGTGAATTGATTTAGGTTTAGCTAACGATTATATGTTGTTTTCAAAAGACCTAGGTTCGAATCCCGCTGGAAACTTTTTATTTATTAATCAAAAAGCTTATCAATTTTATTTTTTTAAAATTTATTAATATTAATATATTTAATGTTAAAATGCTTTTGCCATCTTAGCAATTGCTACTAAGCTATTATAAGCATGAATTATGCGGTTGGCCACAACAAACTTCTTTGCCGATTTGCCACGCCCCCAGTGGGCGTAGACGCATAATTTTTTGCCAGTTCTTAGAAAAGGCCGAGGCTAACATGACTGCAAAATTTGGTTGCTTACTTCCAAAAATGCGAAAATTACAGGGTATTTTTCGATATGCCACGCCCCCAAAGAGGCTGAAAAATTATTTTTGGGGCATCGATAGAGGAGAAACATTAGTAACTCAACCATCCAATTTTCAAGCTTCTAGCTCTAAAACTGTAGGAGATATAAACTTTTGCGGTTTGCCACGCCCCCTGTGGGCGTAGATATATCTACCATAGCTTATTAGTCTTGGGTTGTCAACCCGAGTATACATGCAAAATTTCAAGTCTCTAGTGTCAATAGTGTTCAAAATATAGCACAATTTGAAAAATCACACTATATATTCAGGTCCTATTTGCCACGCCCCCAATGGGCGTAGACATATAACTTTTTGATCGATATATCCGCCATAGCTTTTTGAACTTGGGTTGTCACTCCGAGTATACATTTCAAATTGCAACTCTCTAGCTCATCATCTAGTATGATAACTTAACTATGGGCGGAAGAGTTTTCCGATTTGCCACGCCCCCTAGTGGGCGGATCGGGAAAATTTTTACACTTTATAATTCGGGAGCATATATGAGTATATGTTTAAAATTTCAAGTCTCTAGCTCTAATAGCGCCGAAAAATATTGCGTTCATACGGACAGACGGACAGACGGACGACGGACGGACGGACGGACAGACGGACAGACGGACGGACAGCAAGACGGACATTGCACAAACCCAATATACTTTTTTCCCTTTGGGAACAAAGTATAAAAAAAGAATGAACTCTCTAGCTTCTGTATCTTCGGAAATCGACGCGTTCATACATACGGACGGACGGACGGACGGACGGACAGACGGACATGGCTATATCAACTTTACTCGTCACCCTGATCAAGAATATATATACTTTATGGGGTCCGCCACGCCCCCTTCTGCCTGTTACATACTTTTAACAAAACCATTATACCCTGATTTCCCATTTTCAATGGTCTCAGGGTATAAAAAGGTCAAAGTCCCGAACAGAGGAAACAAGTTATTGACTAACTTCGCTTCTAGATAATTTGGTTTATTGTTGGATGCAAAATTACATTTGAACTCAATATTATTACGGCGAATATGTTGCCGAAAAAAAGCAAGCTAATGTGGCGTTTAATTAAGCATGAAATAAGCAAGATAATCATAATGTATAAGATAAACAATCACGTTTGCAAATAGGAATCAGTACAGAGACCCATGGCTTGGGAGATCACTTATATTATGTTATTTGTGCAGAATGTAAAAATTCACAAGTTTCGCATATATGCTACTTGCAAGCTACAACTTGAATACCTAATAAAAAGACGTGACAGGGCGCGGCGAAGATCAATAGAGACTCAATATACATATTGTATATAGCTTACTGTCAGGACTATCAGTCTATCTCTCTATGAACAGCTAGTTTACTCATATATGTACATACATATCTAACTGCTCTCAATTTAAAACGCGCAATTGTTACACCCTGGATTACGAGAGCAGACCAACAGTAAATATATATTAACAATTAAGAAAGTTCTATCCGAGACTGCTCGACTACGAGATCCCGTGAACCTTTCTTCGAACGAATAATATTCTAAGAATTATTCGATTCGTTTCTGCAAGCGTATCAAACTATACACATGTTTTTATCGATAACTTCTGCCTCTTACATACTTTTAACAAAACTATTATACCCTGATTTCCCATTTTCAATGGTTTCAGGGTATAAACAGCGAGCATGATTTAGTTACTTAGTAAATCAATAATATGCGATAGTATTTTAAATACCCATTTCAAGTACTAGAGACTTGCAATTTGGCGAATAGACACATTTGGATGCTATTACGTGCTGAAAGTTTTATGAAGATCGTCCATCTAGAGATGGAGTTATAAGCGTTCAATGCATACATTGTAGCACAAACCAGCACCAAGGCACGGCGCGGTTAGCAGAGCGCGCGCTTATTCGTTCGTATAGAATAAGAGTATTAGTTTTTTTTTTTTTTAATGGGAATTCAGGGTATAATGGTATAATGGTCGATCTAGCCCTCTCCGTCTGTCCGCCCGTCCGGCCGTACGTATGAACGTCGAGATTTCGGAAACTACAAAAGCTAGAGAGCTGAAATGAAAATTACATGAATACTCGTAGTTAGTTTGTTTTGTTTTTTTGATAACTCGTCCCATTTCCAAATTATCGATATATTAGCTATCGAAATGTTAGCTATTTATATATTTGGATATATATTATAGATACGTATATTTCGTGATATTCAGATTTTGGATGCCACGCCCCTCTCGCCTTCAATATGCAAAAAACGCATTTCGAATACTAGAGACTTGCAATTTTACAAATAGATAGAATTTTAGATAGCTAGATAGTTTAGCCCAACCCACCCCAAAGCCACGGCAGCAACTGCGCGGTTAGCAGAGTATCTCTTTTTTTGCAGGGTATCAGGGTATCTCGTAGTCGAGCCGTCTCGACTAGAGCCTTCATACTTTTTTTTTTTTTTTCTAGAGAATAGTACTTGCAGACTACAACACTAGCTCCACAAGCCTAGACCATGGATCATTATGTGTCCATTTTTTTTAATTGATATATGTATATATATATATATATATATATATATATATATATATATATATATATATATATATATATATATACTATATATATATATGTCGAGGCGTAATTAGTAAACGACAATCAAGTAGATCATATTTGACAATTGGTGTATGCGCTTTGTTCCGTTATTCGATGCAAATATGCAGAAATGTTGCGAAAGGTTCTAAGTGGCGTAGGTGACCAAATAAGGTTTGAAGGAGGATTGAGGAAAGAGTTACACAGGAGGTAATTGTTGTGCGTGCAATTTTGAGTCACTGAGAGAGAAAGATATCGCTGTATATCCTATTACAATAGAATGTGTGTGAGCGATGTGGTATTAATGCTGAAGGCAATAATGATCAGAGATGTCATTTTTTGGAACGCCAAAACAGCTAAATCGACTCAAGAAAACAGCTTAAAACAAGTAAGAAGGCTCTAGTCGAGACGGCTCGACTACGAGATCCCCTGAACCCTGCAAAAAGGTAATACTCTTCTTCTTTACGCACTTATGACCGCGTGCTCTGCTAACTGCGCAGTTGCTGCCTTGGCTTGGGGGTGGGTTGGGCTTTACTTTGGACGCTTATAACTCCATTTCTAGATGGACGATCTTCATGAAACTTTCGGAATATATTAAGAGTACATAAATCTATATATGTGCCAAATTGCAAGTCTCTAGTATTTGAAATGCGTTTTTTTTTTTCAAATTGGGGGCGGAGGGAGCGTGGCATCCAAAATCCGAAAACAACAAAATCTGCGTATCCATAATATCTATATAAATTTGTAAAGTTGAAGTCTTTAGCTAAAACGGTGTAGAAGTTATTCCCAAAAAACCTAAAAAATTGAAACGAATTTTAGATTTTTTATCGATAATTTGGAAATGGGATGAGTTATCGAAAAAACAAAATAAACTCGTACTGCGTAGCTAACATACGCATGTTCATGTTCTCTAGCTCTCTAGCTTTTGTAGTTTCCGAAATTTCGACGTTCATACAGACGGACGGGACGGACGGACGGACGGACGGACAGACGGACAGGGCTCAATCAACTTATTTTTTTATGCTGATCAAGAATATATATACTTTATGGGGTCTGCGACTTCTCCTTCTGCCTGTTACATACATTTTCACAAAACCATTATACCCTGAATTCTCATTTTCAATGGGTTCAGGGTATAACAAGTAAGAAGGCTCTAGTCGAGGCGGCTCGACTACGAGATCCCCTGAACCCTGCAAAAAAGTGATACTCTTCTTCTTTACGCACTTATGAACGCTCGCTCTGCTAACCGCGCAGTTGCTGTCGTGGCTTGGAGGCGGGTTGGGCTGAACTTTGGACGCTTATAACTCCATTTCTAGATGGACGATCTTCATGAAACTTTCGGAATATATTAAGAGCATCAAAGTGCATCTAAATGCCAAATTGCAAGTCTCTAGTATTTGAAATGCGTTTTTTTTTCAAATTAGGGGCGAAGGGGGCGTGGCATCCAAAATCTGTAAATTACATAATCTGCGTATTCATAATATCTATCTAAATAAACAAATTTGAAGTCTCTAGCTAAAACAGTGTAGAAGTTATGCCCATACAACCTAAAAAATGGAAACGAATTTTCGATTTTTTATGCTCCGCGCGTAAGAAACTATATGTACATGCAAACACACACTTCATAACTATATGCTAAACCAAACTGTATGTCTCTAGTATTTTAAATACTTTTTTTTACACATTTGTGGGTGTGGGGGGATTAGGGGAGCGGAATCCAAAATCTAACAAAAACCAAAATTGTATTAAATTAGTATCTATATAAATGCAAAAGATTTGGAGACTCTAACTCTGAAGATGAACGAGATTAATTCTATAGGCTGATTCCTCGATAATGTTTTATATCGATAACTCTGAAAATACAAGTTATTCGAATTTTTGTTCTGAAACAAAAAAACAATACGAACCTAACATAAAAAGAATTAACTCTAGCTCTTATATCTTCGGAAATCGACGCGTACAAACATACAGACAGGCGGACAGACGGCCATGGCTATTGTGGTCTGCCACGCCTCCTTCTGCCTGTTACATTATTTTAACAAAACCATTTTACCTTGATTTCCCATTTTCAATGGGTTCAGGGTATAAAAAGCTATGGCGGAATATCTACGCCCATTGGGGGCGTGGCAAATCGTGAATAACGTATCTTCTACACCTTTAAAGCTAGAATGCTGAAATTAGACATGTGAGTCAATGTTATGATTCTATGAAGCTTATACACATGAACACGCGTATGTTAGTTACGCAGTCTGAGTTTATTTTGTTTTTTCAATAACTCATCCCATTTCCAAATTATCGATAAAAAAATAAAAAATTCGTTTACATTTTTTAGGTTTTTTGGGCATATCTTCTACACCGTTTTAGCAAGAGACTTTAAATTTGAAAAATTTGAAAAAATTTCTAATACTAGAGAGACTTGCAATTTGGTAAATAGATACATTTAGATACTCTTAATCTACTCTGAAAATTTGGTAAGGATCATCTATCTATAAATGGAGGTATAAGCGTCAAAAATTCAGCCCACCCACCCCCAAACCACGGCACCAACTGCGCAGTTAGCAGAGCGCGGGCTCATATGTTCGTAAAGAATATCGCTTTTTTTTTGCAGGGTTCAGGGTATCTCGTAGTCGAGCCGTCTAGACTAGAGCCTTCTTACTTGTTGAACTTGGGTTGTCACCGCGACTATACATTGCAAATTGCAACTCTCTAGCTCATCAACTAGTATGATTACTGGCATATAGGCGGACAAATTTTCCGATTTGCCACGCCCAGACGGGCGGACGGACGGACAGCAAGACGTACATTGCTCAAAACTAATAGACTCTTTTTCCCTTTTTGGAAACAGAGTCTAAAAAGACGGAAGACTTGGCAGGGCATCATTACCGGGTCTTTTGTAGATTAGTCACTTATAATTAGCAACTTCTGTTGGACAGCAGACCCGACATTGTCTTGATGCAAAAGAAAATGAATTTAAAATATATTAATGAATAATCAAACAGAAACTTTACAAGCATTTGATTAAATTATATATCAAAGTAAATAACCAATCTAACCTAATCTTAATAGGACTATTAAATTTATTTAATAGTGAATGAAGCACAAGATGCTAATACCTTGAAAGAAAAATTGAAATTTGTCTCGATAAAAGTATCAAGTTTTAATATATATAAGTGAGCAATATCTTTCCTCTTAGCATTCATTCAACTTAATAAGTAATTTACGGTTTCGCCTTAATTTATGCGCATGCATAATTAAGAAGTGATTTTAGAGCTAATCCAAATCAGTCATTGTCCCATAAACTAGCCAAGTTCAATTAGCATATTTTTAAAATTTGCAAATTGTTAAATATTGCGCTTGACATTGGCGCAAGCTAGAATAGGTAAAAAGTAATATTAACACTGCTAAAAGGTAAACGTATCGGCTATGGAGTACCGTGTTCTTCTTCTATCCAAAATTCAAACCAAGTCACAAGTACTGGTACTTACCCACACATATGACTAAAGCATGTAAGAAAGCTCTAATCAAGATTGCTCGAGGCCTTTAATTAACTGACATTTGTGGACTCTGTTCCCAAAAAGTGAAAAAGAAAGTGTTGTCCGTCTGAAATTTGGCATGTATACTCGGGTTGACAGCCCAAGATCAATGAGCTATGGTAGATTATCTACGCCCACAGGGGCCGTGGCAAACCGCAAAAGTTGAGATCTCCTACAGTTTTAGAGCTATAGTCTTCAAAATTGGATGGTTCGGTTGCTAAAAACCTCCTCTATCGATGGTCCAAAAATATTTTATGGGCGTGGCATGTCTAAAAATACCCTGTAATTTTCGCATTTTTTTAGTGTAAGCTACCAAATTTTGCAGTTATCTTGCCCTCGGCTGTTTCTAAGAACTGGCCAAAAATTATGCGTCTACACCGACTGGAGCGTGGCAAATCGGCAAAGAAGTTTGTTGTGGCCAACCGCATAATTCATGCTTATAATAGCTTAGTAGTAATTGCTAAGATGGCAGAAAGCATTTTAACATAAATATAAAAATATGAATGATTTAAAAAAATAAAATTTATAACTTTTCGATTAATAAAAAAAAAGTTTCCAGCGGGACTCGAACCCAGGTCATCTTAAAATAACATGTAATCGTTAGCTAAACCTAAACAAGTTCACCGTTGCAAACTCTCGATTCAATCGCAATTCTATAACATGCAGACTTTGCGCGCACACTGTGTGTATACTCATATAGTATGTATAGGAAAAACGTTTGTTGTTTATCATGTACGTTTGCTAATTGCCGAAATATTTCGTTTATTAGATGTTTATTAAATAAATAAACGGCTCCTACGGTCACACAGAGTCCTCCTCCAGTTAGTTTTGCGCCTAGCGTCAACGTTCTTACTTGTTCTTCTTTAGGATTCTTTAATTAAATAAGCGGCGTTTTCTAACACTAGTTGATAAATGATAACCGGAAAATTATAATATCTCAGTATTCATAATTTCATACGTAAATTTAATCATTGTAATAATCTCGGTGTACAATCTACGCGAAAAACGAAATCCAAATTTTCGATAATTATCGATAAAGGAAAATGAGTCGATTTATCGAACAAATAAAATAAACTCGGACTGCGTATCTAACATTCGAGTACGCATGTAAATTTCAAGCAGTTTTTGCGATCTCGGCGTTCATACTGACGGACGGCAGACGGAACATGGTTGATATTGAATCGTCGTCCACTCGAAATAATATTATACTTAATGGGGTCTTGCTCCGCTTCTCTTCTGTCTGTTTATAGTACAATTTCACAAATCTTTAATATCCTGATGTTGTCCATTTTCAAATATTTCTATATGGTGGGGACGCATATAAGCAGTTTGTTGTGTGTCCAAAAATATTTTTAAGTGTCAACTAATAAATTGGAAAATTAAGTTTTTTGTTATTCTATAAGAAAATTGCTTATATCTGTATATTCATGGAGAATCATAAGTCGCAAATAACAGTTATCAGACTCACTTCTCTCATTCTACTCCCATATCTGTTCTACTCGAAAGAAACAGGAAAAAATACCACAACACTCCGTTAATCTGAGAAGAATTTTTTTGTTCCGTTTGTCTATCTTCGAACTTCGTCTGACAGTTGCGTTGAGCAAATTGCTTAATATTACTTTTTAAAGAAGACTTCTTTCGAGAGTAATAAGAATAGACTCTCGAGCACTGTAACTTATTCGAGGTGGAGATCTCAAATTCCACATTATACAATACATACGGCACATGCATTTGTTTTATGTAATTTTATGAGCCTTGAAAATGGTAATTCAGGGTATAATGGTTTTTGGTGAAAATGTATTTAACAAGCATTGGTAACGATCTGATAATTTGGAAATTGGGAGAGTTATCGAAAAAAACAAAATAAAACTCGTACTGCGTAACAGTTTTTCATGTGAAATTTTAAGCTCTCTAGCTTTTGTAGTTTCCGAAATCTTGACGTTCATACGGACGGACGGCGAACAGGGCTAGAGTCACTTTTTCCCTCGTCACTCTGTCAAGAATATATATACCTTCTGGGTTGCACGCCTCCTTCTGCCGTTTCTCATTTTTCAATGGTTCAGGTATAAAATGGAAATGAATTTTCGATAACTTTGAAATGGGATAGGTTATCGAAAAAACAAAATAAACTCGAACTGCGTAACTAACATACGAAAAATTATGTGAAATATCAGCTCTATAGCTTTTGCAGTTCCCGAAATCATCGACGTCATACGGACGGACGGACAGACGAACAGGGCTAGATCAATTTATTTTTTATGCTGATCAAGAATATATATACTTAATGGGTCTGCGACGTCCCTTTTGCCTGTTACATACATTTTTCACAAAACCATTATACCCTGAATTCCCCAATTTTCAATGGCATCAATGGTATAACAGTAAGAACGTTGCAGTTAGGCGCACTACTGCGATATCACTTTGTTCGCCATAGTGCATCTCTTTATATTTAATAACCTTATTAACGAACCATATTTCGGCATTAAGAAAAACGTACATTGTATGTATGTAACATACTACAATTTACACATGTACAACACTATACGAGTATACACAATTTCTAAGTATACATACAAAAGTTTGTATGCCAGATATTCTAAGATTGTGACGAATTGGGGATTTTTTCGATCGTTCCTTTAGTTTTTTTGTCACACGGCGCTCTAGTCAAGCATTGCAATTTCCTTATTTGGTTTTAGTTTTTAACGAAGCGCAGGTCCAGAGGGCAGGGCGGCTGTGGTAACACTATTCAGCTATACTTTAGGTTGCTTGTTTTCGAATCCCGCAAAAAACTTTTTTCAAAAATTATTTAATTTCTATTTTTTTTATATTGTATTTTATTATAAATGCTTGCTGCCAATTGATGATAATTTATAAACATACGCATATGAATTTTGTATTTAAGCAAAACTAAAACAATTTTTCCGATTTGCCACGCTGTGTGGCAAGCAGTTTTTCTATGCATGCATATATGTATGTATTTTTGTGTACACAGATGTTTGTAATTGTATACACATCCAAAAGTGTATACATATTGCAAGAATTGCGATTGTATTGTTTTGTTCGTCACAAGCTGCTGAATCAGCTGGTCAGCTGATCATCTGTGCATTGATTTAGGTTTAGCTAACGTACAATGTTGTTTTCAAGACTAGGTTTCGAATCCGGAAACTCCATTTTATTTATTAATCAAAAACTTATTCATTTTTTTTTAAAATTTATTAATATTATATATTTATGTTAAAATGCTTTGCCATCTTAAGCAATTCTACTAATTATTATATGCATGAATTATGCCAGTTTGGGCCACAACAAACTTCTTTGCCGCTTTGCCACGCCCCCCAGTGGGCGTAGACGCATAATTTTTGCCAGTTTCTTAGAAAAGGCCGAGGCTAACATTCGACTGCCAAATTTGGTTGCTTACATTCCAAAAATGCGAAAATTACAGGGTATTTTTCGATATGGCCACGCCCCCAAAGAGCTGAACGTTATTTTTGGGCAATCTATAGAGGAGACATTAGTAACTCAACCGTCCAATTTCAAGCTTCTAGCTCTAAAACTGTAGGAGATATAAACTTTTGCGGTTTGCCACGCCCCCTGTGGGCGTAGATATATCTCCATGCTTATTAGTCTTAGTGTTGTCAAACCGAGTATACATGCAAAAATTTCAAGTCTCTAGTGTCAATAGTGTTTGTTCAAAATATAGCCCAATTTTGAAAATCACTTATATATTACAGGTCCGATTTGCCACGGGCCCCCAATGGGCGTAGACATTATAACTTTTTGATCGATCTTCTTAAATCCAAACATTACTCACATGCAAACTTTCATCGTTCTAGCTTTAACGGGTAGAAGTACGTTTTTCCGATTTGCCACGCCCCACTGGGCGTAGATATATCCGATCCGCCATAGCTTTTTTGAACTTGGTTTTTCACCCCAGTATACATTGCAAGGTTGCAACTCTCTAGCTCATCATCTATAGATAACTTACTATGGGCGGAAGAGTTTTCCTATTTGCCACGCCCCTATTTGCGGATCGGGAACAATTTTTACAACAACTTTATAAGAGCATATATGAGTATATGTTTAAAATTCAAGTCTCTAGCTCTAATCGCCGAAATATTGGCGTTCATACGGACAGACGACAGCACGACGGACACTCTGCACAAAACCAATCATACTTTTTTCCCTTTGGGAACAAATATAAAACAATGTATGGCACACCATGGAAAACAAAGCAGAAGAGAAGCTACGGGTGAGGCCAAGGATTCAAACATCGCAACAAAGAAGGCAGCAGAATAAAGATGTAGAAGAAGTTGGCACAACAAAACGCATACGTCCTGTTGACCGTTAATATTAAAGCCGTGTGACGGTATCTCCTCTCTGCGAGTGTGTGTTGGCAACATACCTTACAGTTTCCATACATACATAGTTCCTATATTGGGTCAACATCAATGTATAAAGCGCCTTGACACCGCTGCATAGAAACGCAGCAACTCGTTGCAATTCCAAACTCCACTTCAAACTCACTGCAAAAACGGAAAGCGTTATAAGACAACAAACAGTTTCTGAGATAGAACAGAGTAAAGCGAGTGGTAAGGCAGGATCGCGGCGACGCCACAGTGGGGCCTTTGCTCATTTTGCTTCTCTCAAATCGAACCACGTAAGATATTTTAAAATTTTTAAGAAAGCATTCGACAGAGACTTCTTCAGCTTTAAATGAACTACATCAGGCGATACACAACAGGGTGCTTCACAGTTTTTTAGGCCAAACATGAGAAATGTGAACTTCGTCAAATGACTGGTTTTTCATGTAAAACAAATTTTTTTTTGTTTCAAAAATATTTGTATTATTTTTATAGAGGATGTTTAAAAAATAAATCATTTTAAAAAATTTATTTTTTTTATATATTTTTTTTTTTATTTATTTTTTTTTTTTATTTAGTTCTCTCTTAAAGTTGTCAATCCGTAGAAGCGTGGCAATATCTAATAAGCTTAAAGTTTCTGAACAATAATATTAATAATAGGTCTTGTTTTCTTCTATTTCAAAAAATATTTGCTTACAAATGGGCAGCATTAGGTAGACAAAACAAATAAAAACTGCAAATTGCAACGACCATTTACAAAAACCCAAACCCATCCAAACCGTTTGCCGTCGGCAATTCTACCTACTGCATTGGGCAGCGAACACAACGGCAACAACGTCCTTTTTTTGCGTATTTTTTTTTTTCGGTTTGCGGTTTGTTTTTTTGCCTGTTTTTTTTGTAGTTTTTGGCATAGAAAACCCCTGAGGGGTGGGTAGGGGCAGGCAAGTTTTAAGTTTTTTGAAGAGGGACCTCTTCTTTAACACGGTGGGATAAGTTGCTGCCTGGGACTCGGCGGGATCAGAAGATCAGTCCATCAAAGATGAAAAATAGTGTAAAATTAAATGATCACAATGTAACGTTAAGCTTGTTAATGACAAATCGGAACCACATAATCTTTTTTTTATATCATTAGAAATTAATTAATCTTTAAATCGCAACCAACATATAAACAATCGGTGCTGTATTTGTCTTGCAACTCGATTCACAAGTTGAGCATTTTTCACAAAAATGCGGTGTTGTGCAAAACTTTGCAAGTTTACCCAACTTTGAAGGCCATAACTACCTTTAAAAATTGGTGAGAATAAATCAAAAATCGTTTGGATCTGTCCATTCGGACACTTTCCATCCATATAGATCAACTTTTTGAAAATCGCTTTTCATCACTTTTCTGATTTTTGGGCCGCGACGCCGGCAGAGGCCCCACTGTGCGACGCCTATCAAGGTTATAATTGCCCCAATATACGTCGGCAGCGCCGCTAACTGTTTGAGTAAAGATCATACAATTCTATTCGCCGAAGCAAATCCACAATGTGAAAGATCGCACCGAAAGTAAAATACCTCTCGAAAAATCCAACTAAAAGAGGGTTGTCCCCCAATCGGTGTTTGAAGCCTTGTTATACGTTTTACGTATTTACTTTAACGTATTACTTACTGAACATTTTAAAGTTATGAAGTATTCTAAAATGAACAAGTGAGACTCTAGTCGAGACGGCTCGACTACTAGATACCCTGAACCCTGCGAAAAAGGTGATACTCTCACGCTCTGCTAACCGCGCAGTAGCTGCCGTGGCTTGGGGGTGGGTTGGGCTGAAGCTTTGGACGCCTATAACTGCATTTCTAGATGAACGATCTTCAGGAAATTTTCGGGGTAGATTAAGAGTATCCAAATGTATCTATGTGCCAAATTGCAAGTCTCTAGTATTTGAAATGTTTTTTTTTTTTTTTTTTTTTTTTTTTTTTTTTTTGCAAATTGGGGGCGAAGGGGGCGTGGCATCTAAAATTACATAATCTGCATATCCATAATATCTATCTAAATAAACAATAAAATTTGAAGTCTCTAGCTAAAACGGTGTAGAAGTTATGTCCAAAAAACCTAAAAAAAAAAAAAAAAAAAAAAAAAAAAAAAAAAAAAAAAACAAGTAAAACAAGAAAACTCAAGTCGAGAGTGCTCGACTAGATAATACCCTGAACCCAATTTTAATAAAATAAATTCATAATCTGTACTGTGATCGCAATCGCAAGTAACAGACTAATCGTTTTACAGAACACAATTGAAGCTTCAGTGATGAATAATGTCTAAAATCTGTTAAACATGTTCCTTTAGTTATTGCACCCACATAAATGAATGATAATCAATCAGACAATTACTATTTATCACCATAGCTTGAGAATACAGATATTTTAAAAATCATTACTCAATATGGATAAATCGGAAAGTATAGATAAGAATGTATTCGTGTAACATTCAAAATGTATGTACATGTATATATAGTACAAATGTGTGTACGCATTGCCTAAAAAAAAAAAAAAATTAATAGATGGCGCTTATATTAGTTGAAATTCGAAAAATTTTATATTATTAAATATCATTAAAAATAGAGCCAACAAATAGACGTTCCTCGATTAACACGCATCATCTTAATTAACGCAGACACTTCATAATTGTAAAAGAAATATATCAATGCCACTCGAAGCTGTAATAGCCATAATAAATAAGTTCACTGCTAAAGCGCCGTCTAGCAAGTTTAAATTCTTAGACCATGCTAGGCTAGTTTTGTGTATATGTGTGCATACATACATATAGGAAAACTCTTACCGCAGATGTCACGTGCTTTTGTTATTTGGGCAAACTTTCTGTTCATTATTTTCTGTTGACTTAACGGAATAAAATATAATTGAAACAAAAACACTTTCAGAAATGATGCTATTAAATATTTGAAATAAAAAAAAAAAAAAAAAAAAAAAAACGCAGCCTATTCACAATTAGTTAAACTAGCAACTGACTTTCAAAGGTATCAAATACAAAAGAATAAAAAAGAATAAATAATAATAAAAAAAAAGTATATATATAAAAAAGAAATTAAGAATGGCTCAGGCGGGACTAGAACCTGCGACACCCACATTCGTTGCATCTGCTTAGCCATCTATGTACATATGTATGTACACCACGGCTCACCTAAACGGCAGAGTAGCGAAAACGAATTAAATTCGCCATATACGAAAGAATCACTAAAGCAGTGGCTGAAAATACAAATACAATTCAAAGACAATGCTAACGCAATTCAAAAACAATTGTGATTCTTAGAATATACACGCATGGCAACATAGAAAACGGCCCAAGATTTTTTGTGTGTATATGTGCACACGCATACGAAAATTGATTTGCATTGCTCAACGTTGCTTGCATTTCCATTGTTATTTTAATTGTTTTAAAGTTTTTATACCCTGAACCCATTGAAAATGGGAATTCAGGGTATAATGGTTTTGTGAAAATGTATGTAACAGGCAGAAGGAGAAGCCGCAGACCCCATAAAGTATATATATTCTTGATCAGCATAAAAAAATAAGTTGATTGAAGCCCTGTCCGTCTGTCCGTCCGTCCGTCCGTCCGTCCGTCCGTCCGTCCGTCCGTCCGTCCGTCCGTCCGTATGAACGTCGAGATTTCGGAAAACTACAAAAGCTAGAGAGCTGAAATTTCACATGAACATGCGTATGTTAGCTACGCAGTACGAGTTTATTTTGTTTTTTCGATAACTCATCCCATTTCCAAATTATCGATAATAAAATCGAGAATTCGTTTCCATTTTTTAGGTTTTTTGAGCATAACTTCTACACTGTTTCAGCTAGAGACTTCAAATTTGTTTATTTAGATAGATATTATGGATACGCAGATTATGTAATTTACAGATTTTGGATGCCACGCCCCCTTCGCCCCCAATTTAAAAAAAAACGCATTTTTAAATACTAGAGACTTGCAATTGGGCACATATATAGATTTAGATACTCCTAATCTACTCTGAAAATTTCATCAAGATCGTCCATCTAGAAATGGAGTTATAAGCGTCCAAAGTTCAGCCCAACCCACCCCCAAGCCACGGCAGCAACTGCGCAGCTAGCAGAGCGCGCGCATCTAAGTGCGTAAAGAAGAAGAGTATCACTTTTTTGCAGGGTTCAGGGGATCTCGTAGTCGAGCCGTCTCGACTAGAGCCTTCTTACTTGTTTAAATATATAATGGAATGTAATGAGAGTTTCAGCATATGATCTACATATTCTATTTAACATTTTACGTTTTTTTTAGAAATTATAACTCTTTTACAATTACCTTTACATGTACAAATATGTACGATCGCAGCCACACGCTGATCTACGCTTGTACACATATACATACATACATACATATGTACATACAGTGGGTAACATTAATATTCGGTTTTTTTATTTTTGCAACTTCAAACGCAAATAAAACAAACTATTTAATTAAATAAAAAAGTGTAAGTGGCAAGTTTTAGATTGAAAAATTACCTTTTCAGAGAGGTATACATAAAGGTATTATATTTAACATAACTAATAGAAATTATACATAAACAAGAAAAACACCAAATTTGGCGTTACATTAATATTCGGTTTTTTCTTAAACAACTATCAAAATTCGAGTTTTTCTGAAAAATTGATCATATATAATACTTGATATGGTATCCATTATTCTCTATTATGTCCTTAAGAAATTTTGACACATTGTTAATTTTTTATTGTTGTGTCCTTGGAGCCGATTTTGGCCCGCTCTTCCTGCAGCCGTGTCTTTATGGCAGATATTGTTGATATCGGCATTCTTTGAGCTTGGCAGTCCAACTTGATCTACAAATTCTCTATGGAATTGAGATCTGGGGATTGAACTAGTGTTTCCAAGAGGTTTGGCAATTGAAAAGCAACCAGGACATGACTTTATAGTGGGGATCATTTTCCTGTTACAGCTTAAATGTGTCTAAAATACCCATTTTTTCAGTCAACTGCTTAAAATTTTCTTTCAACATGTTTTGAATAGTAATCTCGGGTCGTCATGCCATCTATAAAACCCAAATTTCCTGCTCCCTTGGTGGAAATGAAGCCCCAAATTATAACGAAACCTTTGCCGTGCTTTACGGTTTTCATTAAATATTTTTTTTCAGCTTCATATTAACTTTATACCACATCCTGGGCTTTCCATAACTTCTAAACAAATTAAATTTGCTTTTGTCCAGGAATATTATGTCACCCGACCAAATCTGGTCGACTTTGGAGTAGTCTGAGGCTAGCAATATCCTTTATTTCCGCATACGGTCAGAAAAGAATGGATTTTTCATAGCAATTAAGCTATTGTACCCATGTGTTATTTCTGGTACACCAAATTTATCAAGCTGAATCGAGTTTTCTATAATCGGCAATGAGTTCAGCTTTTAATTCTGGAGCACTTGGTCAAGGATTGTCTTTTACTTTCCTTACAATCTCGGTATATCCTCGGAGAGTAAGTTTTTTAGGTTGACTAATTTGCTTAATTGAGGCGAGCCTTCACTCATTTCTGAAACTTTGGGGGATGTCTTATTATTATTTAGCTTATTTTTCAGAATTCAAGTAATTTCAGCTAAACTTTGCCCTCCAACTGCACCTGGAGCTCAAGTTTTCGCTGCTCCAACGATGAAATTGGTCCTTTTTGGCCTATTGTGTATTGCAGCTAAGGAATTCAGTTTTGCGCTAATTTTTATACTTTGTTCCCGAAGGGGAAAAAGTATATTGGGTTTGTGCAATGTCCGTCTAGCTGTCCGTCCGTCTGTCCGTCTGTCCGTATGAACGCAATATTTTTCGGCGCTATTAGAGCTAGAGACTTGAAATTTTAAACATATAATCATATATGCTCCCGAATTATAAAGTGTTAAAATTTTCCCGATCCGCCCACTAGGGGCGTGGCAAATCGGAAAACTCTTCCGCCCATAGTCAAGTTATCATACTAGATGATGAGGTAGAGAGTTGCAATTTGGAATGTATACTCGGGGTGACAACCCAAGATCAAAAAGTTATGGCGGATATATCTACGCCCATTGGGGGCGCAAATCAAGAAAAACGTATCTTCTACACCGTTAAAGCTAGAACGCTGAAATTTTGTATGTGAGTTAATGTTATGATTCTAAAAAGATCGATCAAAAAGTTATATGTCTACGCCCATTGGGGGCGTGGCAAATTTAGCATGTATACTCGGGTTGACAACCCAAGACCAATAAGCTATGGTAGATATATCTACGCCCACAGGGGGCGTGGCAAACGCCCTACAGTTTTAGAGCTAGAAGCTTGAAATTTGGAAGGTTCAGTTACTAATGTCCTCCTCTATCGATGACCCAAAAATAATTTTTCAGCCTCTTTGGGGGCGTGGCATATCGAAAAATAACCTGCAATTTTCGTATTTTTGGAATGTAAGCAACCAAATTTTGCAGGCATGTTAGCCTCGGCTCTTTCTAAGAACTGACAAATTATGCGTCTACGCCCACTGGGGGCGTGGGAAATCGGCAAAGAAGTTTGTTGTGGCCAACTGCATAATTCATGCATATAATAGCTTAGTAGCAATCGCTAAGATGGCAAAAAGCATTTTAACATAAATATAATAATATTAAAAAATTTAAAAAATAAAATTTATAAGTTTTCGATTAATAAATAAAAAGTTTCCAGCGGGATTCGAACTCAGGTCTTTTGAAAATAACATGTAATCGTTAGCCAAACTTAAATAAATTCACAGCTGATCAGCAGCTTGTGACAAAACAAAACAATACAATCGCAATTCTTGCTATATGTATACACACTTGGATGTGTATACACATACAAACATCTGTGTACACATACATACATATATAGAAAATCTGCTTGCCACACAGCGTGGCAAATCGGAAAGCATAAAGCAGTTTTAGTTTTTGCTTAAATGCACAATTCATATGCCTATGTATGTTTATAAATTAATTGGCAATCAATTGGCAGCAAGCATTTTATAACAAATATACAAATATAAAAAAAATTAAATTAAAAAATAATATTTTTTGAAAAAAGTCTAATTTATTACAATTTCGGTTTTTGTCAGATTTTGGATTCCAGTCCCCACTTCGCCCCACCACCACCAAATGTGAAAAAAATGCATTTCAAATACTAGAGACATGCAGTTTGGTTTAGCATATAGATATGAATATCATAATCATAATCTGAAGAAATCAATACGATTGTCCATCTAGAAACAGAATTATGAATCATTAAAGTTTTCTCATCAAAACCCATGCGACGCAGCAACAAAGGCAGCGAGACAGCAAGACGCTTGCAATGCTTACACACATGCATACACACATACATGCCTACAAGCGTAGATCAGCGTCTATGCGTGCAGAAGCGAATAGAATAATTCTTGGAATATTATTCGTTCGAAGAAGGGCTCAGGGGATTTCGTAGTCGAGCCGTCTCGACTACAGCTTTCTTACTTGTTTTAATAAATAGCTTGTTTTATTTGCGTTTGAAGTTGAAAAAACAAAAAACCGAATATTAATGTTACCCACTGTATGTATATATGTACGCCTGCAATGCGTCTTGCTGTCTCGCTGCCTTGCTTGGGTTTTGCTGCGAAAACTTTATTGACGAATAATTCTGTTTCTAGATGGACAATCGTATTGATATGTTCAGATTAAGATTATGATATTCATATCTATATGCGAAACCAAACTGTATGTCTCTAGTATTTGAAATGCATTTTTTACACAAAAAACGAAATTGTATTAAATTAGTATCTATATATATGCAGCAAACTTGGACTCTAACTCTAAAGCTGAATAAGCTAGAATTTTATAGCTGGTTCCCGATAAATTCGTTTATCGATAACTTTACAAATATACAAGTTATCGTATTTATGATACAAACTCGTACTACGGCTGCAATATACAGACCTAACACAACAAGTAAGAAGGCTCTAGTCGAGACGGCTCGACTACGAGATACCCTGAACCCTGCAAAAAGGGTGATACTCTTCTTCTTTCCGCACTTATGAGCGCACGCTCTGCTAACTGCGCAGTTGCTGCCGTTGCTTAGGGGTGGGTTGGACTGAAATTTTGACGCTTATAACTCCATTTCAATGTGGATGACCCTTACGAAATTTTCAGAGTAGATTAAGAGTATCTGAATCTATCTATTTACCAAGTTGCAAGTCTCTAGTATTTGAAATTTGTTTTTTTCCAAATTGGAGGCGAAGGGGGCGAGGCATCCAAAATCTAAAAATACAAAATTTGTGTATTCATAATATCTATCTAAATATATTAAGTTGTAGTCTCTAGCTAAAACGGTGTAGAAGTAACGCCCAAAAAACCAAAAAAAATTTAAACGAATTTTCGATTTTTTATCGATAATTTGGAAATGAGATGAGTTATCGAAAAAACAAAACAAACTCGAACTGCGTAGCTAACATACGAGTATTCATGTAAAATTTCAGCGCTAGCTTTTGTAGTTTCCGAAATCTCGACGTTCATGCGGACGGACGGACAGTTGGACAGGGCTAGATCAACTTATTTTTCGATGCTGATCAAGAATATATATACTTTATGGGGTCTGCGACGTCTCCTTCTGCCCGAATTCCCATTTTCAATGGGTTCAGGGTATAAAAAGGCACAACGCCTGCAGCTGGCAGAAATCTACGAAAGAGAGATGAATACACGGCGTTAAACGTTGAACGTTGAATGCCATTGCGGTGCTTGCCCACATGACGTTGAATGTAACATAATACGCGTTGTCGCTGTGGCCAGGTTGGAGAAATTGTGCCAATTTGCTTGCCGCACAAGGCAAAATATATGAGGGCTAACAACCAAGTACACCACAACTCTATAGCGGCATGATGACAGAAATGCTTTTCTAAGAGTACTAGCTGCAATAGCAAAACTAAAATCCTCTATATTTCTCTTTGTCGCTCTCTTTCTCCCTCCCTTATATATATATATATATATATATATATATATATATATATATATATATATATATATATCTTGGTTACCTTGGTTACCATGAACCGCAACTGCTAAGTTCGTGGATCACCGGAACTCAACCAGTTCTGAATTCAGACGAAGTGGCAGCAGCCACCAGACAATCTTTATGTACTGCATTAAATTTGATGTGCTATAGTCGCCAAATATGACCTTATGCATAAATATTAATCAGCTCATCCTTTACAAAATTTAACAACTAAGAGTGCTCTTATAGAACCCTAATATAAGTTATCCTGAAGACCGATCTATACGATACATGATCTTCATAATGGGTTATATTAAAAAAATTAAAAATTTATTTTATTTATTTTATTTATTTGACCCAACCCCTCCCTGCCTTTATAATCGTCTTTCGAACGAATAATATTCCAAGAATGCTTCGTTTCGATTCTTCACGCGTAAAACTAGGTACACACGATGCACACAATTTGCAGCAAGTTGATTGCTGCAATCAAATTTGCACGTTTGAACACGAGTGCAAACATTTTGCTGCAAACAAAAAATTTGCAATAACTGTTTGCGACAACTTTTTTTGCTTGTCGTCTGAATACAGAATTTTATCAAAAACTTGGTTGCGTCAGTTGCTTGCTTGTTTGCATGTGCTGTTTGCTTTCAGTCGCAATAGTGCAGTAAGCAAAGCGCTTAAATTCTTAAAAAATGACGTCAGAAATAATTATAAAATTCAAAATTTAGTACATAATAAAATTTATTGAAAATATCAGAGTAATTGATTATTTCAAATGAGTGTCACTTGCAAGCAATGCAAACAAAAAATGAAAACACGTGTAGACATTAACGCAATATATTGCACGAAATACCCATGCAAAAGTTTGCGTGCAAAACACAAATTGATTGATTAAAGTAATTTGCATGCAATATTTGCATTGGTGTGAACATTTGTGCAAACTTTTGCTGCAAATTATTTTTAACTTTAACAAATTGTTTGCATCGTGTGTACCTAGGTTAAAAAAAATTGTACATGCAAAATCACGAGCACACACACACGCTGATTTATGCTTGTACGCCTGTATATGTGTAAGCATTGCAGGCGGCTTGCTGTCTCGCTGCATTTGTTGCTGGGCGGACAATCGTATTCAACTGCTCAGACTATTATCATGACATATATATCTTCCAAACTAAACTGTATGTGTCTAGTATTTGAAATACATTTTTTACACATTTGGGTGCCCGGAATTCAAAATCTGACAAAACCCGAAATTGTATTAGATTATTATCTACATAAATGAAAAAGACTTGGAGACTCTAACTCTGAATATGAACGAGATATAATTCTATAGCTGATTCTCGATAAATGTTTGATCGATAACTCTGAAATAATCAAAGTTAGCGAACGAATACGGACCTAACACAAATCGACGCGTTCATACATACGGACGGACACACGGACATGGCTATATCAACTTTTCTCGTCTGATCAAGAATATATATACTTTATGGGGTCTGCCACGCCTCTTTCTGCCTGTTACATACATTTAACAAAACCATTATACCTTGATTTCCCATCTTCAATGGACAGGGCTCACTCAATTTATTTTTATACCCTGAACCCATTGAAAATGAGAATTCAGGGTATAATGGTTTTGTGAAAATGTATGTAACAGGCAGAAGGAGAAGTCGCAAACCCCATAAAGTATATATATTCTTGATCAGCATAAAAAAATAAGTTGATTGAGCCCTGTCCGTCTGTCCGTCCGTCCGTCCGTCCGTCCGTCCGTCCGTATGAACGTCGAGATTTCGGAAACTACAAAAGCTAGAGAGCTGAAATTTCACATGAACATGCGTATGTTTAGCTACGCAGTACGAGTTTATTTTGTTTTTTCGATAAGCTCATCCCATTTCCAAATTATCGATAAAAATTCGTTTCCATTTTTTAGGTTTTTTGGGCATAACTTCTACACTGTTTCAGCTAGAGACTTCAAGTCTAAAAATTACATCTAGAAGAAAAGTGCGCATGCTAAAAGCATATAACAACTAGAACTCTGGTAACTCTTTTCCAGATGTAACGTGTTGTTTCTCATTGTTATTATTTTCTACCTTATAGATAAATATTTTAAACATGTTTTCATGTAAATTCCCACGCATATTCTGTAGCTGGTAATAAACATAATAGTTTTTTGTGGTTTTGAGAGGTCTGGTTATTGCTAGAGATGGAGAAACTGTAGTTCTTCAATTCATTCTTCGTCTTCCAGTAGCCAAGTACCCTTGATGTTATTTCGCAGTTGAGTTCTCATAGGTTAGCTTGGGATTGAACGATGGATAGGGAAAAAGAAATGCGCGTTATTTGCTGAGTTAAAGTACTCAAGTTAAAGTACTCAAGTTAAAGTACCTGCCGAGCATCTATTTAATAGAAAATATACGCGAAGAACTTCTTAGTCTTCTGATTCTGTATACTTTATGTGGGTCGAAATATAATGTTATCTGATTTAACTCTTCCTACATGAAATATATTGTATATAAATGATTTTTATTTATTTCTTATTTTCTAAAATGTTTAGAATATTTATGATAAGGCAAACAGAAAATGCATTTTCGGCGTAGCGGAAGCTTTGTTATTTGAAGTGTGCCAGACGAACAGAAAAGAAAACAAACAAGTAAGAAGGCTCTAGTCGAGACGGCTCGACTACGAGATCCCCTGAACCCTGCAAAAAAGTGATACTCTTCTTCTTTACGCACTTAGATGCGCGCGCTCTGCTAACTGCGCAGTTGCTGCCGTGGCTTGGGGGTGGGTTGGGCTGAACTTTGGACGCTCATAACTCCATTTCTAGATGGACTATCTTTATGAAATTTTCAAAGTAGATTAAGAGTATCTAAATCTATTTATATGCCAAATTGCAAGTCTCTAGTATTTGAAATGCGTTTTTTTCAAATTGGGGGCGAAGGGGCGTGGCATCAAAAATCTATAAATTACATAATCTGCGTATCTATAATATCTATCTAAATAAACAAATTTGAAGTCTCTAGCTGAAATAATGTAGAAGTTATGTCCAAAAAACCTAAAAAATGGAAACGAATTTTTTATATCGATAATTTGGAAATGGGATGAGTTATCGAAAAAACAAAATAAAACTCGTACTGCGTAGCTAACATACGCATGTTCATGTGAAATTTCAGCTCTCTAGCTTTTGTAGTTTCCGAAATCTCGACGTTCATACGGACGGACGGACGGACGGACGGACGGACGGACGGACGGACAGACGGACAGGACTCAATCAACTTATTTTTTTATGCTGATCAAGAATATATATACTTTATGGGGTCTGCGACTTCTCCTTCTGCCTGTTACATACATTTTCACAAAACCATTATACCCTGAATTCCCATTTTCAATGGGTTCAGGGTATAACAAGTAAGAAGGCTCTAGTCGAGACGGCTCGACTACGAGATCCCCTGAACCCTGCAAAAAGGTAATAGTCTTCTTCTTTACGCACTTATGACCGCGTGCTCTGCTAACTGCGCAGTTGCTGTCGTGGCTTGGGGGTGGGTTGGGCTGAACTTTGGACGCTTATAACTCCATTTATAGATGGACTATCTTTATGAAATTTTCAAAGTAGATTAGGAGTATCTAAATCTATCTATATGCCAAATTGCAAGTCTCTAGTATTTGAAATGCGTTTTTTTCAAATTAGGGGCGAAGGGGGCGTGGCATCTAAAATCTGTAAATTACATAATCTGCGTATTCATAATATCTATCTAAATAAACAAATTTGAAGTCTCTAGCTGAAACAGTGTAGAAGTTATGCCCAAAAAACATAAAAAATGGAAACGAATTTTCGATTTTTTATCGATAATTTGGAAATGGGATGAGTTATCGAAAAAACAAAATAAACTCGTACTGCGTAGCTTACATACGCATGTTCATGTGAAATTTCAGCTCTCTAGCTTTTGTAGTTTCCGAAATCTCGACGTTCATACGGACGGACGGACGGACGGACGGACAGACGGACAGGGCTCAATCAACTTATTTTTTTATGCTGATCAAGAATATATATACTTTATGGGGTCTGCGACTTCTCCTTCTGCCTGTTACATACATTTTCACAATACCATTATACCCTGAATTCCCATTTTCAATGGGTTCAGGGTATAAAAAGAGTGTATTGGTGTTCTGCAATGTACGTCTTGCTCTCCGTCCGTCCGTCCGTCTGTCCGTATGAACGCAATATTTTTCGGAGCTGTTAGAGCTAGAGACTTGAAATTTTGAACATATACTTATATATGCTCCCGAATTATAAAGTGTAAAAATTTTCCCGATCCGCCCACTAGGGGCGTGGCAAATCGGAAAACTCTTGCGCCCGTATGCCAGTAATCATACTAGATGATGAGCTGGAGAGTGGCAATTTGGAATTTATACTCGCGGTGACAACCCAAGTTCAGAAAACTATAGTGGATATATCTACGCCTATTAGGGGCGTGGCAAATCGGGAAAAACGTATCTGCTACACCGTTAAATCTAGAACGATTAAATTTCGCATGTGAGTTAATGTTATGATTCTAAGAAGAAATCGGGAAAAACGTATCTTCTACACCGTTAAAGCTAGAACGCTGAAGTTTCGCATGTGAGTTAATGTTTTTCTTCTAAGAAGATCGATCAAAAAGGTTTATGTCTACACCCATTGGGGGCGTGGCAACTAGAACCTGATATATAGTGATTTTTCAAATTGTGCTATTTTTTGAACACTATTGACTAGAGACTTGAAATTTGGCATGTGTACTCGGGTTGACAACCAAAGATCAATAAGCTATGGAGGAGCGTCGCAAATATAAAAATAATATAAAAATAAAACAAGTAAGAAGGCTCTAGTCGAGACGGCTCGACTACGAGATACCCTGAACCCTGCAAAAAATGTGATACTCTTCATCTTTACGCACTTATGAGTGCGTGCTCTGCTAGCTGCACAGTTGCTGCCGTGGCTTGGGGATGGGTTGGGCAGAGTAGATTAAGAGTATCTAAATCTATGTGCCAAATTGCAAGTCTCTAGTATTTGAAATGCGTTTTTTTTCATATTGGGGGCGAAGGGGGCGTGGCATCTAAAATCCGTAAATTACATAATCTGCGTATCCCTCATATCTATCTAAATAAACTAAATAAATTTGAAGTCTCTAGCTGAAACAGTGTAGGAGTTATGTCCAAAAAACCTAAAAATGTAAACAAATTTTCAATTTTTTATCGATAATTTGGAAATGGAATGAGTTATCAAAAAAACAAAACAAACTCGTACTGCGTAGCTAACATACGAGTGTTCATGTCAGCTCTCTAGCTTTTGTAGTTTCCGAAATCTCGACGTTCATACGGACGGACGGACGGACAGACGGACAGGGCTAGATCAACTTATTTTTCGATGCTGATCAAGAATATATGTATATACTTTATAGGGTTTGCGACGTCTCCTTCTGCCTGTTACATACAGCCTGCCTGTTACATACAGCCTGCCTGTTACATACATACATACATTTTCAATGGGTTCAGGGTATAAAATATGTATAAGTTTTCGATAAATAAACAAAAAGTTTTCAGAGGGATTTGAACCCAGGTCTTCGGAAAATAACATGTAATTGTTACCTAAACCTAAACAAGTTCACTGTTACGAAATTCTTAGCATGCAACATTTGTAAGTAAGCATATAAAGTCGATTGTTGCTTGCCATGTACGTTTTCTAATTGCCGAAATATTTTGTTTATTAAATGTTTATTAAATAAAATAAATAAATTAAATAAAGCAACGTTCTTACTTGTTTTTTTTTATGATTATGATTTTCACAATAATCATTATTAGTATTAAATATGTATATATATAGTATTATATATATATATGTATATATCATTTTTATCACACAAACATTATATTTGCCAATATGCCATGAACTTTGACCTTTCCATTCTTCTTTGTATTTTGCCACAGCCAAGTTTAAATTTAAGCAACGTTTCTTTCTCATGATGTCATTTTTAAACCCGGTTCCAATAAGCAGTTTTACCAACACAAAAATCTTATATTAAAGTGATTAGCAATGGGAGGTAGAGGGTAAACAATAAAATGTGCTCTAACCGGAAATTATCTGCAACACTGGGAAACATTTTTTTCTCCATGCATTCAAATTTACAATTTTATCGATATGACAGAAATGGGATAAACTGCTGGCCGATAAATCATAGAGTCCATAAGGAAACAAGTAAGAAAGCTGTAGTCGAGACTGCTCGACTACGAAATCCGCTGAGCCCATCTTCGAACGAATCATATTCCAAGAATGCTTCGTTTCGATTCTCCACGCGTAAGAAACTACATGCAAAATTGGGGACCAGAATCCAAAATCTGACAAAAACCGAAATTGTAATAAATTAGTATCTATGTACATACATATGTATGTATATACATAAGTGCAAAAGATTTGGAAACCCACTGGAGTAAATCGACTTCGCTCGCGTCCTGTTCATAAATATACATACATATGTATATGCATTTGACATATACATTCGATTTGACACTTTATATTTCGGGAGCATACATGAGTATGTGGTCTAAATTTCAAGTCTCTAGCTCTAATAGCGCCAAAAAATATTGCATTTATATGGACGGACGGGCGGACATTGCACAAAACCAATATACTCCTCTTCCCTTTAGGAACAGAGTATAAAAAAGCTCCATTCTTAGCGCCGTAAATTCAGTTGTCCCAAACTTAACTCAGAAAAAACAAAATATTTATTTCTTTCCCATTTTCTCTGAGTATTGAATTCCTGTCTGCCAAGGAAACCTACACAAATTTAGCACAAATATCTTCGGTGTGAGTGTGTATTAATTTATATATATTTTTGTACGTCTATATATATGTATGTATAGTATGCATAGCGCCTATTTTCATCTATTTTCTTTTATTTTCACATGTGTTGCTCTATTTTTATTGCGCATTTCAGCGTTGTTAGCTTCTTTACCATATATATTATGAATATACATACATATGTGTATGTATAGAAGTTCATTTTAAGTTTTCTTTGCATTTATTTTATATTTTTTCGTTGCTACACAATTTGTTTGCTACATTTTGGTCATTGTTTTGAATTGCTGTATGTTCTGATATACAATCTTACATATGTATACATATGTATATATTTTCCACAAGAAAATATGTATTATATATACATATATTTAATAATATCTAGCTATGTAATTTAAAGGGACCACAAATTAACATTTATTAAAATTTCAAGTTCTCAGCTTGAAGATCATTTTAATGACTTCAGCCTTAACAAGTATGAAATCAAATTGTTTTAGTTATATTTTTATACCCTGAACCCATTGAAAATGGGAATTCAGGGTATAATGGTTTTGTGAAAATGTATGTAACAGGCAGAAGGAGACATCGCAGACCCAATAAAGTATATATATTCTTGATCAGCAGAAAAAAATAAGTTGATTGAGCCCTGTCCGTCTGTCTGTCCGTATGAACGTCGAGATTTCGGAAACTACAGAAACTATAGAGAGCTGAAATTTCGCATGAATACTTAGTTACGCAGTACGAGTTTATTTATTTATTTTATTTTATTTATTTATTTATTTATTTATTTATTTTTTTTTTTTTTTTTTTTTTTTTGATAACTAATCCGATTTCCTAATTATTTTCCTTAGTATCTTCTATCTTCTATATATATAAAAATAAGTCGGGTTTTCCGATCTGATGATGATTAACTCAAACGCACGAACCGATTTCCACGGTTTTGCATTTGTTGGAAAGTTCTCGGGATCCATGAGGTTAATAGATAAGAAAAACATAAAAATAAGTTGGACTTCCCTTCCTGACGGTACAAATTCAGCTCATAACACTCTGTTCAGTTAATTTCATTATGATTTTTTTTTTTAAACGCTTAGTTCACTATGACGCTTACGTAAAATCGGTACTGTGAAATTGGGTATTTGAGATTAAAGTTATTCGTTTCCTAACAGTTCGTTTGGAAGCATTAAATTAATCACGTGTATTGTGAAAATTTTTAATCAGCTTCAACAGCAGGTATTTGTTCTTAAGGTGGTAAGTTGAACTGTGTAAATTATACGGATCGTGCATTTAAGGTTAAATTCACAAGACTCTCCTTAGTCAACGTCGGATCAAAAAACAAAAAATGTGCTTTACCAACGAGCACTTCAATGAAAAGGATAATTTGCGGACACGCTTTGATTTTGGTTTCACTTTCAGAGAAGTTCAACTAAATTTCATTTTTGTAATCAAAATGAATTCATTACTGTTGTGAAATGAAATACAGTTTTTCTTTTTCAAATATCGAACAACAACAAAATTTATCTTCATCTTTCAATACCCAAACGGAATGTTACAAAAAAAAAATCCATCTGTTGGCGAAGTGGAGTTCGCCGGGTTTTCTAGTTACGTATATATAATATATTTTCAAATATATAAATTTAAATTCTCTAGCGCAAACGGTGTAGAAGTTATGCTGAAGAATTCCTGTTTTCAATGGGTTCAGGGTATAAGAAAATTAATTTGAATAACAACATTGGGTGCACAATTAAAGTTAATTTACACATTTGACTTACCATAAAAAAACCATTAGAAGCTGAATTTGCCAAGTCTGCAGAGAAAAGAAATTTAAATTTAGATTATTTACTATGTTCGATTTCACAAACACATAACTAACTAAAAATAAACCTTTTTCTACATATATAATGAAAGTTTAAAATGAGTTCATTTGAATTAGCCACACGCTTATTATCGATAATTAGGAAATGGGATGAGCTCTCTAGTTTTTGTAGTTTCCAAAATCTCGACGTTTATATGGACGGACGGACGAGCAGACGGTCAGGGCTATATCAACTTATTTTTTGTGCGGGTATAATTTAAAACAAGTAAGAAGGCTCTAGTCGAGACGGCTCGACTACGAGATACCCTGAACCCTGCAAAAGAAGTGATACTCTTCTTCTTTCCGCACACATAGACGCTGATCTACGCTTGTAGGCATGTATGTGTGTATATATGTGTGTATGCATGTGTGTATGCATGTGTGTAAGCATTGCAAGGGTCTTGCTGTCTCGCTGCTTTGCTGCTGCGTCGCATGGGCTTTGATGGGAAAGCTTTGATGATTAATAATTCTGTTTCTAGATGGGCAATCGTATTGATATCTTCAGATTATGATTATGATATTCATATCTATATGCTAAACCAAACTGCATGTCTCTAGTATTTGAAATGAATTTTTTCACATTTGGGGGTGGTGGGGCTAAGTGGGTACCAAAATCTGACAAAAACCAAAATTGTTTTAAATTAGTATCTACATATATATGCAGAAGACTTGGAGACTCTAACTCTAAAGATGAATTAGCTTAAATTTTATAACAGGTTCCCGATAAGTTCGTTTATCGATAACTTTGCAAATATACAAGTTATCAAATTTCTGAAACAAACTCGTATTGCGCGTGCAATATACGGACCTAACACAAAAAGAATGAACTCTCTAGCTTTTGTATACGGACAGACGGACATGGCTATATCAACTTTCCTCGTCACCCTGATCAATAATATATATACTTTATGGAGTCTGCCACGCCTCCTTCTTCCTATTACATACTTTTAACAAAACCATTATGCCCTGATTTCCCATTTTCAATGGGCTCAGGGTATAAAAATGCCGCGTCTTAGGAGACGCGTGAAACGGCTAGATCAGAGATGAACAGAGGAATAATCTTCGAATTGCAAAAAGAAATGGTTCAAATGGTTGATTTGAATCGAGCAGCGTTTCGATGTGATTGCACCATCGATTACGAATTGCATCCTTTAGTTTGCATTGGTCCAATGGACGTTGTTTGCCAGCATTGTGGCGCATTGAAGTTTGCTGGTGAAACGCCCGGTTTGTGATGCCTTAGTGGTAAAGTGACATTGCCATTAGCAGTCCCGCCACCAGAGCCATTGCGTTCCCTGCTTTATGGCGAAACATTAGAATCACGACATTTTCTAGTGAACACTCAAAAATACAATGCCTGTTTCCACCAAATGACTTCATTTAGGGCGGAAATTATTAAAGAACACGGATATAATCCGACATTTAAGGTAATTTACGTTAAAACAAGTAAGAAGGCTCTAGTCGAGAAGGCTCGACTACGAGATACACTGAACCCTGCAAAAAAAGTGATACTCTTCTTCTTTACGCACGTATAGCGCGCGCTCTAACTGCGCAGTTGCTGCCGTGGATTGGGGGTGGATTATGCTGAACTTTGGACGCGTATCCATTTCTAGATGAACGATCAGAGTAGATTAAGAGTATCTAAATTTATCTATGTGCCAAATCGCAAGTCTTTAGTATTTGAAATGCGTTTTTTTTTTTTTTTTAATAAGGGGCCAAGGGGCGTGGCATCAAAAATCTGAAAATTACATTATCTGCGTATCCATATCTATCTAAATAAACAAATTTGAAGTCTCTAGCTGCAGTGTAGAAGTTATGCCCAAAAAACCTAAAAAATGTAAGCGAATTTTCGAAAAAAGAAACTAAACTCGTACTGCGTAACTAACATACGAGTGTTTTTTCAACTCTGAAATTTCAACTCTCTAGCTTTTGTAGTTTCCGAAATCTCGACGGACGGACAGACGGACAGGGCTATATCAACTTATTTTTTTATGCCTGATCACGGTGAAAACTTGGAAGCACGTGATATTGTGCTTACACGACACAATACTGGGCAACTACAAAGAATATATGAAACGCACCGTTCATATGACGCGTTACAAATTGCGAATTAAATTTAAATATTCTTGTGGCAATTGATAATTGTAGCAATATTTGCCAGGACGGCGCAATCTATATCTGTAAAATGTACATGAGTATGGGTCATAAACATCAAATAATTAAATATTTCTAAAACAAAGCTTATATTTAATACTGAGTTTAAAGAATTAATACTCATTTTGATTCCCAGTTTCGTCTTTACTGTGTTCATTTAACTGAATATCCTTTCTATTGCAGCATTTGGCCATGGGAGACATAAAATTCCTACTGCAAATGAAGCAATTTCCTGAAAAGGGTTATTTTTGCCAGCATCTTTATATAGCAGTACTTCAGACCAAAACTTCACAGTATCATCTGTGCATTGCCAATAATTTATACGCGATGCTCAAGCAAGTTTCCGCAAAGTAGTGTGACCGAAACTTTTTGAACGAAATATGGTATAAAATAATTTTAAAATTCCATTACACATTGAAATACTTACAAAAAGTATACTAATTGTCAGATATGTCTTAAAGAATACTTTAAAATACGGGTAGATTATTAAAAGAACAAATAAGCAAAGCTAAATTTAAATAGGCTAGATTTAAAGATATATGAATTTTTCAAGCTTTTCCGTTTCCAAATATGCTAGATCTAGCATTAAATATGCTAAAATGGCAACACTGGTTACAATACCCGCTGATGTTTTGGGAAGGAGACGATGGATATCACTTTAAATAATAAAGATGTACATGACCTCAATTTTATAATTCAAAATCAAATCGTACGTACTCTGTATTCATTAAAATCTATCGACTGTGTAACAAACGACGAAGAAGCCACTAATTATCCAACTGAATTTTTGAACTCCTTAGATGTGCCTAGTTTACCACCGCACAATTTACAACTGAAGCTTGGCTCGGTAGTTATCATGCTTAGAAATTTAAATCAACCAAAACTGTGCAATGGAACGCGTTTGGTGATAAGAAAACTGATGAGTAATGCGATTCACGCGTCGATACTCAAAGGAAAATTTAAAGATGAAGGTAGTTCTTATTCCAAGGATTCCGATGATCTCAACAAATATGCCCTTTTGAGTTTAAACGAATTCAATTCCCGATTCGTCTCGCCTTCGCCATGACGATCAACAAATCACAGGGCCAATCCTTGACTATTTGTGGCCTTAATCTAGAAAATGCATGTTTTTCTCATGCTCACGCGTCGGCAAACAATCCGCAATTTTTTTTCTTGAACCTGACAAAAAAACGAAGAATGTCGTTTACCACAAGGTGACTGTTCAACTGTTTCAACAATACTGCGTTGATGACATGTACGTTAATATCGAAACGGAGCGCCTGAATTTTATCCGTTTGAATCAATTTAAATTGCGTTCGGAAGAGTATATTGATTTACGCGATGCAATAAGCACAGAAGGAGAAAAAACGAATCCATCTGGTGGCGAAACTGAGTTTGCCGGGCTTGCTAGAATTATATAAATATGTCATTTCAAATTGAAAAATTTCGTGTTAAAATTTTATTTAAATAAATCGAATTGCAATTGCTTGAAAGCTTTCTAAAGAAAGGAAACGATGTGTTTTGACTAAAATACAATAATGCGAATGCAAAGAAACGATTGAAACATATCTGCATATAAATGACATCAGCAATGCACACTGGGCGGAATTGCCAAATAAGTGTCATAAAGTCGAAAATTTTATTGAAAAATTATATTTCAATATATTAAAAGTAGAATCCCTATATAGGAAAAATCAAACAATGCTTTTGCTAAAAATGCAACTCTTTTATCATCAAGCTACAAAGTAAGCTGATTAGTCAGCTGATGTTTGCGACAAAATTGCTGAGAAATTTGTATTCTTTGAACGCTTGACAAATTTACAAATTGCTAAAATTAAATTTGATAAATGGATATGAAGGCCAAGGTATGTAGAATGAATATCCAGAAACATTTTGTGTTAAAATTTGTTATATTTTATATACGGATATTGTTTTGTACTGTCCAAAAAGATAGAAAACCAATCCAATATGTTCATTTTGTGTGGAGTAGGACTTTACCTTCTGCGTATTTGTGCGTTATATCACAAATATGTTTGCGACTTTTGGCGGCTCTTGCGGTATTTTGAATGTGTAGATCAGCTTTAGTTAACCCTATTAATAGTCGAAAAAATATATTAATGCCTCTTATTGAGTATTAAATTAATAGAAATACATATTCTCTATTACTATAACTATTATATACAAAATACAAAGAAATTATCCTTCTAATAAATTGTAGTACTTATAGCTCTCACACTTTCCTTTGTGATCACGTATACGCTTTGTTGCCATATAGGTTGACGTATTCAAATGACTTCAAATTATGGTAATATATTTAGAGTCCTATATTTATCAAATATATCCAGTTTCAAGTCGATATCTGCGTTATTCGACTTTATGCCACATATTTGGCGATTCCGCCCAGTGTGCAATGGGCCCACAACAACCCCATTATCCGCTTAGGCACCCACACCTTTCGTCACTTTCAGACCCGCTTCAAATGTATTCGATGTTTTAATCTCTTTATATATATTTTTTTTTCTTCACAGCCAAGTAAAATTCCTGAACCTCAGTCACGCAACAAGCAACATAAAAATAGTCACAAGTGCTGCTCTTTTGTTTCACAACAAGTAAGAAGCTCTAGTCGAGAATGGTCGACTACGAGATACCCTGAACTATGCAAAAAACCAATAATAATCTTTTTTACGCACGTATAAGCGCGCGCTCTGCTAACCATACATGTTGTATAGCTAGTGGCTGAAATTTGCACGCTTTTAACTCCAATTCTAGATGAACGATCTTCATGAAACGTTAAGATCTAAATGTGTTTATTTACCAAATAGCAAGTCTGTAGTATTTTAAATGCGAATTGGGGGCGAAGGGGCGGGTAATATCATATATCTAAATATATAAATATATGATCTAACTCATTTGTATCATAAGTTATTTCAAATTTATTTTTATTTCTATTTTTATAATAACGACTACGAAATCCCCTGAGCCTTTCTTCGAACGAATAATATTCCAAGAACGCTTTGATTCTCCACGCGTAAGAAATTTTACATGCAAAAACACGAGCACACACACACGCTGATCTATGCTTGTACGCCTGTATGTGTGTAAGCATTGCAGGCGGCTTGCTGTCTCGCTGCCTCTGTTGCTGGTCCGCGAGGGTTTTGCTGCCATAAATTCTTTGATTAATAATTCTGTTTCTAGACGGACAATCGTATTCAACTGCTCAGATTATGATCATTGGATTAATATCTACATATGTATATGCCAAACCAAACTGTGTAAGTAAATAGCTCTTAATATCTATGTACATATGTATATCAAAAAATACAATGTCCTTGAGATTTACACACGAATAACAAGTGCTTTCACTTTGGTGGACATCGTTAGAAGATTTAGCACACAAAGATTGTCAGTGCATAGCTCGTTTATTGTATGAGCAATTGAACAAATTGCCAAATAGATAGTTCTGTAAAATTGGAGTCCACATAGTTGCGTTTGTCACTTTTGATTATACATTAAGAGCTAGACCCAATTATATTTTAGCTGATGATAGTGGCTGTAATTTTGTTGAGTGCATTTATAGCAATGTAAGGAACAATATTTGTACCATTAATGTTGCTACACTTAACTCAATGTTTGTGTAACATCAAAGGACCCATTTTCATGATGGTTAAATCACATAATTTATTAGAAAAGGTAAAAGCTCATATTCTATTCTTAATTTATATGTACACTTGTTGAAAATATAATTTTTTCGGTTCTCTACAGGCTAAACGATGCTCGTTCAAACATAGACAAATTAACCAGACATTGCATTAAACTCTATTGAAAAGAAAGAGAAAAGAATCAAGAATCTTTTGAGCAGCTTTCCAGATAATCGGCAATTGGCTATTTAGACTGGTTGTTGATTATTATTTTCCCTAAGATACAAATTACTCATACGGACGCATTTTTTACGGCTTGATGCCATGCGGGCAATAAAATATTTATTTTTGCACAGCAAAATGACTACGACCCAGCTCTCTTAATTGAAAACGCAAATGTGTGAGTTCGCAAATGCACTAAAAGAAATAAGTAGGAACGTTGCAGTCGAACGATACCGATTGCAAAATACTCATTCATGGCCCAAACGCTGTCATATCTTTTTCCGATTCACCCCAAAAGGAGAATTTAGTATACGAAATATTTGTGATGTATGTATATATATGGTGTGGGGAGCAATATCTTACTACGGCACTTGCGAGCTTCAATTTTTGCCATAGCGCATGACCGCACAGGACTATATGACCGTGTCAAAAACTGCTTTTCCGCATTTCCAAAACCTTTTTCAAAACCTCCATTGGACTTTCCAGAACGATAATGCTCCAATTCACACAGCTCGATCCGTAAAGTAATGGATATAGGTAAGTTGATCAGATGGAGTGGCCACCATATTCACGCGACCTTAACATCAATGAAAATGTGTGGGGATGGTTGGTCAGGAAAGTGTATGAGTCCGGAAAGCAGTATAATACAAAGACAGACTTCATCGAAGGTATAAAACACGCTTGGTCAACCATATTATTGAATTATACTGAACAAATTTATAATTCAATTCCCAATCGAATTTTTGAAGTAATTTCAAATAAAGGCGGGACTACGCACTACAAATATCACTATAAAACTATAAAGATTTAATATGCCGGTGTTATAAACTACCATAATGATCATCAACTTAATTAAATTGAACCTGATGACCAGATTATTGTTAAATTTTTTTTTTGCACCTTTCTCAAAACGTTTTCCTATGCATACACACATTCAGATTTACATTTTCTATGCATACATACAAAAGTTTGCATGCTAAAATTTCTATGAATTGTGATTGAATTGTGAATTTTTCGATCGTTACTTCCCGTAGAAAAAATTTTTTTCCAAATATTATTATTATACCCTGAATGTAATGGTTTTGTGAAAATGTATGTAACAGGCAGAAGGAGAAGTCGCAGACCCCACAAAGTAGCAACTGCGCGGTTAGCAGAGCGCGCGCTCATACGTTCGTAAAAAAGAAGAGTATTACTTTTTTTTTTGCAGGGTTCAGGGTATCTCGTAGTCGAGCCGTCTCGACTAGAGCTTTCTTACTTGTTTTGTAATTATCTTGAAAACGGATTAATTTTAGTACTAATCAAGAGCAATATATTTAACTATTTGTCAAAATAAAGAAGTTTTTTGCCATTTTCAGCACTAAAATTGATGCATTTTCAAGATAATTACAAAAAACCAATCCACAGTACAGATTATTATTTTATTTTATTAAAATTGGGTTCAGGGTATTATCTAGTCGAGCACTCTCGACTAGTTTTCTTACTTGTTATATATGTATTTGTTTTACGTATTGTTTAAATCAGAAAATTGCTTAGGATGAATAAACGAATAAAAGTTGTTTAAAATTCACAGAGTTTATCCCCAACACTAAGTGATTTCCAACAGAAATATTGCCGGATTTGTTATTAAATATTCCTAGCTCATCATGACGGTATACCGAGGAAGGTGACTGTTAAATACCAATTGCCAAAGATAATAACGGGGAACATGACACATCACTATGAGCAAGCCGTTCACGCACCATAGAGCTCAGAACATATTCTATAACAGCAAATCACAGTAATTGCTAAAAGTAAACACACACACACAACATACCACAACAATGTCACAACTTTCTACTACTAACCCAGTTAAAATGTTCAATGAAACGTTTGAGACGTGTGCCCAAGCCTAGACCTTCAGCTTTTCCAACTTTAAACTAAAATGGAACGGCGAGAGTGAAGAGCGTGAATGAGGGAGGAGGTGAACGCGAACATGGTGGTGAAGGGGAAGTGGGGGTCATGGTCTTTCTAGCACTTTGGGCATATGGTCACGCGGCTGCGCTACGGCTACTTTCTTCTTACATCAAAAATACATAAAACACGCGTACATTTCACCAGAAATATGCAACGTGCAAAAGAATAAGCTATAGAATGCTCACAGAGAATAGGTGTGTATATGTATAAGCCAAAATCTGTGCGTGTCTCTACACAATACGCCTGCTCTAAATGAAACGGTAATCAAAGAGCTGACGATAAGAGCGACGCGCCATACAAATTTAAAAGAAATATCAACATCAATGCTCGAAAAAATACAATTACCAAGCTTAAAGAATGGCAGCGGCCATAACTTCGTGACAGTCTTACTAATTATGCTCAAAGTAAACAAATACAGCAACAAAGCAAAACAAACAATAAACAGGCGAGGCGTCGTTTCCTATATACAAGGGAGTGAAAACTCACATACATATAAGCGTATAGAGTATAAAGAATATCAATGTTTCTTAAAATAAATATTTATTGGTTTAAAAGCTATTTATATATTATATTTAGCTTTTGATTTGGTTGCTTTACTATATATATATATATATATATGTACATATGTATATGTATATCATATCACAATTTTATATGCATATATAAAAAAAGCTTCGTATTTTCACAAATTCATGACAAAGAAACTCAGCACAAAAACAAACAATGAAGAAGGCTGCAGTTGAGACGGCTCGACTACGAGATACCCTGAACCCTGCAAAAATACTAATACTCTTCTTCTTGACACGCTCTTGACATTTCTCTAGCTTTTGTAAAATCTGGACGTTCATACGGACGGGCCGACAGACGGACATTTTTTATCGATAATTTGGAAATGGGATGAGTTATCGAAAAAACAAAATAAACTCGTACTGCGTAGCTAACATACGCATGTTCATGTGAAATTTCAGCTCTCTAAATTTTGTAGTTTCCGAAATCTCGACGTTCATACAGACGGACGGACGGACGGACGGACGGACGGACGGACGGACGGACAGACGGACAGGGCTCAATCAACTTATTTTTTTATGCTGATCAAGAATATATATACTTTATGGGGTCTGCGACTTCTCCTTCTGCCTGTTACATACATTTTCACAAACCCATTATACCCTGAATTCCCATTTTCAATGGGTTCAGGGTATAACAAAAGATTTCCGTGCAAACAAAAATAAGTAAAAATAAGTAAGAACGTTGCAGTTAGGCGCAACTAACTGTGAAATACTCTGTTCCCATAGGTGCATTTTATTTATTTAATAAACATTTAATTAACAAAATATTTCGGCAATTAGCAAACGTACATGGCAAGCAACAAACGCTTTTCCTATACATACATACATACAGATTTACACATGTACACAGTATACGAGTATACACACAGCTATACTTAGGAGGTGCGTGGGTTCGAGTCCCGCAGAAAACTTTTTTTCAAAAATTATTATTTTTTAATTTTTTTTATATTTGTATATTATTATAAAATGCTTGCTGCCAATCGATAATAATTTATAAGCATACGCATATGAATTGTGCATTAAGAACTAGAAACTGCTTTTCCAATTTGCCACACTGCCGTGGGCAAGCAATTTCTCTATACATGCATACATGCATATATGTATGTATGTATGTGTATAGTATACAGATGTTTCTACGTGTATACACATCCAAGTGATATAGCAGTGAACTTATTTAGGTTTAGCTAACGATTACATGTTATTTTCAAAAGACCTGGGTTCAAATCCCGCTGAAAACTTTTTATTTATTAATCGAAAATTTAAAAATTTTATTTTTTAAATTCATTAATATTTTTATATTTATGTTAAAATGCTTTCTGCCATCTTAGCAATTACTACTAAGCTATTATATGCATGAATTATGCAGTTGGCCACAACAAACTTCTTTGCCGATTTGCCACGCCCTCAGTGGGAGTAGACGCATAATTTTTGGCCAGTTCTTAGAAAGAGCCGAGGCTAACATGATCGCAAAATTTGGTTGCCCTTACTCGAAAAATGCGAAAATTACAGGGTATTTTTCGATATGACATACCCTCAAGAGGCTGAAAAACCATTTTTGGGTCATTTTTGGGTCATTCTAGCTCTAAAACTGTAAGAGATATAAACTTTTGCGGTTTGCCACGCCCCCTGTGGGCGTAGATATATTTACCATAGCTTATTAATCTTGGGTTGTCAACCGGAGTATACATGCCAAATTACAAGTCTTTAGTGTCAATAGTGTTCAAAATATAGCACAATTTGAAAAATCCCTATATATTCAGGTCCGTAGGCGTAGATACATAACATTCTGATCGATCTTCATCAAATCATAACATTAACTCACATGCCAAATTTCAACGTTTTAGCTTCAAAGCTGTAGAAGATACGTTTTTCCCGATTTGGCACGTCCCTAGTGGGCGGATCGAGAAAATTTTTACACTTTATAATTCGAAAGCATACATGAAGTATATGTTGCAAATTTAAAATCTCTATCTTTAATAGTGCCGTAAAATATTGCATTCATACGGACAGCAAGACGGACATTGCACAAAGTCAATATAGTCAATATTCCCTTTGGGAATATCGTAAAATGATATTTGAGATCCCTTGAACCCTGCAAAAAAGTGATACTCTTCTTCTTTACGCACTTATGAGCGCGCGCTCTGCTAACCGCGCAGTTGCTGTCGTGGCTTGGAGGCGGGTTGGGCTGAATTTTGCGTATCCATAATATCTAAAAAAACAAATAAAAAACAAATTTGAAGTCTCTAGCTGAAACAGTGTAGAACTTATGCCCAAAAAACCTAAAAAATGGAAACGAATTTTCGTTCTTTTATCGATAATTTGAAAATAGGATGAGTTATCGTAGCTGCGTAGCTAACATACGCATGTTCATGTGAAATTTCAGCTCTCTAGCTTTTGTAGTTTCCGAAATCTTGACGTTCATACGACGGGCGGACGGACGGGCGGACGGACGGACGGACAGGGCTAGATCAACTTATTTTTTTATGCTGATCAAGAATATATATACTTTATGGGGTCTGCCACGCCTCCTTCTGCCTGTTACATACATTTAACAAAACCATTATACCCTGATTTCCCATTTTCAATGGGCTCAGGGTATAAAAAACGCGTTCTGATATGTGAGAATCCGTCATACGACTTCGTGAGTGGCAAACAACGCATTTTATTGCCGAAGCAAGACGCTCCGAGGGCACTGAGCTACCAGGGGCTGTCATAATGGCCTTATAAGAATTCCAAAAAATTATAGTATTGCTTTCCCAAGAAGTTTGTGGCAAACTGCGGTACATCTCAAGTTCCCTCTTTTCCGCACCGTGTACTTTCAAAATTCACCTATTACGGTCGTTTTCGAAGCTATCACCTTGGTCATCTAAATTCATCATAATGTTGTTTTTTATATGCGATGCCATATTTGATGTGTAACCACTTGTTTTAATTATTTTAAGGCACAAATTACATTTGGCTGTTCCATTTTTAAAATCAGAGTGATGCGTTTTCACCATTATGAGACAATTACCAAATATATCAAAAATATTCGATATTTGGGCAAAAAAAATATTCCGATATAAATATATTTTTTATACAAAAAATGTAGATATATTGATATTTTGATATATTTTCAACAACCATACTTATTACCACTAACCATACAACTGCAAGTGTTGGTCCCTACAATTACTACAAGCAACAAAAGTTGCGCACACAGTCACATACATAACTGCTCATACATGTAGCAAGACGCAGTAAATGTGTGTGTGCATGCTCATCGCGAAAAAGGAATGCCTATGCACATCAGCGCTTTCATACCCTTCCCAAAAATCTTTACGAAAACACTAAAATTTTGCATGAGCATGGCAAAGCCGTTTAAGAGTTCGGCATACTCTTACTAAGAAGGGCAGATGGGATCGTCGCGAATCGTCACTCGCGAACAAATTTCAATTTTTGTGGGCTGCTGGCTTGTGCTCGCATAGAGTGAGATAGAGAGAGAAAAAAGAGAGAGGGAGAGTAAAGTAAAATAGCGCATAGAAAATGCTCATATGAAAATATGTCCATCCCAGTTGACCGCTGGCAACGCAATGAATTTGTCGTTTCATATTTTGACTGCCCGAACCTCAATAGACCAAACCGAACAAATACGAAGTTGAGTGGTCCCTTGGCTCATATTCTGGTCGTGAAAAAAGTTTGTTCTAGTTGTCCAGTCTATGTGTTGTATGGTTAGTGTTATTACCCAACCTGATAGTCAAGCCCTCGGTTAGTGAGTAGTTCAAAAAGGCTTATTAATAATAAATAAATAATATGTCATTATAGGCAGGCAAAAAATGTTCTAGGGAACAGAGCTTAGAGGGTCACGGGCAAAGATACTGGTAATAGATCAATGGCTGTTCATTCAATTTAGTGTGTAAAGCGTAAACTGATTGTGATCGAATAGACAAGTTGGACAAACAGAGAGATGCATGCAGACCGTGCGGTGCACTGAACTCAGTACAAGAAAAGGCCAACAAACGCGACATGGTTGGGAGAGCAGGAGAGCGGAAAATATCAAGCTGAACAGCAAAGAGACCGAGAGTATAAAGGAGAGTTGTAAAAACACGCCTATGGTCAATATTGTATAAGGGTACTGATGCAGAGGCCGGAGGAGCACGATCCGACTAATAACAAACAACCTGCTTTGGAGCAACACCAAACGCGGGACAGACGTTGGCTAACTTTTGTTTACTTTGTACTGAAGGAGGCAACAATTTATTTTTTTTTTATACCCTGAATCCATTGAAAATGCGTAGTCAGGGTATAACGCTTTTGTTTAACGTATGTAACAGGCAGAAGGAGACGCCGCAGACCCCATAAAATATATAATCTATATTCTTAATCAGGGTGACGAGCTGAGTCGATATAGCCATGGCCGACTGTCCGCCTGTCCGTATGTTTGTACGCGTCGGTTTCCGAAGATAAAAGAGCTAGAGAGTTAATTTTGTGTTAGGTTCGTTTATTGCACGCGCAGTACGAATTTGTTTCGAAAATTCCATAGCTTGTATAGTTCCAGAGTTATAGATAAAAACATTTATCGAGAATCAGTTATAAAATTATATCTTATTCATATATAGAGTTAGAGTCTCCACGTCTTCTGTATATACAGATACTGTATATATAGATACTTATTTAATACAATTTCGGGTTTTGGACTCCGGTTCTCAATTTGCCTCCCCCGAATGTGTAAAAAAAATTTATTTCAAATACTAGAGACATACAGTTTAGTTTGGCAAATAGATATGAATGATCACAATCCGAAAGTTTGATTACAATTGTCCGCCTAGAAACAGAATTATTAATCAAATAAGTTCTCACAACATAACCCACGCCTGTGTGTACGTGCTTGTACATGTATAGTTTGTTACGCGTGCAGAAACGAATCGAATATTTCTTGGAATATTATTCGTTCGAAGAAAAGTTCAGGGGATCTCGTAGTCGAGCAATCTCCACTAGAGGGAAGGGAATTCAGGGTATAATGGTTTTATGAAAATGTATGTAACAGGTATGCAACGAGACGTCGCAAACTCCATAAGTATGTATATTCTTGATCAGTCTGTCCGTCCGTATGAACGTCGAGATTTCGAAAACTACAGAAGCTAGAGAGCTGAAATTTTACATGAATACTCGTATGTTACGCAGTACGAGTTGTTTAGTTTTTTCGATAAGTCATCCCATTTCCAAATTATCCATAAAAAATCGAAAATTTGTTTCCATTTTTTTACGTTTTTTTTTTTTTTAGCATAACTTATACACCGTTTGTGCTGGAGACTTCAAATTTATATATTTAGATATATATTATCGATACGCAGATTTCAAATACTAGAGACTTGAAATTTGGCAAATACACACATTTGGATGCTATTAATATATTCTAAGTTTCGTGAAGATCATACATCTATGAATGGAATTATAGACCACCCCACCCCCCAGCCACCGCGCAGTTAGGAGAGTGCGGTTACACGTGCGTAAAGAAAAAGAAATTACTTTTTTTGCTGGGTTCAGGGTATCTCGTAGTCGAGCCGTCTCGACTAGAGCCTTCTTACTTGTTTCGATTTGCTGTTGCTGCCTCAAAACTTGTTGATGAAAAAAAATTTGTTTTTCATTATTGTTGTTGTTGCTGCTGTTGTTGTGGGGAATGCGCATAAGTCACTACATAAATTGCGCAAATTCCACATATGTACATATACACGTAAACATCTGTCGACACTTTTTAACACTAGCCCCGATCGTTCGCGAGGTGAAGGCCGCAACATCGGCAGGCACATAATTGCAGCCAACTCTGCTGGAAGACTCTCACAACGAGTTGGCCATAACGAATCCACAATAATACACATTTTATTATATTTTTCTTTATCGCCTCTTTCTGTGCTTGCTCTCGCTATGCGTGCATTTTCCGCTTCAACACGATTTTCATTTAAATTTTTCAAAGTGTTGCCCTTTCAGTCAACATACATATGGTCATGGGTGTATTGTGTGTGATCCACACAGGAAATATTTATTTTTCCTTTCTTATTTCTTTCAGAGATGAAGACGTTTAACGTGTGAAAGATTCTAGTTGTCAGGCTTCCTTTTGAACGATGCGCATTTGAAAAGTGTACTCAATCATGTATTATTTAAATAAATTGATTAAATAATGAAGAAATGTTTTTTTTTATTATTTGAAAATTAAAAGGTCTACTTGGAAAGTGGACGACTCACATTCGGAAGCGTATGTACTGATCAAAATATCAACTTCAAACAAGTATGAAAGCTCTAGTCGATACTGCTCGACTATGAGATCACCATAACTGATATTTAAACAAGTAAGAAGGCTCTAGTCGAGAAGGCTCGACTACGAGATTCCCTGAACCCTGCAAAAGAAGTGATACTCTTCTTCTTTCTGCACTTATGAGCGCACGCTCACGCGACTTGAGGGTGGGTTGGGCTGAACTTTGGACGCTCATAACTCAATTTCTAGATAAACGATCGTCATGAAAGTAGATTAAGAGTATCAAAATGCATCTATATGCCAAATTGCAAGTCTCTAGTATTTGAAATGCGTTTTTTTTTTCAAATTGGGGGCGGAGGGGGCGTGGCATCCAAAATCCAAAAATTACAAACTCTGTGTAATCATAATATCTATATAAATATATTAATTTGTAGTCTCTAGCTAAAACGGTGTAGAAGTTACGCCCAAAAAACAAAAAATGTAAACGAATTTTCGATTTTTTATCGATAATTTGGAAATGTGATGAGTTATCGAAAAAACAAAACAAACTCGTACTGCGTAGCTAACATACGAGTATTCATGTAAAATTTCGAATTACATAAAAACGTTGAATATTTTGATGAAAATTCTTTTTTGTAGTAATAGTAAATAGTTTTCTGCTTCAATGAAAGTAATCTGCAGACCAATCCATTGATAAATGTGTCCAGGAGAACTTCTTAAACTTTTAAATTCAAAGTGGTGTTATTTTTTTTTCGCAGCTGTACATATGTACAATGTAAAAGACTTGGAGGCTTCTGAAACAAACTCGATTAGCGCATGCAATACACAGACCTGAAAAAATCAAGGCAGACAAATGGAGATACGGATATTCACTCAGCTCGTAATACTGATCATGTTTACGATAGTTCGCTCATCAGTAGTTGATGAGCTAGAGAGCAATTTGGAATGTATACTAGAGGTGACAACTCAAGTTCAAAAAGCTATGGCGGATATATCTACGCCCATTGGGGGCGTGACAACTCGGGGAAAAACGTATCTCTTACCATTTTAGAGCTAGAAGCTACAAAATTGGATGGTTCAGTTACTAATGTCCTCCTCTATTGATGACCCAAAAATATTTTTTCAGTCTCTTTGTCCGAAAAATGTCCTGTAATTTTCGTCTTTTTGGAGTGTAAGCAACCAAATTTTGCAGTTATATTAGCCTAGGCTCCTTCTAAGAACTGGCCAAAAATTATGCAGTAGGGGCAAAGCTTTTGCTCTCGTTTTGACTTTTACGAACTCTTACCCACATTTCATGTATTCATATTTATTTACACTACTCACACATCAGATTCTACGTTTTCCAATCAAACAGCAATACTCATACAAAAGAAACAAGCTTTTCAATTAGCGTGGGGTCTACCGAAAATCGATCTTCATCGTTTTAACTGGGGTCCATGACAGACGTTAACGTTAAGTGGGTCTTGTAATTTCCAAAGCGTATCCAACAAAGGGGCAAAACAATTCAACTGCCTTTTATTTCATTTAGTACTGTTGCGGCTTTCGTGTTTTTAATGTTTTATACCGACTTCAGACAAATAAAAGTGAAATTTTCCACAGCAAGCGGAGAAAATGTTGCAAAACATTGAGATGCGGTTTTCATGACTATGTATGTATATAATTGCGTATATATATATATATATATATATATATATATATATATATATATATATATATATATATATATATATATATATATATATATATATATATATATATATATATATATATTTAATTTGCCAATCGAGTGATATATTTGTGCATATTGAACTAAATGTGAAAGTTAAACTACCAATAACTATTAGGAAATAAATAAGTAAACATCAACATTTCAAGTCCCGAGCTTTTAAATAAATGTATAAATACAATAATATTTAGTAAAACAATAAATTAGGCTGGGTAATGAAATAACGTAAGACAGGTCAGAAATTATGAGTTAATTACCATGACAGATAACGTGTGGGTGATAATACTGAGAATCGAAAGCTCTCGAAGGTTGCTGTGCATGACTTTCGACATTTTACACGTTGACCTTAAATAACAAAGGCAACAATAATAAAGTTTTTTAAGCCACTAATTATACATATCAGTTGGAACGAATATAATATAAGCTCATCGATCTCTATAATTGTAAATTCTAAACAGCACTTAATGCTTATTTCTCAATAATAAATTGAAAGAATCTATAACAAAGGCTCATGAATTGCTTGAGTACGACAGTTAAGAAATAAAAAAAAAAATAAAAAAAATAAAAAAAGGAAGAAAGCTGTAGTCGAGACTGCTCGACTACAAAATCCCGTAACCCTTCTTCGAACGAATAATATTCCATGAATGCTTCCTTTCGATTCTCCACTCGTAAGAAACTATACATGCAAAAACACGAGCGCACACACACGCTGATCTATGCTTCAACGCTTGTATGTGTGTAAGCATTGCAGGTGGCTTGCTGTCTCGTTGCCTCTCTTGCTAGACTGTAACTCTAAAGATGAACGAGATATAATTTTTTCGATAACTTTGCAAATAATAAAAGCTATCGAATTTCTTAGGAAATCGACGAGTTCAAACATACGGACAGACGGACATAGGCATATAAACTTTTCCCGTCATCCTGATCAAGAATATATATACTTTATAGGGTCTGCCACGCCTCCTTCTGCGTGTTACATACTTTTAACAAAACCATTATAACCTGATTTTCCATTTCAATGGGCTCAGGGTATAACAAGCAAGAACGTTGCAGTTAGGTGCAACAGCGAGATACTCTGTTCCCGTGAGTGCGTTTTATTTATTTAATAAATATTAACGAAATATTTCTGTCACACACACACCCGAAATTATTGCGTTCATACGGACAGACGGACGGACAACAAGACGGATATTGCACAAACCCAATAGACTCTTTTTCCCTTTTGGAAGAGAGTATAAAAAGTGTTAATTGAATTATACGAATAAAATTGTGCACTTAATCAGAAGTTTGGAAATCGGTTATGTTATGGGTTAAAGGAAAGTATGAATTCAGATAAAAATTTAGTTTTGTAAAAATAGAAATTTTCGACGATTTCTATATTTAGATAGATATTATGGATACGAAGATTCTGTAACTTTACCCTTCGCCTTCGATTTGAAAATAATTCGCATTTCAAATACTAGAGACTTGCCATTTGGCAAATAAATACATTTGGATGCTATTAATATATTCCGAAAGTTTCATGAAGATCGTCTATCTAGAAATGGAGTTATAAGCGTCCAAAGTTCAGCCCAACCCACCACCAAGCCACGGCAGCAGAACGCGCGCTCAAAGTGCGAAGAAGAGAAGTATCACTTTTTATACCCTGAACCCATTGAAAATGGGAATTCAGGGTATAATGGTTTTGTGAAAATGTATGTAACAGGCAGAAGGAGAAGTCGCAGACCCCATAAAGTATATATATTCTTGATCAGCATAAAAAAATAAATTGATTGAGCCCTGTCCGTCTGTCCGTCCGTCCGTCCGTCCGTATGAACGTCGAGATTTCGGAAACTACAAAAGCTAGATAGCTGAAATTTCACATGAACATGCGTATGTTAGCTACGCAGTACGAGTTTATTTTGTTTTTTCGATAACTCATCCCATTTCCAAATTATCGATAATCGAAAATTCGTTTCCATTTTTTTTTTTTTGATAACTTCTACACTGTTTCAGCTAGAGACTTGAAATTTGTTTATTTAGATAGATATTATGGATACGCAGATTATGTAATTTACAGATTTTGGATGCCACGCCCCCTTCGCCCCCAATTTAAAAAAAACGCATTTCAAATACTAGAAACTTGCAATTTGGCATATAGATAGATTTAGATACTCTTAATCTACTTTGAAAATTTCATAAAGATAGTCCATCTAGAAATGGAGTTATGAGCGTCCAAAATTCAGCCCAACCTGTGGCTTGGAAGCCACGACAGCAACTGCGCGGTTAGCAGAGCGCGCGGTCATAAGTGCGTAAAGAAGAAGAGTATCACTTTTTTGCAGGGTTCAGGGGATCTCGTAGTCGAGCCGTTTCGACTAGAGCCTTCTTACTTGTTTTTGCTGGGTTCAGGGTATCTCGTAGTCGAGCCGTCTCGACTAAAGCCTTCTTACTTCTTTTAATTGGACTTTGTAGCAATTCTTCAAAAATTTCAAATAGGTCTGTACTTAAAAATATTGTCATTATTGCCAATATTGCCACCACATTATCCCAAAATGAGCGCTGTGGAAAAAACAGTTTCTTATGAATGAATTATTCTCAAATGTGAACGCTGCTCTTCGAAGAATATCTCCTAGTCGACACTCTCGACAATGTTTATGTTGCATAAAGAGCACCTGGAAGGCAATTGGGGCAATGCACCGCTAAATAAATATTACTGATAATTGCTGATAATGATGGGACATTATATATATCGTGGACCTGCAACTGTTGACTTTAATCACATAATGGCACACTCATGTGCCTCGATTCTAACACACTTATAAAACGGAAATCAAACAGCTGTCAAAAGATTAAATTCATTAAGCCACGCTGAGTTAGTCAAGCAATCCAAATTAAGGTAGAGGCACGTGTAAATAGTAACAAAATTAAGGTGGAGGCTCGTGTAAATAGTAACAAATGAACAGAATCTACTCAGAAGTAGATTTTTAAAATTTTAAAAGCAACTATATTATAACATGTCATCTGCTATGTCCATTGCAGTACTGATGAAAACTCGAGTTTAAATTAATTAATTACATCGCTAATTCAGTTCGCTTAAAATTTTGTGAATGTCGGCAACTAACCCAATAGATCATATTGGATGATGTAATATGTTTTCAATGATCACTGGATACTTAAGCCTTGATTCCTTCTTAGAGTTAACTAAAACACACACACATACCTTTTTTCTGAACATATTGTTAACCTGTACTTTCTCTTATGAGAAACACTGGCACACATACCCACATATATAATGCCATCTGTACTAAAAATTATAAATTTATGAAGCATTTGTAAGGCATGCGCTGTACAACTTCTCGCCCTTAGTTGGCTGGGAGCACTGAGCCAAAGCTGCACTGAACTGAAAACTGACTGACAGGAGCACGAAAACAATTGATATTTGACCGTAAATGGCTGTCGGGTTTAGGTATACGATTTATGGAAGGATACAGAAGTCATATTGCAAGCCATTTGCGTGCCAACAGCTTTTTGCTGACCTATTTTTGGGGCATATAAAAGAGATGCTGTACATGCACATTATTCATATATGCATATATATATTAAGGTATACATATATACTTTTATAGGTTACAAGCTGTGGAGTTTGCCATAATGTCGTTGCACTCGTTTTATCCTTCGGGATACGAGCCATCCACAATTAAAGGATACAACAGCTGCTAACAACAGTGCGCTGACTGCTGTTAATTCTTTACAGAACGGTGCACAGTACATTTGTAACTATAAAAGTGTCTGTACCCGCTGTATCTATACTAGTTTATGTCGGTCATTTGTACATAAGCATTTTGCAACAGTTTTTTCTGCAGATATGTATTACATGCTATACATACAACATAAGAAATATATGTTTGTGTGCGTGTGTGACTATATGTGTGAATGTCTTTATAATTAATTATCGCCTTCTCTTGGGGCTCGGCCAACAGAAAAAATTCAGTTACTAGCTTTGCAAAACTGCTTTTCGTTTTCCTGTTGTCTGTTGATATGCAAATTGCAAATGCTTTTCTAAACTCAATTAGTGGTATAGAAAGGAAATCATTTCGGAAATTAAAGTCTCAAAATAATACTTTTTGTGCTCAGAAGGTTATCCAAATAAAGTAATATAATCAGTCTTTCTCCTTCAACTGATTTTTAAATCTATTTTAAATTTACTTTTTAAATACTCAGTACTGGCTCAAATAAAAATATTTTATTAGTTTATATAAAATAAAAAATAAATAAAAATGTTTATTTAAATGTTAAATAATTTCAGTTGATTAGATATATATCTTTGCAGCTATAAGAATTTTCTAAATACACTCATCATTATTTGTATTTTTTACAAAAATGCACTACAAATAATAATGGTAATTAATTAATATATAATATAAATAATATTTCAACCATGCTTCTCTTGGCCCTGCTTCACAAAATTATAGAATCATTTATGGTTATAAAATCGCCCATGTTGCGCACTTCACACAAAGCGTAAATACCATTAAGCTTAGCCATAGATCTTACTTCCTTTCCCTTGTCCAGGTGTTACAATTCGTAATGAAATTACCAACCAGACACATGCGTATACGAGTACATATTATTATGGTTTAGTGTTCACCACTTGCCAGGTGACACTTGTGCAAATATTATACAGAAGCAAAAGAAAAGAAACACGAAATTTTCAGGTGGTGTAGGCATCCCTTCCCTGACAGGTTATGTTAGCTAGTCCCTTTCTCTTTATGGGTATGTTGAACTACTATATTAAAAAAAAAAAATAGTTTAAACTAATATATGTCAATCAGAATAGATAATGGGTTCAATAACTTGAACAACTAATTAAAATTATCTTCCACTATGTACCTATATAGGAACTGAAATGCACTCAAACAGAACGCAATTTCAATGGACGAGTTTTAAATTGCCTACAGGGTAATAAGCAGTCAGTCAGCTCTTTAGTAGACTAATTCAACTTGGATTTTGTGTTGTATTTAGCTGTGCTTCCCAGCATGGTCACCATCCCAACAGGTAACAACGCAATGCGGACTGTTTAGAGAAATGCCTTTGTTTCGTCTGCGCCACAACTCGTCGCAGTCTCAGTCGTCGTCGCTTATTAACTTACCTGTTATTCGAAGCATTTTAATTTTTCACACGCACATGTAGTTACAGACGACGACTGAGGAAAACTGAGCAGCGGCACACTGGAAAATTAAAATGCACTTGCATAGGATAAGTTTCAAGTATCCAAATGCGAGCTCGCCCTTGCTGCGACTCAACTCGACTCTTGATGTTTTTCGTTGTTGTTGTTGTTGCTGTTATTGTTTTTGTTGTTGTTGTTGTTGTTGCTGTAATTGTTTTTGTTGTTGTTGTTGAGGTGGTTCTATTATTATTTTGTATGAATGGAAACTTGAACGGAAATACCGCAGGGGCGACTTCTTTTTACTGCGCTCTTAACTGGGCCTATTAGACAGACTGTGCGAGCAAGATAGCAGTCAGTCTGTTACCTGGCCATGGACTGGACATTAGAGATATGTATTCTGAGTTAACGCGCTCACAATTTCGGAGCAGCTCTCTTATTATATTTTCTTATTTATTTATTTATTTTATTTTATTTTTTTACCTGGACCAGCATTTCCCATTGCTGTGAACTCGCTACTGACGTTTGTTGCACCACCTTATACGTTATACATTTGTTTTATTCATATAATTAAATTGACTTGGGCTTATCTCCCTAGGCTTATAATTAAAGCACGATTAGCTTGCATGGAAAAAGTGATTTTATTTATTAATGAACCGTCGACTATAGAATTGTGTAATTTATTTGTCATTGATTCGTAATAATGGATGGCTATCGAGTTTCAATGCATTTGGGGTGGAATAAAAACGGAAAGGAAAGTTTTAAAAATTTAGCAACTAAAAATAACTGAGGGCGACTATTGAGTTCGATAATGCCCGATAATAAACGATTTTCATAAATTATGCAACACATATGCGTATATATTTTATAAAACATACAAAATTGCACGCTTCGAGCATAATGCAATCCATTTCAATGAGAGTCGGATCAGCTACCTTCTGATTACAACAGTAAATAACAGCTGATAGTTTCGCAAATGAAAATGAAATGTTTCACTCTCCACTCACATATAGAAATGCAGGAACATTCTATGCGGATTACATCATGCTGTCTGATTGGACAAAATGGCAATAAAAATTAAATAAAAATTGAAACTAGAAATTAAGAGACGAGTTTACATGCTCGCAGCTGCAACAACTGCTTAAAGCAATTTGGCGTAAAGGTAGGAAGATGTGTGGGCGAGGGTGAGGGTAAACAGCTCCCGAATTTCACCTAGCTATTGCAACTGCCACATAACTCAGAGAGCCTCCCTTTTAAGCTGCTGCTGCTGCTGCTGTTGTTGTTGTTGTTGTGACTTTTATTTTTTATAACCATTAAAAAGCGGCTTCCGCCTCGACAAGAAATGAAATTGACGCACGAGTCGCTTAAAATATATAAAGATGGGAAAAACACAGATAAACAAAAGACAGGCAACGGGAAAAGAGCCACATATGCGAATGGCTAAAACAACAATGAGAAAGGGAGAGAGAATGCTCAACAAGAAGGCAAATAAAAAACAAAAAAAGTGAATTGATTTTCATGTGTGTCGGAAAATGTTTTGCTGCGGAAAATGCTTTGGATAATTGTGTAATGCAGTGGTCCACACACAATCACACATACACACACATATATATTTACTCAAATACACGCATACGAGAAACGTCTCACGACAGCGTTGCCAATTGTTAAAGAGTTACAACAAAAGCAACAGCAACAAACAACGTTGCCAACTGTCAACTGTCTGCTGCAGGCAGAGCGATTTATTATTTTTACTGTGGGTGGAACCAAAAAAAAAAAAAAAGATAAATACTAATTGAAAGAGCTCAGAGTACAAACCAGCAACAGTATACAACTTGTAGCTGAAATAAAATCTAGGAGAACATTAATATAGATTATACAAAATATAATAAAAAAACAAATTAATTAATAAAAAAAAAATATATATATATATATATATATATATATATATATATATATTAAATATATACTTAATAAGAGTGTTTAATTACAAGTGAACGTAACCCTAGACCCGATCAAAAGCCTTTCTCCCACAGATTGACGACGTTGTTGAAAGTTGCCAAATGATGCGTGAAGCAATAGCTTGTAACATAATATGACTTTTTGCAACAAACAATAATCATAACAAAAACAAATGCGTCGCCCTATCGCACAACTAGGCAACAACCCTGTCGCAGCTGCATTCCATAGTCCCAATCAAATCAACTTTCCAATGATGGATTTCGTCTGCCTCTCTCGATAATAATTTTGCCATTTCTAAAATTTATTTTTCATTTGTTTTTTGCCAATACCTTATTAGCTTAAAAACAAAACCTGTTGGCCAACGTCGCGACTTTTCGACTCGCACTGATGTTGGTGATGATGCTGCCAATGCTCAAAAGCCTAAATTTTACTAGCCACAATTTTCGCATGCAAAGTGAAAATTATTTGTAATCAATCGAAGTGTTATGAAAATAAAAACACACATACACCTTTGTTAAATGTTATATATACACATTATATACATACATAGACATATATAACAATATTTCTCAACATTTTTCCAGTAAGAAAAAGAAATCGCTAAACGGAGCTATGTTTATGAACTTAAATGATCTGGCGAGCAGCTGTAAAGATACAACGGCACATCCGATCGAACAAGAGGAAAACCTAATGCTAGCTTTTGTATCACTGGGTGTGGTTGTCATATTCCTCTGCTGCTGCTTCAGCTGCGCCAAATAATACAAAGAAATCATATAACTATTGTACAATACCGTAGCACGAGAAAAGTCAAGAAGATGATGAGAAAAGGAGCATTCACTAAACAATTTGCAAAACTTACCATCAAAATATCAAGATTCGTCGATTTTGTTTCATTTCATTTATTCATTTCTGAAGCGACAGGAGCTTTTCTTTTTCACCGAGTTTGATTTCGTTGTATGTGAGTATTTCATAAGCTAAAAATTAAAAATTCTTCAACATTCGGTCTCTGTTGTTGTTTTCGCGATCTATGTATGCACAGAAAGACATGTGTTAGAAAACGTATATACAATAGCATACATACACACTCGCGCGCACAAACACACACACAGAGGTAAGCAGCAGCAATGAACTCAGTAAAACACAAACAAACACGTTTTAGCTGCGATTGCCTCTGCGTGGCTGTATGTGTGTGTATGTATGTATGAGTGTATGTGTGTGTGTGTATGTATGTATGTGGGTATGTATGTATGTATGTGGGTATGTATGTATGTGTGTATGTATGTATGTGTATGTGTGTGTATGTGTGTATGTGTGTATGTGTGTATGTGTGTGTGTGTGTGTGTGTTTGTGCTTAGAACTGTTGTTGACCGTTTATGGCTGTAACTGGCCGTTGTTGTTGCTCTTCTGTTTATAAACTGGTATTAGATGCGAGCAGACTATGTAACTTAAGAAGTGAAACAGTTTGCTGTATATTTGTATGGTTGTATCATCTGTATATATTTGTATTACTATTTATTCTCTTGAAATGAAAAAAGTTTTGATTTCCAAGCGTGTAAAGCGCAAACTGAAAATAATGGGGAACTCCGCACACATATGCGCACACACACACCATATATATATATATATATATATATATATATATATATACACAAACGCGAACGCATTCATCCATATATAGTACATGCAAGCTCAAACTCTCTCATCACACACACACCCATTATATAAACGCGGCGCGTTAATAACCATATGTGTATCCATAGCGCTCGTAAGCTTAATAATATATCACATTTATTTTTCTATACATATTGGTAATAAAAGGCATGTCAAAAACAAGCAACAATTGCCAATGCAATGGCAATTGTGTGCGTGTGAAAGACGAACTCAATAGACAAAAGAATAATTAATTTTCACACACGCGCACATTCGTTATGCTTATGTTTCTTACATTCATATTCATATGCGCAGACACATTAGTAAATTGCCGTTGTGCAGCAACAATATCGAAAATTAGATCACTTTTTATTTTGAAAAAAACTTCACTGAACGCGCGACCGACAAACCTGACCGCACGCTTCGACGACAAAACTGAAAATAACAAAGGCATTAACAGCATGCTGTTAACCGATAGTATAACAGCACAATAAATTCTCTTACAGTGCTGTTAACTGCACTAGCAGTATTAAATAAATATTAGCAGTTGTGCAGTTACCTCCAACAGCTGACTGCTATATAACTTCAGCGCTAAATTTTAATTATATCTAGAGACTCATTGAATTGGTGAACCGACTTTAGTGCTTCGTTTCAACTTACTTGACTAACAGGGATTGCATATTAATATCAACAAATTCGTTGGAAAGTATAAGTTTAACTCAACTAACGCATTAATATCATAAATTCATATGAATTATGGGTAATAACTTTCTATTTTACTCCTTGAGAGCTCTTAGATCGGGATACAAGGCGCCCGCATTTATGTAATGAGATTCTGGACGACGCAAATCCACAACAACTGCTTCACCCGTTTTCTTAACCAACTTTTTGGCCAGACCTTTGGGTGTTATATAGTTAACATTTTGGCTAATGATGAAAGCGTTACCCACCGTATCAAAAGTCTCGCTGGCTAAGTTCCCTGCCGAGCTGCCGTATCTAGGAGGGAACAATTTGAGTATTTGATCTTTAAGAGTACGCAAAAACTTACTTGTACTCAATTATTTTGACGGAATTCTGGCTTAAGCTGTTGCCCAAGATCTTTGCCGACTTCTCGAAGCCATCGAACACTGTCGTAAAGCCTTCCACTGCGCCCGCAGCAATGGTTATGGCACCTTCCATTGTGCTGTCGGCATTGGTGCTGTCGTAGCCGAAGCCCTTCTGCAGGAGCTTCGATCCTTGGCTCTGGACATGCGGTGCTAGATATCCGCCGACTGCCACGGCAGCTGTGCCTACCTTTCCGGCGATCCAACCAGTCAGGCCAGCCGCTGCCTGCGTCACCTTTTGTGCCACCTCCACGCCGGTCTGCACGGAGCTGGGCACCTGGGCTTGCTCATCGGCAGCCGCAGGCTTCATTTTGGATATGAGAAACGGCGTAGTCTTCAACATGTATCCGCCCGATTTCTCGGCTCCTTTCACAAGATTGCGCGCTATGAAATCCGCTACGCAGACAATGTGCTTGGACACCTGCTCGGGGGCAGAGAGCGCAGCACGTTGGCTGTGTGGCGACTGCTGCCGCTCCACAGTGTCCGTCAGCACAGCCTCGAGGAGGTCTAAGAAGAACTGCTGCAAGTCTGCCATCTGCTCCTCCTCCGTCTCTCCGGCACCAGTGCTGAGCGGACGCTGTGGCTTTACCAGCATTAGGCCGAACGCACTGCCAGGCTGCTCGACTTCCATGTCCGGTAATATGAATGCGCCGTACTCCGTGCAATAACAATTGGTTACATTGGGAATCAGTGGATACAGCCAGACTGATGTGCCCGCATCCTTATTCTCCGCCTGCTGCGGCATGTCGCACTGTATGAAATAGCTTGAATTCAAATATGCCCATTTTCCGGCCACGGAGCACATAATCAGCGACATTTTCGTGCTGCCTGTGAGCGTGGTCACTTCGCCACTGGACTCGATCTTGTAGAGCTTCACTTGTGCTTGGAACAGCTCGTCTAGCTGCGCTTGGGAATCGTGGCTGGCCAACAGCTCACGTAATCCACTTGCCAGCTCCTTGCAGGTCCTCGGTTTCCCAGTCAGATTAAATTTCTCATGGAAGATGTTCGGATTCTCAGTGAGCAGTGGGCGCTTGCTCGTGGATGCTCCATCCAACTGCTTCTGTCCCTGCGCTTCTGTTGCGCTGTCATCAATGGGAAGCGGACAGTTCCGCAAGACTTTCAATCGATAGCTCAGATCCATCTTAGCGCTCTTCAGCTTTTGTATAATTGCGCAGGCATCGTTCCACTGCTGCACCACTGCATCGAAATCGTCCGGCAGTCCAACGGGTATGGAAAACGTCTCCTCAATCATTAGCAGCGCCTTCTCATAGGCAGCGGTAGCCTGCGCCCCTGATACCATTTCATCGTGCCTCAGAGCTAAGTCCACCTGTGTCATGGCTGCTTTATAGGATACCTTAATTCTCTCGTACGCTTCCAAGAATTCTTTGTCTGCCGACATGGCGAGCAAAGTCTGCAAGAATGTTTAGTATTTATTTATCGATAGTGTTTTAGTATTAATCAAAGGTTAAGAAGTTATCGATTATATATCTACCGATATCTCCCGTTATATATTTCCCGTTATAAAAAAGATGAACCAAGGCTAAAGGAACAGAATGAAATCAACAGGACGCCGAAGGATTGCCAAAGACGTTCACAAACTGAATTTCCCTGAAATTGCTCTGATGAAGCCATCTACTTACTCTACTTATTCTCGGCGATGTTATTTCTCGTTGTAAACTTTGCACTTTGTTGTCTGTTGTCAACAAGGCGAGAGCTAAAAATAGACACGTATTTTGTATTTTTTATTTACAACTTATCTGTGTGTACTACCATCTCCTTTCTCTTAATCACATCTAATAGTACCTATGAGAAATTCGAGAATATACCGGAGAATATAGATTCTCTTTACAATGCGCACATTTCTTTTTGCTTTGTTTTCTGACGCTGTTACTCTTATTGGACTGCAACAGCTGCTAGACGTCCCAACATGCTGTACAACAATATGTCAGCCGACGCTGTTTCGTCAGTATGTATGTATGTATGTATATCATATGGAACTCAAATAAAACGAGTAAGAAAGCTGTAGTCGAGACTGCTCGACTACGAAACCCCCTGAGCCCTTCAAACAAATCATATTCCAAGAATGCCTCGTTTCGACTCTCCTCGCGTAAGAAACTATAAATGCAAAAACACGAGCACACACACACACACGCTGATCTATGTTTGTACGCCTGTATGTGTGCCTTGCTTGCTGCGCCACATGGGTTTTGCTGAGAAAACTTTATTGATTAGTAATTCTGTTTCTAGACGGACATTCGTATTCATCTCTTCAGATTATGAATATGATATTCATATCTACATATTTACATATGTACAGTCTGTCAAGAAACACTTTACACAGTGGAAATGCATATTTGAAATGCATTTTTTCCACATTTGGGGGTGTGGGGGTGAATTGGGGACCGGAATCCAAAAGCTGACAAAAACCGAAATTGTAATAAATTAGTATCTACATATATATGAAGAAGAGTTTTATCGGAAATATAAAATATATTTGGAAATATAAAAGTTATTGGATTTCTGAAACTCGTACTGGGCGTGCAATGTACGGACCTAACACAAAAAGAATCAACTCTCTAGCTCTTATACATATGTACATATGTATCTTCGGAAATCGACGCGTTCATACATACGGACGGACGGACAGACGGTCGGAGATATATGTATATATACTTAACAAAACCATTATACCCTGATTTCCCATTTTCAATGGGCTCAGGGTATAACAAGCAAGTAAGCTCTCGTCGAGACTGCTCAACTACGAGATCCCCAGAACCCTTCTTCGAACGAATAATATTCCAAGAATCATATGATTCGTTTCTGCAAGCGCACGCACACGCAAGCAGCCACACGTTGATATACGCTTGACATGTATGTATGTACTATGTATGTCTGTACGCATTGCTATCTCGCTTACTCTGTCACGTTGGTTTCGCTGCGAAACTTATTTGATTAATAATTATGTTTCTAGATTGACAATCGTAATCAAACTTTCAGATTATGATCATGACATTCATATCTACATCCCAAACCAAACTTTATGTCTGTAGTATTTGAAATTTATTGTTTACACATTTGGGGTTGTGGAAAGTGAATTGGAGACCAGAATCCAAAAACCTGCCAAAAAACGAACAAGATATAATTTTATAACTGATTCTCGAGAAGTGTTTTATCGATAACTCTGGAAATATAAAAGCTATCGAATTTCTGAAACAAACTCGTAGTGCGCGTGCAATAACGAACCTAGCACAAATGTGAAATTTAAGCTCACTAGCTTTTGTAGTTTCCAAAATCCCGACGTTCATACGGACGGACGGACAGGGCTTAATCAACTTATTTTTTTATACTTTGTGGGGTCTGCGACTTCTCCTTCTGCCTGTTACATACATTTAACAAAACCATTATACCCTAATTTTACATTTTCAATGGGTTCAGGGTATAAAAATAACTGCTTAACCTTCAGTACATTACCACGTTGGACTACGCATATTTTCCTTTTGTATGTAATTGTTCGTTCTTCCACATCCTCTATGCAACATTTAAATATTTTCCTTTCGGTTTGTTTTATTGATTTAAAATACACATTTTAAAATGTTAATTTTAGAATTTTCGTTCGTTTTGGGATGGCTGTCGCACCCTTCGGAGCACGATTTGGGGACATGCGAAAGCAGGTGGCGTTATTTGTTCTTAAACTATGCAACATATGAAAACGTTTTCATATTTAACGAAATAATCTATTGGAATTTGATGACAATTCGGGATTCAACATATCAAATTCTTATGAGACGAAGACTTTTTTTTGCTTGGGTTTCCTTCCAAAGGCGCTCTCTTGCAAGAGCGGGAGACGAGTTTCAATTGAAATTACAAAATATATACATATATGTAAAGTTATGTATATAATAATATATAATTTTGTATAACATCTGGAAATTTTTCTCGAGCAATTGTTCGAGAAATAACGAAAAACATGTTTTCCGCTTTTGTTATACTTTTTTGTAAACATTTTGAATCTTTGAATCTAAATAATGTTTTTATAAATCCTATAGTTTTTCTTTTGTTTTTAATCAATGCATTGAGCTGTGCTGGAGCTTCTTAAAATTGGAGTCCTCTCCCTCCACCTGCTCTCTTATGTAGATGGCGCACTGGCCAACTCCCGATAGGCGTCCTGCAGAGCCTGCTGCTGCTCGGGACTCAAGGTACTGGCACAGGCCTGCATGACATCCGGGTTGGATTCGATTTGCTTAACAATGGTTAGCATGCGGGTACCTGGGGCACTTTTCGCTTCCAGCACATTTCTGCAAAAGGAGTCTGCAATGATGGAGACGATGCGTGGAAGATTGCAATTATTTCCCCCCAAAATGGCTGGATGATTTGTCTCAATTAAATCGCAGAGATAGCCATAGATGTGAACAGCTTCCTCTGGGTCTTCGGAAATGGGCAGCCACGAGAACCAGACGGCAATCAACTCATCCAAATTGGTCAATGCTGACTTATTGTATTTAAGTATCTTGGCAAAGGCCGAGATTGCATTCTCCGTCGCATTTATGTTCTCGACATCGCGTGCACGCGGATCATTGATCACCTGCACCAGCAGCGGAATGATCTGTGCACAAGTGTGCGCAAACTGTTCGCCACCAAATTGGCCCAGAACGCCGCAGCCATAAGCAGCTGCTTGGCGTACGTCCGGCGACTTATCCAGCACATATTGTAGCAAGGCAGGCGTGAAAATTTGTTGGTACGGCGTGCAAGCAGGGCCACAGAATTCTACACGGAATACAGAAATAACAATCAGCCAAAATCGTACATGAAAAGCTAAAATATATAATAATACCAATTAAATCATCGAATACGCATATGCCCCATTGACGATCGGCGAATGGACGATTTGGATCCAGGAGTTTGACAAAGTGCGGTGCCACCTGATCAAAGGCGGGCAGAAACTGCGCCTTGTTGGTCAAGAAGAGCGCGTGTATGATGTCCACCACTTTTGACAGGATATAGATGTCGGTATCATCCTGTTCGGCTAGCTCCTCTTCAACACCATCGTCGTAATCTTCTTCGTTGCGGGCAGCCAAGCGTTTGTCCGCACGCTCAAAGTGCTCGAGCACGTACTTATTGATTATATCGAGCACTTGCTTCATGGCCTCCTCATTGAGGCAGTTGGGACCGAGAGTTTCGATGCACTTGGCCAGCGCGTTGAGCAGCTCGATTTGTACGTCCGGCTCCGGTTCAGTGTTGATCACCTTAATCAATTCCGGACAAATATAAAGCCACATGCCCTCCAAATAGTTGGGTCCCTTTATTTTGGCGCAGTCCAGCAAATAGGGCAATGATTCAGCTGCAGCTGAACGCACTCCATCGTGGAAATAGAACTTGAGCAGCGGTAGCATTAGACGAAGAACCTCCTCGGCGTATTCGGCAAAGCCCTCCTTCAATTCGCGTGCATAGCAAACTAGCATCTCGCATGCCGAGGCCTTGTCCTCCATTCCAGCAGTGCGTATGGCAAAATTCTGTTGCTCTCCCAGTGTAATGAAGGACCATTCCACATCGCCTTCAATGTCCTCCACCTCATCATTGTCCAGCAGAGCCACCTCTGGCTTCATGCCTGCAGTACGCATCACTGGGCCCATGACGAGGGGCAGATACTGCTCGAATTGCTTGCCCAGAATCTTACACATGCGTGCCCAAGCGGTTATTAAGTAAGATGTCTGCGGATCATCGTCGGGCAAGTCTCCCTCGGTGTGGGTCTTCAACAGCATGTCCATGACTTCGCCGGCATCTGCAATGAATTTTTCACGACCGACTGCGAGTCCAATGAGACTCACGCACTCAATTGTCTTGCCGCGCAACATGCGCAAATCCTCGGAGTTAGCATTCTGAATGATGAACTTGAGACAGGGCATCAGTCGATCGTAGTAAGCGACGAATTCGTGCTCGCACGTATCTGCTACGGACGCAATGGTGGTCACCACCTGCTCCAACACGAGTTTGTTGCCCTTCTCAACAAGCTCCTTGAACTTGGAGTTGAGAATGTTCTCCAGCTTGGCCATGATTGCGTCCAGATAGCGTGTCAATATATTCTTGGGACAATCTTCGCTAAAGTTGACCAAAGCGGCACCAGCGTGAGCTTGCACGCGCGGATTTTGCTCGTCTTCAAGCAACAGTAGCAAACCAGGCACCACCTGAACAGAATCAAAATACAATTATATTAAATACAAAACATTTTTATATGGACTGGTTGCTCACCTGCTCGTGAAACTTCTTCTCAAATGTGGGCGCGAAATCCGTGGACATTTGCCCGATCGCATTGCAAGCAGCGTAACGCACGCGTGGATGGGGATCTCGTAGATAGTTCAACACCCCAGACATGACCTGATCCAGTATGGTCTCCATTTGCTTGTGGCAGCCTTCGCCAATAGCCGATATGGCCATCAGAGCAGCGAAACGATGCTTCCAGTCCGCATGATTTAACATTCCGGGCAGAGCGTTCATAACGTGGGGTAAAACCATTTTGCCACCTAAACCGCAAGCCAAGCGATCCAGCGAGGACTCTGCAATAACATTGTTATCGCTGTGATCATCCTCATTGACTACATCGGCCGTTGCCCAGTCCTCGTCCTCATCCAGATCCGTCATCATTTGTAGCACGAGCGGAATGAGAGCAACAATATATTTCTCTGCCCGCTTGCGCACCATTGCGGGCGCATTCTCTGCCAGAGAGACCATCACCTCCAGCACCAAGTGACGCCAGCTATCCTCAAAGTCCTGTGAGCTAAACACCTTCATACACATCTCAAAGATGTATTCCAACTGCGGACGAAGATACTTCGGACAGTTCTCGGTCATGTCAATGAGCAGCTTGAGCAAGCTCTGGTCGTCCTGTGCCTCGATCGTCTCGCCCGTGATGACAATCATACGCGGCAGCAAGTCAGCGAAGTGCTTGTATATGGTTACCTCCTTCTCCTTGTCGTGGTATAGTATGAAGGCTCCAATGGCCCGGACGGCTTGCACACGCACTTCAGCGTCACCAGTGTTCTCCATGCTCTTGGCTAGCATCTGTTTGATCAGGTCAATGTACTGCGCTTCCTGATTGCCGAAGATCGAGGGCACACTGCTGAAGATACGCAGTGCCGACTCCTGCAGCTGAGGCGTTGGCGAATTGGCGCATTGGAACAGGAATTGCAGAATATCCGGCCACTGATTGTTGCCATCCTCGTCGATCAAATTACGTGCCACCTCGGCAATCACCTCACAAATCTTGCGACGCAATTGCGGCGTCACATCCTGCTGCACGGCCATCAGAATCTGTTGCAGCAACTGATTTTGCGAGTCCACGGGCAACTGCAAAAGATCACATCATGATTAAATCAGACTGATATTTTGCTTTTCACTTCATTCAATTACCTCCTTGTAGAACTCCATGAAATCGGATGTGAACAGACGACGCAGCAATACGGCGGCCATTTGCCGAGCCTCCTCCGATTGTTGGCCATTGTGAATGTTGCCCAGCAAGTGTGTTACCTTCAATTCGCGAGACAAATTGTTATACGCATCCTAGAGAAAATAAAAAAATAAATATCCAAATATGAATATTATATATTAATAAATTTATAATTAGTTGTTCAATTCAATTACTTATTATCGATCACTTCCAAATTTTTTGTAATTTTGTGTTTCTTTCAATTATTATAAAAAAAAAATTATATATATATATATATATAAACAATTCAATATCTTATATATTACATATTAATATATATATATATATATATATATATATATATATATATATATATATATATATATATATATATATATATATATAAATATCTAAGTAATAAACAAATTAATAAATTAAATAAATGGATTAAAAAAAACGACATTACAATTTGATCATTTTTATTTAAGTATAAAATTTATATTTGTTTTTCTTCCTTCATCTCTCTCTTTCTCTTTACTTTACAGTGCTAGTGATTCAACTATGTACATATGTATATGCCACAGCTGGTATCAAAATTTATCCTTGCCTTTGCAGTATTTGCTTACATGAATATATGTTCATATGTATATATGTATGTACATATACACATATGTGTAGTATATGTGCATTGTCTGTCATAGAATAGTCGCAGTTCTCAATAACTTGGGGTGGGCGTCGACGTGGGCGGCGCCAAGGTCAACAGCTGTAATGCGTGTAGACGTTTGGGTCTATCGGCAAGTGTTTAATTGGAACCAACGACAAATACAATTAAATCAGATTGTATTACCATCATGCTATGCGTCATCTTTAGCAATAATACAAATTTTTTGCACCTGCGCTTTGTTTCCGTTTTGCATATGTGTTTGTATGCGAATTCATTTTAAGGCGCTGTCAGCCAAAAAAAAAATGTCAAAAATATACATAGTATATATTATGGCTTCATGAGAATTATACAAATTGACTTTTCGTTTTGCACATGCACACTCACACCCTCACACACCCTCACACAGACTCACATGCACGCACACCAAACCACGCCGCAACAGTGAACAGCTATGAATGGCGTAGCTAAAAGAGAGAGCAAAAACACGTTTTGTGCTCTTTGAAATAGAATGCACGTTGACGATGATTTAGGAAAATCTTAATCTCCCCAAATTTAGCATATAAAATCTGAAAATGAACATCTTTTGGGGGTGGTAATCTAAATATTGACAATTATAATATATATGCAGCACACGTTTTAATATTGCGCAGTTGCCTGAACAAATTCGCAGCTGGCGCTTTGAGGGCTTACCTCGGCCTGTTTCCGAACTTCATTGTCCATAGACAGCAAGGAGTTGAGCAGCTGTTGGAACTGTGCCTGGTCTGCAGCCATTTCGATTTGTAGTTTTCACTCGATTTCACACGAAATAGAAAACAGCAAATTTTCACGATCTACACGCGACGAAGCCGCTTAGAAAAAGAGCAGAACAATAGAAAACGCAATGCCGGGTTGCCAAAATCACTATTTTTCTACTTTTTCCTGCGTAGATGAATGTTTTCCTTTGTTCACTATGCAACTAGTCTTTAAGACTTGTTATATAGATTGCGTTATGTGCAAAATCTATTTTCGAATTGAGTGAAATTTTGAATGAATCTATTAATTTTTTTTAGCTATTTATCAAGCAAGATGTTCAAAGCTGTGTCAATACTGGCGAGAAAAACGCTTGCTCAGGTGCGTATATCGATAGTTTTTTGGCGCGAAAAATGTCCGACATTAGCAAATCGAAAAAAATATATTGCTTCCTATTGATATAATAAGTATATTTAAAATTTTTTTATGGTATACTCTATTCGACATATTTTAAAGTTTAAGAATGTTTTCAAGTAAATTGAGTTATCGATTTAATACAAATCTGGTTTTTTTTTTTACAACATACATAAGTTACAGTTCAGTGATATTGTACAGATTCGAATAACAACCAGTGTTGTTTAACAAGCAAATTAAAAATAGTTTTGTATATAAATTGAGCGTAGAGGACTCTTCAAAACAAATAGCAATTTATTTTATTGAATATATGGGAAATATAAGAAATAAGATTTAAAAAAAAACACAGATAATAAAATGAGTACTCGCCTCTGCGCTTATAAGGACTGCCACAACTTCTATCACCGCCAGGACAACAGCGGCTGTGGCGAGGTGACACTCTTCGCATTTCCTAAGGATCCAAAGCGCGCCGAACAATGGCGTCTGCTTGGCCAAGTGCATCCCAAGATTGGACCCATGCAGTTATATATGTGCTCCAAGCATTTTGATGCCAGGTATTTATCATTGACTAGGAATCGTCGCATTTTGCTGGGCGAAGCGCTGCCCTTTCCATACGAAGATCCGAATAAAACGGAAGAAACAGCCCGGGATAATCCAAAGGAAATGACTGCGACGTCCTCAACTGAGCAGCAGAGCTACTATATCAATTCATCTGGCAAAAAAGTTCAGTTGGACGAAGATAATCCCAAAGACATTTCATCCTCCTCTCAGCAAAGTTTCTACATAAATATGGACGACGATGATGAATTGAGCATTGACAAAGTTATCATGGTGGAATCGACGACGACGCAAGGCGTCGACCCACAGTCTGATATGTTTGAGAAGAGTAAGACGTGACATAGTCAAGCAAGTCCTAATGCATAACTAAATATCTTTTTTGAATGCAGTCGAGGTCAACATTATGCCGTCTACTCGAAAACGCGCTCGTCTTCTGACGCCCCAGCAGGAGGAGCAGGCGCCAGTGCCAACGGATGATCAACTGATAGACATCTCGGAGGTGTCTATCTTCAAGTTCAAGGGCGAGCAATACGTGCAAATGTCAAGGGAATACTACCTGCAAGAGAAACGCCAATTGATGGAACAACTGAGCAGTTACAAGCGCACGCTGGCCAACATTAGGATGCAATTGATGTCATTAAAGGAGCTATGAATCGACAGAAATTGTATTTATTTTTTAATCACTTAATTCACAGACTTGCTCCACATCGCTGTCTACATCTGGCCAGTCGCTCAACTCATCTTCATCTTTCTCCTCACCCTCTTCCTGAATCTCACCGCCCTGTTCGAACCTCTTCCTCTCAAGCAACTCGGCCCAGCTTAACGGCGTCTCACACAACGGACAGTTACCTACGATGGGTATATACTGGCCATGCTGATCCTCCAGTAAGTAGCTGGCCAGGCACAACATGTGGCAGCTCAAACAGCAGCCGGCATTTAGGCAACCGAAGCGGGAGCGTTCCGGCTGCTCAATGTGCTGCATGCACAGATGACACTCAGCCGACCAGGCACCTGAAGCTGCAGTTGCAGCTGCAACTGCTGTTCGCTTCTCAGCTAAAGCCCTCTGCGACGCCGTTATGGCCACCTTGCCGCTTGCGATGCAAATGTGTGGTGGCACGGGCAACTCAAACGCTCGCTCGTAGTCCGTTTCCAGCCAGCGCACTATGAGGGGCAGGCGATGCCAAGGACCCACTCCGAGCATGCGGTTCACTATGCGGAAATTGTATTCGAAGTGCGTCTCGCGTGGCAGCTTGCGCTTCAGATCGGCAAAGCTCTTGAGGCGTGTCGACAGCGTTGGCTGCTGCCATGCCCATTCGAATTGCAACGCTACGATCTTGTTCGGAAATCCGTGCACAATCATCACCATTTGCCAGGGTCCCTTCTTGCTTGTCTTCTTGGCGCCGCCGAAGTTACAGCCACGATTGTGCTGCCTAATTCGCCGCTGGGGATTCACCGTGAAGCCCACGTAGCACTTGCCGCGATGTCTCGGGTCCTCACTCTGACTGCACAGCAAATAGACACCATAGAAGTGGCCCTTCTCGGCCAGCGTCTCCTTGCCGCCTGCAAGTGTCAAACGTAGGGTTAGCAATGGAATGTAGTGCTCCTAAGCTAAAAGGACACCTAAAGAGAGCGACAGGAATGCAGATACAGCTGAGCGCGAGATCGAGACGAATGTGCTTAACTGACAATATTCTCCTTAGTTTCTATTGATCCCTTGGTGTGTTACTCTGGTGCCTTACCCTTCCATTCCGGTTGGCCATAGAGAGCGACAGGAATGTAGCTGTTTCCATTCCTCTGATTGCCAACTCTCAGTCTAACCATGATTTCTTATCTCTAATTTATTGTGTTTATTTATCTCTCGTGGAGAGCTGTTAGCTAATTTAACTCTAACTTCATGGCTCCGCTACCAGCCAGTCCATTGATTTGTTGTTGTTGCTGTTGTTGCTGCTGCGGCAGTTGATGCGCCGCGGACAGCACCTGAGTTTGCGTGGACGCTGGCTCCCTCGCCGTCAGCGACTGCTGTTGGGACTGCGCGGCGGAGCTGCTGCCATTTAGCAGCGTCGCCTGCTGAAGCGGATTAGCGGCCTCAGCGGCGGCGACAGATGCCGCTTCACTGGGCACTAAGATTCCACCATTGGTCTGCTGCTGCTGTTGTTGCTGCTGCTGTTGCTGTTGTTGTTGGTGTTGCTGCTGCTGCTGTTGTGTGGCTGCAGCAACCGCAGCCGCATTCTCCTGCACAGAGTTGATCAGCTTAATGCGCTTGCGTGTGTAATGCTGCCACTGCAGTATGGCCTGATCGTCGATGAACTTGCAGCATTGATTGTTCACGATCTCTCGGCGAAAATGTTCGTATTGCAGCAGATCGAGGAAGTACAGGCACATCGGATACATCAGATACTTGGCGTACTCCGGCTCCTTCCAATACTGCAGATACTTGAGGTAGTTGATGAAGCATGGATCCTTGAAGTAGCCACGCTGTGCGAGAACTGCAAGAGAATCATTTGTCGACTAAATTAGGTATACTGCAATCATGGTATTAGTCCTACTAACCTTGTCATGTAATACGAAATTATATTTTTAACGTATGTGAATTACATAGAATCATTAACCTTAACCTACCTTATAAATTTGTTTCCTATCAGGTGATCAATGATTTCACTCTCTTATTATAATATACTCAAAATATATCTATAAGTTATGGGCACTAAATTAGTTTATTCAATTTATTGCTTGGGCTTTTTCTTCCCTCATATTCTATCCCCCATGATACAAATTAATCACATGATACATACATACATATACATGTATATGTATGTGTATTAATGTCTAAGTAGAACAGGTTCAGTTATCAGCCTTTTCTCTTATTTCACGTTATATACGAATACATTGTAATATTAAAAAGAAATAAATGAAAATAACATCATATTATTCCTTTCTATATATTATTTGTAGCTGTGCAGTGTATTGTATTTTATTCACTTACAGTTGAGATAATTGGGATTTGAAAGGCACTGAACAAATTCCAGTTCGATTTGCCAGCGACGTTTTTGTTGATCCTCCGATTCGATGGCCGCTGAACAGTTGGAAGAAACAAAAAAATGATTAACAGTTATATTTTGTTTCTGTACTGAAATAATATTTGTTTTTAGTTATTCTCTTATTGCGTGTTACTTTGGAGTAAAGCGAAAGCAAAAGCATTTGGAATATAGAAAAAATAATAAAGTGAATCGCAAAAATGATTGTTTTTTTTTTCATTTCTTGTCTTTGTTTTACTTACTCTTACCCTTTCCGTACACTTTGGCCATTTTTGTATCAGTTGTGGAAAGGGTTTCTTTGTTTTTGCGTTTTTTCAGTTTGTTTATGCGAATTCTTCAGGTGTTATTTGTTTGTTGTCTGTTGTTGTTTTAAAACTTGGGTGTTATTTCTCGTGTGCTTCAAAAATTGTACATAACACAAAAATCATAAATTATCCATACAAGGTACACAGATTCGTTTGTGTGCGTGTGTGTTTATTATGGGTGTACGTGTGTAGGTGAGATGGGCTAAAAAGGATAATTAACAAAGCGCATACAAAACAGAATAGAATTGAACAACACTTATAAACTCAAATCAATCATAAAACTCTCTGTCGCTCCCTTATTATGTTGGGCAGTAATATTCAATTTTTTATAAGCAAATTAAGTTAAATTAATTGTTATTTTCAGCTACAAACCGTATGTGTTCATGACAGCGTGACCGAATCTGAAAAATCGAAATATACTGATTTTCGACAAATAAATATACCAAACTCAAATGAGCAAGAAATTACTATTGTGCACACCCTGTTTTAATTCGACAAATATGTGTGTTTTAATTTACTTTTATATGTATTATACATATGTAATACATATTATTAAAGTGATAAACAATATTTACAAATTAATTAATAACACCACAAAGTTAGGTGCGTACCTTTTGTTGTCCTTAAATTTACATTTATTCATATAGTAGAATGTTATATGAAGATATGTATGTATCTACATATGTTGTACATATGTGTTTGTTTAGATGAATATTAAAAAATTATAACAATATATTTCAAAGATAATAATTATAAAAGTAGTATAAATATATTTTTTTAATTCTATATGTTACTACTTACTCTCTTTTGTTTATAGAGTAAGTTTTCTCTTTCGGCTTTGTTGCTCAGAATGTTTAATCTCATTCTCTTTGCCATCACTCATTCTCTCACTCGGTCATTCTCTCGCTCCCTCGCTGTATTTAATCACTTTTGTTATGCCACTCATTCGTATTCTGGCATTTGGAGCATACGGACGTCGTGGTAGATGCCGCGAACGCTCTTTGTTTGCTTCGGGAAGTAATATCGGTTTACAAAATAGCTCAACAAATATAAAATATACGCACATATAGGTACATACATATGTGTGCATTGCTTAAGATTATCAAGAAATCATAATAATTAAGAAAATCAAAAGAGAAATCAACTACAAAAGCAAATAAGAAAAGTGAGTTGATTTCAAGAAATCACACATGCGTGTGCCGACACACATTTATATCAATTTATTACATACAAACGTACATGCTTGTGAGTCCGTGCGTGCGTGAAGGTGTGTGTGCGTGAGGTGCAAAATAAAATTCAAACGGTAAAATAAATGAATAAAATTGTATACACAAAGTGAGCTGTGAAATTGAGGCGTACAACAAAGCCCGCGAATTAAACGAAGAGGAAGTGCAAAAATAATTTCATTTAGAGCTGCATCTACTAAAGTGCGTCGTTTTCTTTTGAAATCGATATCAAAATAAAAATACATAAGTGAGCCTCGGTCGCCTTGCAAGCAAATATAGCTGCTAATGATTCCGCACATATGCATTATTGTGCATGTGCGTTTGTCGGAGTGTGCGTGAGCGTGTGCAAAGTGCAACATAAACAAACGAAAATGGTTTACACGAATGCAAAAAAGGTAAATACATAATATTTCTGTCTGTGTATACATACAACCCGATTCGAAAAATTACTACGCAGCAGAAATTTATGCGGTCTTGTTGTTGTTTCATATCTATCATATCTTCTGTTTCGTCTTTGTCGCCGTCGCTGCCGCCGACGTACTCTCGTTTTGTGAATGAGGAACGCAGCGATGTTCTCTAGTGTGCGTGTGCATTTATGTGTGTGTGTGTGTGTGTGTGTGTGAGCAAAGTAGCAAAACAAAACTTCGCTTCGACATTTCTCTCATGTTCTCAGCGCTGTTCTGTTCTGTTATGCTCTCAATCTGCGCTAACTCGCGTTGTTGGTCTCTCAGTTGTGTGAGAGTACAGTAGGAAAAGCAAAAGTGTGAAGAACCGCAATAACAATAACAGCAACAACAACAATAACAGATTCCAATGTGTCAACATAAAGACCAAGAGAATTATACAGAAGCAAATGCTATATGTAAACCCGTATGTAAGTAGTAGTAATAGTAGCAGCAGCAGTAGTAGTAGTAGTAGTAGTAGTAACAGCAGTAGTAGTAGTGTGAGAGAGAGTCGGCTGGGTTTATTTGCTAATTAAAAAGCGTAACACTAATTGGCATACCACTGTGTACTCGTTCCTGTGCTCGTTCGCATATTTACCACTGACATAGCTATAACATTTGTATTTGTATTTTTTTTCTCTCTCTTCCCTTGTTCAATGACATGTGTGTGTGTCTACACATGTATGTTAAAAACACCATTTAAATGCCGTTGTATTAATCATAATATATTTCTGATGGCGACTGCGTAAGGAATGTTGCCGAAAAATTGAACATGCGTATTTTCTCGCAGAACTTCTCTGCATGTGTGTGTGTGTGTGATTTTTTTTTCGCTTTCTGTGTAATTTATTTATTTTTAAATCAAGTTTGCCTGTGTGTGTGAGTGAGTGACAAAAATAAGTTGCCGCAAAAACAAAATTGTTGAAAAACAAAAGAGACCAGCCAAGTTTTGTGTACGGCTAAACCGGAAATTGTTTATGCGACGTTGGCAGCGACGTCAACGCCTAGCCGATCGGTAGTTCATGACGTATGTATGGCGACCTCAACAAAATACCCATGCACATAAATATATACATACACATACATATAAGGTGGCAAAAGTCTTGGAAATTTTTTGGCGCATAATTTGGCCACACTAATTAGCAGTACGAAGAGGAACAATAACAACAGCAACAAAAATGGTTTGACCACATGTCTAAACGACGCGCGTGTGCAAGCACAAACAACAATAACAAACAGAGGAAGCGAAAAGAGAGCGAAATGAGGTGATGACCATGTGTGGTATATACTCTTGTGTCTGTGCATGCGAGTGTGTATATGCATGCGCCTTTGCCGTGTTTGTGTTAGTTGAGCGAGACGAACTGGCAGGTGTCATTGACCCTTTTCGCTCTGACGGTAGAAGCACATTTTTTCACTGTCTCTATTGCCGCTGCTGTTATTTGCAGTTTTTCTGCTGCGTTTGTTATTATTGTTATTGTTACTTATGCTACACACTGCGGCTGCTTGGCCTTGAACTTAGACGTGTTTTCTAAAGCACATATTTGAGATCCAAGCTTTTTTTCCATGCTTTTGTTGACAGCTCTCTTTGGGAGGCGCACACACACCGAAAATGGTATCTATTACGCAATTTGCGTTGTTGCTTTTCCCAAAAGCTTTACTATACTTGTATACATATAAATACATAGACATATGCGTAAAAGTATGTATGTGTAAGAATTGTCAAATGTATTTATACTGCTAAAAAGATACAAATGCATATATAAATACATAAAGGAAACTTAAGTCCTAACTATGGGTCAAGTCCTTCGAAATGTACGATTCATAAAATATATATCATATGAACTCATATGTCCTATTATCGAAAGAAAAGAAAGAGAAAGCATATGCGGGTCTTTTTCCTATACCTAAAAATAAGCATTCAAATGTATATTTATTTTTTTATGCTTAATTCTAGAACTTTTTAATATGGAATCATATTAAATAAGATTTAAGAATAAGTTAATTAAACAAGAGCGCTCCAGTCGAGACTGTCCTACTTTGAAATACCCGAAACTCTCAAATGAGCTGATACTCCAAAAACAATATTTGCGCACGGATAGGAACGAGCTCTGTTAACTGCGCAGTTAACGCCGCAACTGCGCGTGGGCTACAGAATAGGCTATACCGAAGGCAATTAAATGATGAACTTGTCTTTTAAATAGACTTTCTTAAAGTCAGTTTCTTCGCTCTGCCTGAATGATTAAAACAAAGATAATAGGAACCTAAGACGTGTAAGATAATTAAAATGATATTGTAAAACTGAATATAATAATTATCTCACTAAAATTGAAGAAACTAATTAGGAATTTTGCTGCCTGAATTATAAAGGAAATAAAAATTAAACATTTGGAAAAAGTAAACGATATTCTCCAAAAATGTGTATTATATATATTAAATACTAAGTAAACCAATAAGTAAGAATAAACCATTCATTAATATAAAGAATAATATGCAAAATATTATATATTAATATAATAAGCATAAGGATAAGCATATTATCATTCACATTTCAAAACTCTCATATCTGTCTTATCTACCTAAGGTAATGAAGGGACGTGGCATCCAAAACCTGGCTCGACTACGAGATACCCTGAACCCTGCAAAAAACAAGTAAGAAGGCTCTAGTCGAGGCGGCTCGACTACGAGATCCTCTGAACCCTGCAAAAAAGTGATACTCTTCTTCTTTACGCACTTATGAGCGGGCGCTCTGCTAACCGCGCAGTTGCTGTCGTGGCTTGGAGGCGGGTTGGGCTGAATTTTGGACGCTCATAACTCCATTTCTAGATGGACTATCTTTATGAAATTTTCAAAGTAGATTAAGAGTATCTAAATCTATCTATGTGCCAAATTGCAAATCTTTAGTATTTGAAATGCGTTTTTTTTTCATATTGGGGGCGAAGAGGGCGTGACATTTAAAATCTGTTACAAAATCTGCGTATCCCTAATATCTATCTAAATAAACAAATTTGAAGTCTCTAGCTAAAACAATGTAGAAGTTATGTCCAAAAAACCTAAAAAATGTAAACGAATTATCGATAATTTGGAAATGGGATAAGTTATCGAAAAAACAAAACAAACTCGTACTGCGTAACTAACATACGAGTATTCATGTAAAATTTCAGCTCTCTAGCTTTTATAGTTTCCGAAATCTCGACGTTCATACAGACGGACAGACGGACGGACGGACAGAGCTAGATCAACTTATTTTTTTTATGCTGAGCAAGAATATACTATATACTTTATGGGGTCATATAAACTTATTTTTTTGCGCTGATCAAGAATATATGATAAAGAATGTATACTTTATGAGGTTTTGCGAAGTCTCCTTCTGCCTGTAACATACATTTTCACTTTGTAGACCCCATCCCTCAAACCATCTACCTGCCCCACCTCCTTGCGAATGCAGAAAGACCGCGCCTGTCCCGCCTTTCACTTTCACTATCTCTGTCTAGCTAACGTAGTTTAGTTCATGCCAGTGCTGCCAGCTTTTTAAAAACTACATTATGAAAACCACAATTGTCATTACGATTGTGTTTGTGTACCCCTCCCGCACACACTCACACACTCACACACACACACAAACCCGCACACATACACGCACGCATTTCTTGTTTATGCGTAGGCGGCCACATAAACATCAATGTGCGTGACTGTGTGTGTGTGCGTGTTTTTATAGTGTAGTGCTTATTTACTTGAACCTTAGACTCATGATAAGTAAGGTCTGCCAGCAGTTAGCGCTGGAGTCGGAGTGTGCGATACGAATGAATCACTTGCAAGAACTGCAAGTTCACAGAAAGAGACATTTAGCTTATTTTTCTCTAGATAGAGTTTTAATACATTATGTTGGCATTTATCCTGTTATTATCAGAAGTTGTGTTGACATAATTCAACGAACCAATAACATATTGACTCCGACTCTTTTTATAATTCAGTTATATTCTCTGTTCTTGCGTTTTCGGATTTTCGCTTTGCTCAGTTATTTGTTTTCCTTGTTGTTTGAATGATTCCGTTTTGTATTGTCGTTCGTTTGTAAATATGTATGCATGTTTGTATATTCTTTTTTAAAGTCGCTCGTAAAGCAGCCGGTGTGCGTGCGTTAAAACGATTCTCTCTCTGCTTGCATTTGTGTTGGTGCAATAAAAAACACACGTGGTTGCATGCCTATTATTGTACTTATCGGTGGGGGAGGGAGAGAGAGAGAGAGAGAGAGAGAAAAAGAGAGAGAGAGAGAGAGAGAGAGAAAGAAAGAAAGAAAGAAAGAGAGAGAGAGAGAGAGAGAGCGCTCCTTTGCTTGCTGCACTCGGTCAATTTTATTTATTTTTTTTTTTTTTAGCTTGCAGTGTATGTGTGAATGAAAACGATTATTGGTGTGCGAATATATTTGTCAATGTGTGTGGCGCTAAGAGCGCTACCGATGTAGGGTGGACGGCTATTTGACGGAGGTGCTGGCGTTTGCTGCTATTTATAGTCATTTTTATAAACATTGGGAAGATAATCCCGATGCTCGTTCTCGCTAGTGCGTGGGTATTTAGTGTTGCATATACATATGTACATATGTATGTATATTGCTTGGAATTACGATTTGCTGACGGCATTGGCGTCCACTCACACTGAAATGTTGTTAGTTAATAAGTTTTGAAAAAATTTGTTTAGTTTTATAAGAATCGTCCCGCAGCCCTCGGAGCTGCACTATCCAATCCCTCGGCAAGTGATGGCAAACACAAATTTGTAATCGATTATTGAATCATAATTATTAATTTCTTTTAATCGACGACAGGTAATCGATAAATCATTAATCGAATGATTTATTTGTAATATATTCTTTATATGTATATGAATAATTAGTGGTACAATACAATGCCATTGTATAGAAAAAAAGTAAATGCGGAATAAATATGTTAACATTTATTTATTAAGTTTGGAATTAAGGAACAACAACTTTTCTAAGTAGCAGAAGCACCCGTTTTAGTTAGTAAGCTGTATCGGCACTAAATTATGTAAAGTTTTGGGCTCACTACAGTGCAGTGTACGCATCTCCTCCTAGAGAACGTTGCGTTTCAGATATAATACTGAAGCAATAAAATATCTGAGCTTATTACCTTCAAAAGTGCATTTTTTACAATAAATTTTTGAATAAAACAGTCCAACTTCCCTTTCTTTTTGAGCCATGGTTAAAAAGTTTGTGGTGATTTCCCGCGAAAATACTCTAGGATAAATTCGGCAAATCGATTAATTTAGATATCTAGAAATGGAGTTATACGCGTCCAAAGTTCAGCCCAACCCACCCCCAAAGCACGCCAGCAACTGCTCGCGCTTATACGTTCGTAAAGAAGAAGAGTATAACTTTTTTGCAGGGTTCAGGGCATCTCGTAGTCGAGCCGTCTCGACTAGAGCCTTCTTACTTGTTTAAAAATCGATTATGGTTTCAATTAATCGCAACTCATTTTACGATACAATTAAATCTTGAATGGTACAAAACAATCGATTAATGTGTATCAAATGATTAATAGTGCCATCATTACCCTCGGCTACTTATGCTTTTCAGAACGACCTTTGTGTGACCTAATTTTTTATTAAGAAGGATAATTTTTTTTTTTTTTTTTCAAATGATAAATTTGATTTTGAAAAAATATATACGATGTATAGCAAAGACTTATTATAGTAATAATTTTTATATATTATATATATATATATATGTACATATATTATATATATGTATACAGTCAAATATAACCAAATAACCAAAATGTATGTTCAGAAGAAATTGTTTCTAAAATTAAAAACATAAATATTTAAATATTTTTAATTTAATATACATACATAAATCTATCTATATATACATATACATATATGCTATCGATAGGCAGTTAGTATCAGATGTATATTTTAAGTGAAAACAAGAATTCATTTTCATAACGTTTTCAGCACGCGTTTAAAGCAATTCGTTGTTCGCCATGTCTGTTAATAATAGAAATTAGAATAGAATAGAAATTAGGGATTATATATATCATATATAGATATATAATATATAATATTATAATCTACTATATATCTTAGAAAATCATATCTATATATATTATATATATCTATATATATATATATATATATATATAATATATATATATGATACACGGTTGGTCAAAACGTATTTACACAACCAATTTTTTAGCTTCTCTGCAACTTCGAAGCATTTTTTTTTTGTTGTTCTTCTTCTGCTGCTCAAAATGAAGTAATGGCTTTTGTAGCAATACGGAATAATTTTTAATAAATGAAAATATATCTCGTTCATCTTTAGAGTTAGAGTCTCTAAGTCTTCTGCATATATAGATACTAATTTATTACAATTTCGGTTTTTGTCAGATTTTGGATTTCGGTCCCCAATTCGCCCCCACACCCCCAAATGTGTAAAAAATGCATTTCAAATACTGGAGACATGCATGTAGATATGAATATCATATTCATAATCTGAAGAGATGAATACGTCTAGAAACAGAATTATTAATCAATAAAGTTTTTACAGCAAAAAGCATGTGGCGCAGCAAGCAAGGCAGCGAGACAGCAGGCCGCCTGCAATGCTCACATACATGCAGGCGTACAAGCATATATCAGCGTGTGTGTGTGTGCTCGTGTTTTTGCATGTATAATTTCTTACGCGCGGAGAATCGAAACGAAGCACTCTTGGAATATTATTCGTTCGAAGAAGGGCTCAGGGGATTTCGTAGTCCAGCACTCTTGACGACAGCTTTCTTACTTGTTATAAATGACCTCCCTATTTTTATTTCTCATTCAACGATATTTATGTATGCAGATGATGTAAAACTTTGCCTTTCATACTCTAGTTCAATTGCGCATGTACATACATATATGTACATTCAAGATAACCTTAATGCATTTATATTTTGGTGTGTGGGTAATCAGTTACATTTAAATTGCTCGAAGTGATGACAGTGGACCTTCTGTCGTACCGGCCCACACATTGTTAACTATAAAATTAATAACATTCAAAGATCTTGGCGTTCTCTTTGACACTAAAATTAATTTTAATCTGCATATTTCTGCCATCATAAATGAAGCCAAATGTGTGTTTGGCTTTATTAAACGATGGTCTAAGGAATTTAAAGATCCCTTTATCCCCATCTTAGAGTATTGTTCGGTTATATGGTATCCGCAACATAAACTGTATCAGGATCACATTGAATCGGTCAAGAAACAGTTTCTTCTCTTTGCCTTAAGAACTCTAGATTGGGACAGTAATTTTCGTTTACTTTATCATAGTAGGTTTCTGCTTATTGATCTGCTATCATTAATCAATCGCAGGACAATTTTAGGTATTACTTTCCTACTTAACCTGATTATTGTTAAGTAGGAAAGCAACACGGCTTATTCTTCACATATTTACATATTTTTTTTTTCATATTTGCTTTTCATGTTTATACATTAATTATAATAGATTTTATCACGTATATTCCGTAGAGCTCTCTATCTTCCGCTAATAACATCCTTGCTTTATGCTCATCTTAGTGAAATCACTCGAAATGCCCAGATGTCAGCATGGGTGTATGTCTGCTGATCAAAATTGCTGCTCTATTTTCTAATCCTATCTTATTTTTTGGAAAAAAAACGCATTTCAAATACTAGAGACAATTTTAGTTCAATTTGGCACGTAGATATATTTAGATATATATAGATATATTTAGATTAATCTACTCTGAAAATTTCATGAAGATCGTCCATCTAGAAATGGAGTTATAAGCGTCCAAAGTTCAGCCCAACCCACCCCCAAGCCACGGCAGCAACTGCGCAGTTAGCAGAGCGCGCGCTCATAAGTGCGTAAAGAAGAAGAGTATCACTTTTTTTTTGCAGGGTTCAGGGTATCTCGTAGTCGCGCCGTCTCAACTAGAGCCTTTTTACTTGTTGTACTCTGTTCCCTTAAAAAGGGAAAAAGAGTATATTGGGTTTGTGCAATGTCCGTCTTGCTGTCCGTCCGTCTGTCCATATGAACGCAATATTTTTCGGCGCTATTAGAGCTAGAGACTTGAAATTTTGAACATATATATGCTCCCGAATTATAAAATGTAAATATTTTCCCGATCCGCCCACTAGGGACGTGGCAAATCGGAAAACTTTTCCGCCCATAGGCAAGTTATCATACTATATAATGAGCTAGAGAGTTGCAATTTGGAATGTATACTCGGGGTGACAACCCAAGTTCAAAAAGCTATGGCGGATATATCTACGCACATTGGGGGCGTGGCAAATCGGGAAAACGTATCTTCTACACCGTTAAAGCTAGAACGCTAGAACGCATATTGATAATATTATGATTCTAAGAAGATCGATCAAAAAGTTATATGTCTACGCTCATTGGGGGCGGGGCAAAATTGTGCTATTATTTGAACAATATTGACACTAGAGACTTGAAATTTGGCATGTGTACTCGGGTTGACAACCAAAGATCAATAAGCTATGGTAGATATATCAACGACCGCAGGGGGCTTGGCAAATCGCAAAAGTTTATATCCCCTACACTTTTAGAGCTAGAAGCTTGAAAATTTGGATGGTTCAGTTACTAATGTCCTCCTCTATCGATGACCCAAAAATAATTTTTCAGCCTCTTTGAGGGCGTGGCATATCGAAAAATACCCTGTAATTTTCGCATTTTTGGAATGTAAGCAACCAAATTTTGCAAGCATGTTAGCCTCGGCTCTTTCTAAGAACTGGCAAAAAATTATGCGTCTACGCACACTGGAGCGTGGCAAATTGGCAAAGAAGTTTGTTGTGGCCAACTGCATAATTCATGCATATAAAAGCTTAGTAGTAATTGCTAAGATGGCAGAAAGCATTTTAACATAAATATAAAAATATTAATGAATGGTGCCGAAAAATATTACATTCATACAGACAGACAGACGGACGGACATTGCACAAAACCAATAAACTCTTTTCCCTTTGGGAACAGAGTATTGTTTGCTAATTGTCGAAATATTTCGTTAATCAAATGTTTATTAAATAAATAAGATGCACCTATGGGAACAAAGTATTTCGGTGTTAGTTGCGCCTAACTGCAACGTTCTTACTTGTTTTATATTGTTTTACATACAAATCTATTATTTATAAATTCTACGAATCCAAAAGAAACACATACGCTTATTACCGATATTACAGTATCTGTAGGATCAGAGCTTCGTTGGTATTCTCTAGTCCTGTGCGCTAATTTGTATGTTATGTGTGGCAAATGAGAAATATGAATACAAGCTTAACACACCCATATGTACATATTCATAAATACATGCATACAATTTCAAGCATAGGCAGAGTTGAGTAGCTCGCGGCCAATGTGAGCAAGGCATTTTTTTTTCTTAACTGTACTCGTAAATTTAGCGATTAGTGGACGTCGGTCCCGCTGCTTGTGCTGCTGTCGTCCGTTTTGTTGTTGTCTTTTCCTGTTTTCTGGTTCTGTTTGCTTCCTCTTCCTCTACCACTTACTCGACTCCGTTTTAGGTTTGCGCGCTTCACGCGCCAGCTCGCACTCTATAGTTTTTGCGACAGCTCCTTTTAGTTGACGCTAACGCTGCCGTCGCCGCCTCCGTTGCTCCACACCCTCCCCAAACAATAAGTGCTCAGCCCAACAGCGATCGGAAAAACAGACAGAAGAGCGGGCTGCTGCGTCCCTGTTCCTCCCTGCGCTCTGCATGAGTGTATGAGTGTAGTTGTGTGTGTGCTTGCTTGAGGGTCTGCCTGTCGCTTTTTGTTTGGGAATTGCAACATTGTTGCGTACGAAGTTTATTTTTAGCCTATAATTCCATACTGTTTCCAATGGACTGCCGACGAAGCTGACATCTCTGCAAATGCAGTTTCTTGTTGTTGCTTTTTTTATACCCTGAACCCATTGAAAATGGGAATTCAGGGTATAATGGTTTTGTGAAAACCCCATCATCCCATTTCCAAATTATTGATAAAAAATCGAATATTCGTTTCCATTTTGTAGGTTTTTTGGGCATTTCAAATACTAGAGACTTGCAATTTGGCATATAGATAGATTTAGATACTCTTAATCTACTTTGATAAATTTCATAAAGATAGTCCATCTAGAAATGGAGTTATGAGCGTCCAAAATTCAGCCCAACCCGCCTCCAAGCCACGACAGCAACTGCGCGGTTAGCAGAGCGCGCGCTCATAAGTGCGTAAAGAAGAAGAGTATCACTTTTTTGCAGGGTTCAGGGGATCTCGTAGTCGAGCCGTCTCGACTAGAGCCTTCTTACTTGTTTTGTTTCCATTTTGAAAAGGGGAATTCAGGGTATAATGGTTTTGTAAAAATGTATGTAACAGGCAGACCCCACAAAGTATATTTATTCTTGATCAGCACAAGCACACAAGATGATCCCTAGGAAACTACAAGAGTTAGGGAGCTGAAATTATACATTAATACTCGTATGTTAGTTACGCAGTACAAATTTATTTTGTTTTTTTTTTTTTTTTTTTTATTTATTTATTTTTTTTTTTTCGATAACTCATCCCATTTTTGAATTATCGATCAAAAAATAAAAAATTCGCAAAATCCTTTTAACATATTTTATGCGTAACTTCTACACCGTTAGAGTTAGAGCTTTAATTTTCTGATTTTTGACGCCATGCCACCTTCGCCCCCAATTTGAAAAAACGCATTTCAAATACTATTAACTTACAATTTGGCAAATAGACACATTTTAGTGCTATTAACATATTCTGAAAGTTTCATGAAGATCATCCATTTAGGAAAGGATTTAAAAGAGCCCAAAGTATAGTCCAGCCCACGGCAGCTACTGCGTGGTTAGCAGAGCACGCGCTTATAGAAAGAAGAAGAGTATTAGTTTTTATTTTCAAGGTTCAGGGTATCTCGCAGTCAAGCAGTCTCGACTAGAGCCTTACTTGTTTGCAATGTAATTAATTTTTGCGTTGATTTCAATGCTCTCTCCTACCTCTTTCTTTCTCTTTATTCGCTCTCTCGTTGTGCAAGTAGTTGTGTTTGATTACCGTGCATATACGATAGTTTTAACATTTTAATGGCTTTTTAATTAGGCGGCGTCTTTTGATGTATATACACATGTCTAGACCAGGTGGCCCCTATCATGAGCTGTCTTCAGTGCCTGCTTCTTAGATATTTTCGCAATGGTCTGTTACATTTAGGTGCCATGCAAAAACATAGATAGGCGCCGCATTACAGAATACTTATGTATATTACAACCACGCACACACACAAAAAACAAACACACAAACACACACACACACATATATATATATATATGCGTATATATATATATATATATATATATATATACGCACACACACCCATACACGCAAGCACTTTTTATTACTTATAACAATTTTCGTATTTTTTATTACAACCACCACGTCTACACCAACACCACCTGATGGCGAATGCATCGTTTATCCTGCTCTTACTCTTTCGCCTTAGGCCTTTTTACTACGCCTTGCTAGTATTTTTTGGTAGTCACTGTACCACAATTTTACAACGAACGCCCCAGACAGGGGCCAACGACACCATTTTGCGAGCGCTCTCAACCTCTCTCTTACACACAGACACTTCCCACAGACTCATGCAAGGGGACAGGCGTGCGCCTTCATTCATAAGCGGTGCTCCGTCGGCGCCGCCACTCACTGCAAAATTTGGCGGCTTGCATGTGAAACATTTTCGTTTATTTTTGTATTTTTACTGGCACTCGTTTGGTTGTTGCTGTTTCTTTATTTATTTTTTTTTTATTATTTATTATTATTATTTTTTGTTGGTGCGCTGCTGTTGAATGCCTAGCTTCCGCCCTTATAACAACACGCAAGCACACTTCATTTTTGTGCACATGCGCATTGCCTCTGGTGCTCATTTTTAGTGAGCACTTTTGAGAGAGACTCTCTCTTGCTCTCTTTGTTTTGGCCGCCGCCTAAATGTGGTTGTATTCTGATTTTTGTTGTCCTCCTGTCGTCTGCATGTTTTTATACGCATTGCGTTTTACATGTCTATCCTTACGAACGCCGATGCCGACCCGGCGTTTCTTGCTCTCAGGCACTTTGTCTGGTGCCTCGTCTGTAGTTGTGGCTGTGACTGTGTCTGTATATGCGCCTTTCTCGTTCGCACTTGCCGTATTTTGCTATTAGATTTTACTTTGTTTTCATACACATTCGCTGCTTCACACATTACGCTTTGCATCAGTTTCGGGGTCAACGTCATCTTGAGGGTTGCTCTTACGGCTGCTTCTGTTGCCGCCAACGCCGTCAATCGTTTTCGCAGTTGTTTGCGTTTGTTGTTGTTGTCGGTTTTGTTAATGTCTCGTATTTTTTCAGTGTCTGTCACAGCTACTACGTTTATACGTCGACCGTTATCATGATACCACATCGCGCTGCATTCTGCATTCGCTTCAAATGGGGCAATTGATATTATTGGCATTTGAATGGCTATTTAGTGTATTTGAAACATCGTGTAAACACGAAGTGTGGTAATACAGTGTGATATACATATGTCTATAAAATTAAATTTAATTTTTGTTAAAAAAAAAAATTAATAAAACGACGGTTGTACATAGTAATAAAAATAATTAGTAAGCAAATAATACCAACTAACTAAATTAAAAAATTATTGAATCTCAATTATTAAGAGAGAGGGAGAGAGAGAGAGAGAGAGAGAGAGGAGAGAGATGAGAGAGAGAGAGAGAGAGGAGAGAGAGAGAGAGAGAGAGAGAGAGAGAGAGAGAGAGACTTTAAACTCTAATTATAATTGTAATATTTATTATTTAGTGTTAATGGATGTACTCAATCAGTATTTGTGCGTCAGTCTTCCATCTCTATATTTGGTGCTGTTGCAAAAGTGATCCTCTCGTTTCGATACGTCTGCCTGTCCGCATGACGGCCTACTTGTTGTTGTTTATCTTGGACGAAATACATTTATATGCGAAGTGTGAAGTGTGTGAGAAGTGTAAGCTAAAATAAAACTGGTATTTTAAAAGATTCGCCGTCTGCTGCTGAGGGGTCAATTAAAAGACAAGAATTTGAGAGAGACATTAAATTTATTTATTTTTATTTTCAACAAATTCATATTTCCTTAAATTGTGCGTAGACCCTCATCCCTCTGTCTCTCGTTCTCGGGTGCATGTGGATTTTGGTAATCAAATTTGTATGGAATGATGGTTGGAAGGTGTGGGAAGGCGGATCGGTCAGCTACAACATATGTATATTTCATGAATTATTTGCGTAAAAGAGGCGTGGTATTTATTAATGCTCATTCACACAATATAATTATTAGTATATAGTTTTGTGCAATGTCTGTCTCGCAGTCCGCCCGTACGCCCATGTTAGCGCAAACCATTTTCCGTCTTTGAAGTATAACAGAGAATATCTCGAATTTATGCTGAAAATTTGAATGAAATCCGTTAAGTAGCACAAAAGTTATTAGGAAAAAGTTTTTTGTCAATTTCCAATTTTTTTCCCCCAATCAAGTGGCATTCAAATAGTCGCAACTGCGATTGAATTTTGTTAGAATTTTTTTTCTTATGCGCCTCCATTATTCTGGAATTTATGTTTGTAATGAATTATATATAGTGCTATAAAACTTAACTATTTTACTAAGATCAACTTTCTTTTTCTACTCCAAACAGGCCCGAAAAATGCATTGTTAGAATGACATAAATACTCAAATGAAACACATACATATATAATGTGTATAATGTGAAACCGAAAGAATTGAATCCGATAGAGAAACGGCCAACAATAAGAGCATAGCATATCACATCACATCACATGTAACTCGGAGAAAAGGAAAAGGAAAACAATATAGCAGTAAAGTAAGAAAAATTATAACCTAAATAAAGATGTTGCCAAATTGAAATATAGAAAGTGAGAGGGAAAGGGAGAGAGAGAGAGAGAGGGAGAAAGAGAAAGAGAAAGATGAATCGTAGACACGACGAATAGGCAAACCGGTCGTGAAGAGTAATTTTGTGAATTCTCAAAGAAAGTACGAGAGAAAGACAAAGAAAGAGCGAAATTAATAGAAACAGGAAACTTGCTTGATATCGCTCTGCTATATTTGCTCATTTATAAAGTCGTCCGATCTTAATAATTTACACTTCGCTCTTCATCTAAAGCTAACGAAAGTGCATTGAGTCGAGAGTAACTCAGCATTAGAGGCATCAGTGCAGTCTACAAATTATAGCAAACAGTAAAACAGATACTTTGTTGAGTTGTTCTTCTTTCTACAACAACAACAACAACAACAACAATAACAACACGGCATCAAAGGTAACTTGCTTGTATTCCCCACTCCAAATTCTCACATTCCATGTTCTTTTGCCGACTCTCGTTTGTTCGGTGACATTCAGATCTTTGAATGTACAATTTACAGTTAGTTATAGCCATTTAGATATACATATAGAAGATTAACTCTAATTTAAGATGAAAAAGAGTTTTTTATTTGTATTATTTATGTTGTTGCTATAAATATTTAAAAAAATTATGATTCGGTTATACCTGTACAGGTTACAACTGAGTGACTATGTGAAACGTGTGAACTGATCTGAGGAAAGCCTAGATAGCATCATTGTTAGTGGGCGTAGAAAATAGCAATTGGGGAACAATAATGTACAGTTTTATTTCGCTATCTATTTCCTTCTCAGTGGTATTTCCGCATGGCCCAATTTGTAGACACTCATGCAGCAATAAATATCAGGAAAATTCCGAAAAACATCAAAACAGCTCAGTCTAAATAATGTGTAACAAATGACGCGTCTGTCACAGTAACAAGAATAAGAATAGAAAAAAAAAAAAAAAAACCAATTAAGAAGGCTCTAGTCGACACTGCTCGACTATGAGTTACTTAGTTCTTTACGCACGGCCTGTGAAAAATCTGACAATTATAAAATGTGCGTGTCCATAATATCTATCTAAATATAGAAATGAAGTCTTTAGCTTAAACGGAGTAGAAATTATACTCAAAAAACGTTTTAAAAAGAAGTAAACAAATTTTCGATTTTGTATCGATAATTAGGAAACGGGGTGAGTTATCGGAAAAAAAAATAATTGTGTAACTAACATACGAGTATTCATTCATCTATCCAGCTTTTGTAAATTCCGAAATCTCGATGTTCATATGGACGGACTATAGCCCTGTCCGTTAACTTATTAACTTATTATTTTATTATTTGACTTATTTTTTGTGCTGATCAAGAATATATATACCTTATGGAGTCTGCGACGTCTCCTGTTACATACATTTTCACAAAACAATTGTACTCTGAAATTCCAAATTAATTTTTTTTTTCACATTTGAGGGTGGTAGGGCGAAGTGGTTACCGGAATCCAAAAACTGACAATAACCGAAATTGTATTAAATTAGTATCTATATATATACAGAAGACTTGGAGGCTCTAACTCTAAAGATAAACGAGATATAATTTGATAACAGATTCTCGATACATGTTTTTATCGATAACTCTGGAAATATACAAGTTATCGAATTTCTGAAACAAACTCGTACTGCGCGTGCAATATACGGACCTAACACAAAAAGAATTAACTCTAGCTTTTGTATATACGAAAATCGACGCGTTTATACATACGGACAGACGGGCGGACGGACCGACAGACGGACATGGCTATATCAACTTTTCTCGTCACCCTGGTCAAGAATATATATACTTTATGGGGTCTGCCACGCCTCCTTCTGCCTGTTACATACTTTTAACAAAACCAACTGCAACTGCAATAATAATAATTTAGCGGCAGTCGACAGCGGCGACTGCTGTGGCTTCTCAAGCAGCAAAAGAACTTGCTATAAATTTATAGAGAAAGAGAGAGAGAGTCACTTCTTGGTATGTGCGTGTTTGTATATACATATGTATATATGTGTGTGTGTTTGTTGTTCAGTTGGTATGTAACTTGGGTGATATTGCTCACACTGTCTCCAAATGCCGGCAGGCTAATGCAACGAGCAAAATAAAACTTAGCAAATGTACATATATTTGTCCAACTCGATTCCATACTTGAAGAAGTCCTATTGGAAAACTTTAGATTTTAGTTTAAAGTCACGGTATATATGCGAAGATAAATAGAACTTTAATTTTGACTAATGGATTTGAATTTGAATGGAAATATTAATCAAATACAATCATGAAATTAAACAAAAATTGTTTAGTAAATGGGCTAACTGTGCAAAAGACAAAAGTATAATGTACTATGTAGTACTTATTTTTTTGTTATATACTTAAATTATTATTTATTATACATTTACTATACATTTAAAAATGATCTTATACATATGTACATATACATATGATCTTATATGCCAAAAGCAGTTCATATGTACATACATTGAATTTTATGTGTCTTGCGCAGAGTCCGGGGTACCTCATAGTCGGGCAGTCTGGATTAGGGCACCCATACTTGTTATCTTGCTGTAATTCTCAACACGTGCTGGTTGTCAGTCAATGGAAACTCTTGTTGTTGCTGCTCCTCAGATTGGGGGAGTGGACACTGCATAAAAGAAAAGTCTCGATGCTTCTTCTTCTCTTCTGTTCTTGGAGGCATGAGACGCGGGTGTTCAGTCCATTGCTCATCAGAACGCATTTCCGCTATAAATAGGGAAAGGCCTCTTAGCCTTAGCTATGGACATAGTCATAGCTACACTTTTCTATTCTGTTCTCTGCTCTCTAAGTGTGCGCATGTTTCCTTTATTTTTATTTCCGTTTTCTCCTTGATTGATGGCGGACTTATGTATGTATGCTACAATTGCTATCGCAGTCGCAGTCGCAGCTTCGACTATTAATGTCGCATTTCCAACATGTAAGCAAACGAATGGAAACAATGTAACGATTAACCCAATTCATAATAATAAAAAGCAAACTGCGGGTCCGCTTGATTGGTGACACTGGGGGACGAAATACGTAGAATTAATGGGCTAGGTGAAGGAGAAAGGGAAAATGGGGAAGCACGGAAACGGGAGGCCCTCTTCTCGTTTGGGATGGAAAGAGACTTCATATGGCCATGCACATCAGTGTTGTCCATTTTTGTTGAGCAAAAAAAGCTTTTTTTAGTGGTTTAAAAAAAAAGCTGACATTTTGGGAAAAAAAATCGGAAAAAAAAGCAGAAGTTTTTTTGTATTAGTTTAAAGTTTTTTCTTACGAATAGTCCAGTTTTTTGTCCTATTCGTCACAATTATTATCTTTATAGCATTCTTGCCAATCATATTTTAATAAATTTCTTATAAATACTCGTATGTAAGTTACGCAGTACGAGTTTTTTTTTTTTTTTTTTCTGAGCTAGGGTTGTCGAATATTTTTAAAATATCGTATCGATGATATTTGAAGTTTTGAAAAAATATCAAAATGATATTTGATATTCAACTTTAAAAATATCGATATACTTTTTCGATATTTGTATATTTGTAATATGTTAGCTACGCAGTACGAGTTTGTTTTGTTTTTTCGATAACTCATCCCATTTCCAAATTATCGTTAGAACATTCGTTTACATTGTTAAGGTTTTTTGGGCATAACTTCGTTTTAGCTAGAGACTTCAAATTTGTTTTTTTAGGTAGATATTGTGGATACGCAGATTATGTAATTTTCAGATTTTTGATGCCACGCCCTTCTCGCCAAATAGACACATTTTGATGCTCTTAATATGTTTTGAAAATTTCATGAAGACGGTTAATCTAGAAATGGAGTTATAAGCGTCCAAAGTTCAGCCCAACCCACCCCCAAGCCATGACAGCAACCGCGCGGTTAGCAGAGCGCGCGCTCATATATGTACGTAAAGAAGAAGAGTATCAATTTTTTTGGTAGGGTTCAGGGTATCTCGTCGAGCCGTCTCGACTAGAGCCTTCTTACTTGTTTACTTGTTGTTTATACTGAACTATTTGGTTTTATTTGAACTTCAATGAACAACACTTAATTGGACATAAATTCTCTAAAATATGTTAAATTGCTAAGTATAAAAAAAGCGTAAAACACGCAAAATATTTTTTTTAAAGCCAGAATTCTCGCTTCCCGCTTTTTTGGAATTTTTTCCGCAATTGGATTTTCAAAAAAGCCAGATTTGACGGGAAAAAAGCTGATTTGGCAACACTGATACACTTACGCATATACATACATTCACACATGCACGCATACACGTATGCATAGATATGCCATGTAATGGCATCATGCTGACTCACTTACTCGCACCCAGTTTCAAGCAAGTTCCTTATGTCGCAATCTCCGTGCAGTATTTGCTTTATGTGATCAATACTGTAGACAGTTAACATGCCATAAAAATTTTCAGGTCTCACTCTTTTGCGCTGTGACAGCTGTGGGACGATAAACAATATAGTGGAAGATAGAGCATAGAGGGGGAGTGATAGAGAGGGGTGGTGAGAGAGACAGAGGGAGAGAGAGGGAGAGAGTCAGAGAGAGAGAGAGAGTCAGAGAGAGAGAGAGAGAGTCAGAGAGAGAGAGAGAGAGTCAGAGCGAGGAGGAGAGAGGTCAGAGAGAGAGGAGAGAGAGTAAGAGAGAGAGAGAGAGAGTCAGAGAGAGAGAGTCAGAGAGAGAGAGTCAGAGAGAGAGAGAGAGAGATGACGAGGAGAGAGAGAGAGAGAGAGAGAGAGAGAGAGAGACATAGATGAACAGAGTTTTTGGTACTGCTGATGCTTCGGCTGTCTCAGCAGTCAAGAATGCAGATGTGGATGCTGTTGATGCCGTTGATGCTGTGTACATATATGTAAAAAGCACGTTTTCAGTTATGTGAACGGAGTGTGAAGAAGTTGTTGTTTTCGCATCGCGTTGGAATGGTGTAAAGAGAAAGTGTGTTGGAGAGCCCAGTAAAGCTAGCTGGTGGGATAAAGAGACAGATAAAATGAAAGAGATAGAGCAAGAGATTGAGAGAGAATCTGGCTAGAGTTGTGTCATTTACTCTGCTTTCCTAAGTGTGAGCAAATTACAAGTAAACGAACGAATTTTTTGACCGAATGTAAGGAGAAGAACCTAAGCAGCGGTATCTTTGCACGACATATCGGAATAGAGGAAAGACAATCGTTTTAGTAACTTGTAAAAATAGGTCTAAAGATATACTGGTTGGTTAACTCATAAGTTTAAGGCTTAGAACTGAATGCATTGTAGAGTCTTTGACAACAAATGAAAACATTTAAAAAAATAAATATGAAACAATAATAATAAGAAGAATATTAATAATTATAATTATAAATTATTTGATGTTGCATTTTGTGTTTGACACGCACACACATAAATATATACTATTTGCAGCCCAACATACATATTAGTCATAAATTTATTTTCATGTCCAGTTGTTACTACAGCAAATGACAATTTCCCTTGTCTCGCGCTTTGTCTGGAATTATTCGCGTCGTTGCGCATATATATATATATATATATATATATATATATATATATATATATATATATATATATATATGTATATATAATACACAGAGACATATACACAAACAAAACATCAAGAAACAGAATTATTTCCGCATTCCAAGCGAGGCGCATGCGCAGCCTCTGTTGCAGAGCATGAAAATATAGCAAAAAGGTACTGGTAGGAAGGGAGAGCGGGGCGGCCATTGGCTATAGCCATTGGCTTGATGCCTGCCAGTTGCCAGCTGTCAGCTGCCAGGGGGTAATAGTAGTTTTTTAATTGCTCATAAATGTCGAGCAGCAGTCCAATCAAAATACGAACCATGGAAACTATTTTAAGTTATCCAACTGTCTGAGTGATGTCTGGTGATGCTGCGACTGCGCCTCTCGTATTAATCACTAGTAAGTGAGGCAATATGATGCTGCAATGGTCGTTAAGCATATGCAACAAAGACCCCACAGCTGAAAACTTGAAGCTCATGGCTAAAACGCTGTTTGTTGCTTAAAATTTCTTTTTGGGACTCGAGTTGATTACTTGAATTAGAAATTTTGATCAGTTTCTGTTTAATGCTTTATCATTGGATACTTGAAGACGCAGAAAATCAATATTATGCCTCGTATATCCCTTACATTCTCTCATATTCAATCAGTTCTCTCTCGTTCGGCTCGCTGTATCCAACAATAAGACCGTTTTGTAGTCGCTCAACAGCTAGCATTTTAATGGCAATAGTCAAGATCTTTGTATGATATATATGATAATGTACATAATAGTTGTTACTGTTGTCGTTGTCTTTATTATTGTGGTTGTTGTTGTTGTTTCTGTTAATGTTGCCGCTTCTATCTGAAGAGTGGCAAGGAATGTGCGTAATAGTAATAATAGTGTTAGCTGTTTTCGAGTGTTTCCATTTCTGTGATGATAAAACAAGTAAGAAAACTCTAGTCGAGAGTGCTAGACTAGATACTACCCTGAACCCAATTTTAATAAAATAAAATAATAATCTGTACTGTGATGGCAATCGCAAGTAACAGACTAATTGTTTTACAGAACACAATTGAAGTATCAGTGTTGGATAATGAATCTGTTAAACATGTTTCTTTAGTTATTGCACCCACATAAATGAATGATAATCAATCAGACAATTACTTATAAGTGATTGTATGTTTAGATTGTCGTTTTGTGTAATTATTATACTCCCATTTATCACAATAGCTTGAAAAGACAGATATTTTTAAAATCATTACTCAGAACAAATGCATTTCAATAGTGATGATACTTTAACATATGGATGAATCAGAAAGTATAGATAAGAATGTATGCGTGTAATGTTCAAAATGTACATATGTATGTACATGTATATATACATAAGTGTGTATGCATTGCCAAAAAAAAAAAAAATAATAATAATAGATGGCGCAACGCGCTTATATTAGTTGAAGTTCGAAAAATGTTATATCATTAAATATCATTAAAAATAGACCCAACAAATAGACGTTCCTCGATTAACACACATCACCCTTATTAACACAGACATTTCATAATTGTAAAAGAAATATATCAATGCCACTCGAAGCTGTGATAGCCATAATAAATAAGTTCACTGCCAAAGGGCCATCTAGCAAGTTTAAATTCTTAGACCAGGCTAGGCTAGTTTTGAATGTACATGTGTGCATACATCTAGGAAAACTCTTACCGCAGATGTCACGTGCGTTTGTTATTTGGGCAAACTTTCTGTTCATTATTTTCTGTTGACTTAACGGAATAAAATATAATTGAAACAAAAACACTTTCAGAAATGATTATATTAAATATTTGAAATTAAAAAAAAAAAAACGCACCTATTCACAATTAGTTAAACTAGCAACTTACTTTCAAAGGTATCAAATACAAAAGAATAAATAATAACAAGTAAGAAGGCTCTAGTCGAGACGGCTCGACTACGAGATCCCCTGAACCCTGCAAAAAAGTGATACTCTTCTTCTTTACGCACTTATGACCGCGTGCTCTGCTAACTGCGCAGTTGCTGCCGTGGCTTGGGGGTGGGTTGGGCTATACTTTGGACGCTTATAACTCCATTTCTAGATGGACGATCTTCATGAAACTTTCGGAATATATTAAGAGTATCTAAATCTATCTATGTGCCAAATTGCAGTCTCTAGTATTTGAAATGCGTTTTTTACACATTTGGGGGTGTGGGGTCTGCCACGCCTCCTTCTGCCTGTTACATACATTTAACAAAACCATTATACCCTGATTTCCCATTTTCAATGGGCTCAGGTTATAAAAATAAGTTGATCTAGCCCTGTCTGTTCATCTGTCCGTCTGTATGAACGTCGAGATTTCAGAAACTACAAAAGCTAAAGAGCTGAATACTCTACATGAATACTCGTATGTTAGTTACGCAGTACGAGTTTGTTTTGTTTTTTCGACAACTCATCCCATTTTCAAATTATCGATAAAAGAACGAAAATTCGTTTCCATTTGTTAGGTTTTTTGGGCATAACTTCTACACTCTTTTAGCTAGAGATTTTAAATTAATATATCACGGCCCCTTCGCCCTCAAATTGAAAAAAAAAACGCATTTCAAAAAAACTTGCAATTCGGCAAATAGATACATTTAGATACTCTTAATTTACTCTGAAAATTTCGTAAAAATCGTCCATCTAGAAATGGAGTTATAAGCGTCCAAAGTTCAGCCCAACCCACCCCCAAGGCACGCCAGCAACTGCGCGGTTAGCAGAACTCGAGCTTATACGTTCGTTAGGAAGAAGAAGAGTATCACTTTTTTGCAGGGTTCAGGGTATCTCGTAGTCGAACCGTCTCGACTAGAGCCTTCTTACCTGTTGTGAATATGTTCATATGTAACAGGCAAAAGGAGGCATGGCTCTAGTCTAGTGTCTAGTGGCTGAATCTAATTAGACATGTAATTCTGTCCGTCCGTCCAAAGCTATAGATCTGAATGTTTACATGAATACGATTATATATTCCATGCAGATTTGCTCTTACTTGTTATACCCTGAACCCATTGAAAATGGGAATTCAGGGTATATTTATTTTGTGAAAATGTATAAGTTGATATAGTATAAGTTGATATATGTAAAAGTTGATATAGCCCTGTCCGTTTGTCCGTCCGTCCGTATGAACATCGAGATTTCGAAAACTTAAAAAGGTAGAGAGCTGAATGAATACCCGTATGTTAGTTACGCAGTACGAGTTTATTTTGTTTTTTCGATAAAAAATCGGAAATAAGTTTTTTTTTAGCATAACTTATACAACATTTAAGCTAAAGACTTCAAATAGTATATTTAAATAGATATTATGGGTACGAAGATTTTGCAATTTTCAGATTTTAAATGCCACGCCCCCTTCACCCCCAATTTGAAAAAAAAAAAACATTTCAAATACTATAGACTTGTAATTTGACAAATAAAGACGTTTGAATGCTATTAATATATTCCGAAAGTTTCATGAAGATCTATCTAGAAATGGACGTATAAGCGTCCAAGGTTCAGCCCAAGACACAGTAGAAACTGCGCGGTTAGCAGAGCGCGCGCTTTTACGTGCGTGAAGAAGAAAAGTATAAGTTTTTTTTGCAGGACTCGGGGTATCTCATAGCCGACCCGTCTCGTCTAGAGTCTTCTTACTTGTTTATTTAGTTGTTGTTTTACCCATGTTTGTCGAGCTATGAAATCCTCAACTATTTTCTATTTATGTTTTCAACTTTCACATGTGGATTCTGTCGAGTTCGTCCATTGATTGGTAGGTCCTCTTGATCATATATATCTGTGTCTGGCCTATATATAAATGGTGCTCACCTGACAGTTGTTATTGTTGTAGCCTAACTGTTTAACATATTAAAAAAAACCCCAACCCTTTCCGAGTTGTTTAGTGTTGCGTGATAGTCGTGCAACCCTTCGACGTTGTGGCATTCACAACCCCAAAAGTAGAAAACAAATTAAATCGACGGTCGCGACGATCTTGTGATCTTGTGAGCGAAACAAAGAATCGATCGCTTCTTATTTGTTTGCCCATAATTGTTTGTTTCCTTCTCTTCTTGACGAACTGATGAGAGTACATTGGGTTTTACATTACCCGACTACAACATTTGTAATATACATACATATGTCTATATGGTATATTGTCTCAAAAATTCTACACTTTATTCAGCTTTGGAATTAGAATTAGAAAATATTACATGTATTAGATCAATGTTGACTCCTATAAGATTCCACAATTAAATTGTGTAAGGAACGGCTGGATTGCAACAATTTAACTCGTAGTTATTATACTCGCTCACAAAGTTGTTTTGTATTATGCTTATAATATTGTCCGTACTTACATATATCCGCTTATCGAAATAGCAAAGTTACAAAGAAGAATTACGATACAAACTGACTTTGAAGTGTGAACGAGTATTATGCCGTTAGTCGTACCCGTCTACAACATTCTTACTTGTTTATTTTAATTCTTCTAGTTTTTATACCCTGGGTTCAGGGTGAAAATGGGAATGCATGGTATAATGAGTTTGTGAAAATATATGTAACAGGCAGAAGGAGACGATGCAGACCTCATAAAGTATATACATTCTTGATCAGCATAAAAAATAAGTTGATGTAGCCCCGCCTGGCTGTCCGTTCGCACGTATGAACGTCGAGATTTCGGAAACTATACAAGCTCGAGAGCTGAAATTTTACATGAATACTCGTATGTTAGTTACGCAGTACGAGTTTGTTTTGTTTTTGTTCGATAACTCATCCAATTTCCAAATTATCGATAAAAAATAAAAAAAAAGTTTCCATTTTTTACGTTGGGCATACTTTCTACACCGTTTGAGCTAGAGACAAATTGATATATTAAGATAGATATGGATACACAGATTTTGCAATTTTTAGATTTTGGATGCCACGCCTCCAATATGCAATAAACGCATTTCAAATACTATTAATATATTCTGAAAGTTTCATGAAGATCATTCATTTAGGAAAGGAGTTATAAGCGTCCAAAGTATAGCCCACCCCACCCACAAGCCACGTCAGCAACTGCGCAGTTAGCAGAGCGCGCGCATCTAAGTGCGTAAAGAAGAAGAGTATCACTTTTTTGCAGGGTTCAGGGGATCTCGTAGTCGAGCCGTCTCGACTAGAGCCTTCTTACTTGTTTTGTATTTTCTTTGTGTTGTTTACGTTTAGTTTTACTTATGCAGATTTATTTTTGTCTTGCAAGTGAAACGCACAGACATTTAAATTTAGACGAGAACGATCATTTAATGGTATCATCTTAGCCTGTCCCACTTGCACTCTTTGGCTGTGTCTGTGCCTGTATCACCCGACTGTCTTGTAGTTGTTGCTGCTTCTGCGACTCTTCATTTGACATAAAATGTGTAATTGCTGTAAATCTTTCGCCTCAATATTCAACGGCAGCGACGCCAACGTCAGCTGTTCAGTCTGCTGATCTTCTTGTTTTATTTTTATACCACGTTCGTCGTGCTCTGCAGCACAGCCATAAACAAAAGCATTATATTAAAGAGGGAGGTGCAGCTGTCAATGTAGGGTGCATTTGGCGCTAGACAGAGGCGTCGTCGTCATCGTCTCACTCTAAGCTGATTTGTAACAACAGCTGTTAATGTGGAACTTGGACACGCGAGCTTCGGCAGGCTTACTGTTGTCGCAGTGGTTGATTATCATTGCTGTTGTTGTGCGTGCCGAAGCAGCCACTATACAGCCTTATGCGTAACGGATTTTAAGAGAACCAGTAAGTGAGAGAAGTCGGAGAATAAACGATTTGTGTTGTTATTGATAGGTCATTGGAACGCCGCAGAAAGGAAATAAGCATAGTAGGAAGCTATAATATAACTCTTCTCGATCGAAAAAAAATGTTAACACATACATACATACATATGCGAAGTGAGCACTTTTCTTATATTGCTTAGATTTTCTATCTTCTCTCCTCTTCTTCGCTTACTCAATATTTAATGTCGGTGCACATGCTCGTTCTCGTTTTATTTTTAATTTCTCTGCTGTTGGCCTGCTATACTACATATTGTTTGACTGTTGTTGTTGTTGTTGTTGTTGCTATAACGGGTATTACGTATTGTAAAAAATGAACGCCATAATGTTGTTATTGCTTACGCTTTCAGTAGACTATTGGCTGTCTAATATATAATATAATATATTTCAACATCTCGACGCTCGCAGATTGAAAAACAAATTACCATAAATGTCATTTTGTCGTAGAAATGCATTAATTGTAATACAAATGTTGTTGGACCTAAAAGTCCAGAAAGAGAGAATGAGCGAGAGAAAAGGAAAATAAGAGAGTAATAAATCTCCATCGCTCAATTTACATACATACATGTGTGTACTATATGTATATCTGTGTGAGTGGCTGAAAGGTAATCAAACAGTAAGCAATTGAGTAAAATTCGCGCTCTCAGTGAAATTCATGTAGACAGAAACACACACGAATAGGAAGCGCTGCTTACTTGTTGGCATTCACAGAACTTGAGTAGTGTGGAGACTGCTGGCATTATATGTATGTATATTTACATTCATGTACATATATCTGTAGGTGTATGTGTGTGTGGCTGCGCGAATATACTGAAAAATCATAACAATAATTAAACACTTAATGAAAACACAAAATCAAGAACTGTTTTTATACACAAATACATATACATTCATATATGTACGTACATACATATATGTATGTACACAGCTGTGTGATGCTAATTTAAGACTTTAAACATTGACCAACTACGACCGTGTAAGCTTAGCTCTTCTCCTATGCTCTTTCTTTCGGCTTCTATCTGCTTTGTCAAGTTCCTTCTAGCTCATTCTAGGATGCGGGCGCTGTTGATGTTGCTGTTGCTCGTGTTCATTTAACTTGCGTCTGTTTGTCTGCCTCGTTGTTTTTTTTTTTTTTTTTTTTTTTTTTTATGTTTAGCGGAGTGCGCGGAGTACGGAATGTGTGTGTGAGTGTGAAACTGATAGCCCGAGAGAGCCAGCTTGAGGCAGCAGCAGCAGCGGACTGCTCTTATTTCCTTTTGTCTTGGGAATGAAAAAAAGTTTTTTTTTTTATTGTGTCTTGTTTATTGCTTCATTTGCGGCGTTTTAGCTCTTCTTGATTAGGTTCTTTTGTATGTCGCACTTTACTTCGCTGTTGTTATTGCTGCTGACGTTTGCTGTAGTGATTCTCTTTGCCTGTGTTTGTGTGTGTTTAGATATTGTATGATTTTATATGTGTATAGCATTAGAGAGAGGACAAAGAAAATGTGAAACAATTTTAGCTAAACTTAATAGCTTAACTATTTTTTTATTTAATTTTGCCAATGCGACGTCATTGCTAGTGTTGCTATTGTAATAATGTTTTTTACGCTGTTACGTATTTACTGAATTTTGTAAATACATACATACATATGTATGTATTGCGTTTTACTTTATGCGAGTAGATCCAGTCTGCTGCGGGTTTTGTTGCTGCCACTAGACAATGCGCTCTCTTTTCTGTTGTTTCAATTTTAGCTGCTGCACTCGCAGTCATTGTAAATGCCGTTTTTGTTTTGTTTTCTTATTTATTTATTTATTTATTTTTTTTGCATTTTCTTCTCTTGCTTAGACAATTGCGCTGTGCGCTGCGTCTCTTTGGCGCCACTCAAGTGGCGCTTACACAAATACAAACGCACACACACACGTAAATACGTGCTTTCGCTCACACATACAAACAAACACACACAATCATTCACTGCTGTTTTGTGTTTCTGCAGCTATTTCCGTTTCGTTGTCGAAATCAAATTAAATTATCATTAAAGAAAATTTAATGTCTATTAAATGATATCAAGAAAACAAATGTAGAAGTTTTTGGGTTTCGCTTAGTGTAATTCCATCCCCCTCTTGCAACTCGGAAAAAAATGCCAATCTGTCTGGCGCCTATTTTATGAACGGTTCAACAGCAAATGTCAAATTTGACAAGTGAAACGACTGAAAAGCTCCGCTAGAGTAAAAGCTTTAAAGTGTATACATAAATTTATGTATTATACATACATCATTTTTGTATGTGCATTTGATTACGTTTATATGTATATACATATATACATATATACATATATACATATAAATATATACATATATACATATATACATATATACACATATACATGTGCGTACTTATATACATATATGTATATATGTATGTGTGTTCCTCGCTTGTTTCGTTGATAAGCATTCATTTTAATTGAATTGGAAATTTCTAATAGCCCTGTGACATCAGCTGAAACCCACAATTTATCTGCAGTTTCATCTGGCCGGGTCTGATTTGAACTGTAAAACGGATGAAGATAATGCAGACAGCCTTTGAAAAGATGATTTGTACTCGTTTAAATAATCTGTATTTGAAAGTCATTCAGAGTATTTTTATCGATTATAATATATATAATTTATACACATACATATGTACATACATACATTCATACATATATTGTTTCTTAATCAAATCTAGTTAATATAAGTGAATACTAACAAATTAATATAAAGCCGCCATCTAAAAATATTTCAACTAAAATATAAAATAATATAAATAATAAAACATAGAAATAAAATATAGAAATAAACAGGCTGTGAGCCGGCTGGCTGCCTGTATATAATGTGCATAGTCTAATAATCTTAATAAACCTATTTATTTGCATAATTTTAGGCTTAGTTAAACTTACTTTCTCTAATAGAGTACCGACAGTTGAGCATTTTAAATGCTATATATATACATATATATGTATATACATATAATTGTGATAGTGCTGAAAACGATTCCATTTTCAGTTGCTTTCATATTTCATTCACAAAACGCTAAATTAATTAAAAACAAAGCGTTTATATGTATATGTCTATGTATATACATATATACATGCATATGTATGTACATGAATACGAAAGAGTAAGTGCTAAAATGATGTACACTGGCCATAATTCGAAAAGCAATAGTTCATTTCTTATAGGTCGCGTACAACAGCGATATATAGTATATATGTACATATGTATTTGAGTCTGTGTGTATTTTTTTCTTTTTAAAATACGAAGTGGGCTTGTGAATGAAACCCAATAACTCCAATTCAACATACTCAACAGCGTGTGTGTGTGTGTGTGTGTGTGTGTGCGACTGTGAGTGCAAACAATTTCATTGATAATTTGGAAATACAAATCAAATAATCAATACACAACACATACTCACATACACCCCGTACACACACACACACACACACACACACAAACACACACAAACACACACACACACACACACACATACACACACACTATATTCACTAGCGGCTGCACATATTTGGGATATTAAACTATCTCGCTTGCACTTGCGACCAACCTGACTGCAAAACACCTAATCATAAATAAACTAAAGCTCTGTGAGTTATGTACATGAGTATATACATATTTTCGATATCGATGATTTTGCTATTAGTCTTGATAATTTTTATTTACACACTTGCATTCCACGACGAGCACTCACACACGACGAGCGACCCGACGACACAAAACAATTGAAAATGTCATTCAAAATACGAGCTAAATTTCATTCATTTGATTCACAACTTCAACTACATGCGCTCATCGTACTAGCGCTTGCCTTCTGCTTTTTACGCTACACTCTATCCATTCATTCACTGGCTCACTCACACACGTGCACATTACAACTGAGAAAAATGCGGCGAGACAGAGCGTTAACAAGCGAGAGCGTGTGTTGAAAAGAGACAAGTGACGTACACACATCATGCAATGGAGCCGGATCGTCACTCTTCAGCAGCCCTTGCCCGGCTCGTGCGTAACGTGCTAATGGTTAGTTCATTGTGTATTTTCGAAATATTTGCGTGTATGGCTTACGTGTGAGTGTTTATGTGTGTGCTTGTGTATTTAATACTGGCATCAATTGCCAACAACAAAAATTTTTGTATTAATCGGAACTATACATACTAAAAAAAATAAATAAAAATAAATAAATAAATAAAAACATGTTAAATAAACACAGCGAATGCAAAAAGTCATCAGACAAAAAAAAAAACAATTTACTAGGCCTAGGACTTAGGACGCTTGTAACTATTTCTAGATGCACGATCTTCATGAAACTTTCAGAATATATTAATAGCATCCAAATGTGTCTATTTACCAAATTGCTAGGGGGCGAAGGAGGCGTTAAAATATAAAATTACAAAATTTGCGTATCGATTTTTATCGATAATTTGAAATGGGATGAGTTCTTAAAAAAAAAGGTAAATAAGTAAACTCGTACTGCGTAACTAACATACGATGTTCATGTGAAATTTCAGCTCTCTAGTAGTAGTTTATATAGTTTATATATCTTGTAGTTTCCGAAATCTCGACGTTCAAACGGACGGGCGGGCGGACAGACAGACCGGCTCAATCAACTTATTTTTTGTGCTGATCAAGAATATATATACTTTATGGGGTCTGCGACGTCTCCTTCTGCCTGTTACATACATTTTCACAAAACCCTGAATTCCCATTTTCAATGGTTCAATGGGTATAAAAAGAGAATTTTTTAACGATAATTACTGAATAATGATCACAATGATTACTTCAATGACTGAATAACTTTAGTAGAACATTATTCTAAATCATTCGATTCAACGATAAGGTACAAATCTTAAATTTCTCTCCCGCCCTCTCTCACTTTTTCAACGCACTCATTCTATCAGTTTTTATATTTTTGGCAATGTTTTTTTCTTCATTGAGTTTTGGTGAGTTGTGAAGCAGTTCTTAGAATTACAGAATATTATACCCTGACCCTACTATGGAAGGTCAGGGAGTTGTCTAAGTGTAAAGTATAAGTGGCAGAAGGAGGCGTGGCAGACCCCATAATGATACGTATTCCCGATTCGGTCGATGATCTACAAATTTCTGTAACATATGTTAAATGTTAAATTTAAGGTGTTTCCTAGTCGGGCCAGTAAAAGCTTTTTTTTAAGGGTCAAGTGCCCCACCACAAACTCCAGCAAAACAACAGGAAATATCATATATGTATATTACTCAGCATATCACACTAAATTGTTTAGCACTACTCCGAGTTTTTGTATTCATTGCGCATACTTCATCGTATTTTTGTTATATATGTATATATATGAAAATGCATACACATATTGCATATTGCTTGGATAGGTATACATTCCTTATAAATGGTTTTATTATAATATTTATCGACATGCAAGCAGACTCATTTCATCATGACAGAAACATCTTTAGTTTGGTATTTTAAGTCTCGTTTATAATATTATCCAGCTGATCTACTAGTATCATATGGCAAGTCGAATTTGAAGTTATGAAAATAATTATACCCTGAGCCCATTGAAAATGGGAAATGAGGGTATAATGGTTTTCTTAAATGTATGTAACAGGCAGAAGGAGGCGTGGCAGACCCCATAAAGTATATATATTCTTGATCAGGGTGACGAGAAAAGTTGATATAGCCATGTCCGTCTGTCTGTCCGTCCGTCCCTCCGTCTGTCCGTATGTTTGAACGCATCGATTTCCGAAGATACAAAAGCTAGAGAGTTCATTCTTTTTGTGTTAGGTCCGTATATTGCACGCGCAGTACAAGTTTGTTTCAGAAATTCGATAACTTGTAAATTTGCAGAGTTATCGATAAACGAATTTATCGGGAACCAGTTATAAAATTCTAGCTAATTAATCTTTAGAGTTAGAATCTCCAAGTCTTCTACATATATATAGATACTAATTTAATACAATTTCGGTTTTTGTCAGATTTTGGATTCCGCCCCCACACCCCCAAATGTGTAAAAAATGCATTTCAAATACTAGAGACATTTAGTTTAGGTTTAGCATATAGATATGAATATCATAATCATAATCTGAAGAAATCAATACGATTGTCCATATAGAAACAGAATTATTAATCATCAAAGTTTTCTCATCAAAACCTATGCGACGCAGCAGCAAAGCAGCGAGACAGCAAGACGCATGCTATGCTTACACACATGCATACACACATACATGCCTACAAGCGTAGATCAGCGTCTATGCGTGCAGAAACAAATCGAATAATTCTTGGAATATTATTCATTCGAAGAAGGGCTCAGGGGATTTCGTAGTCGAGCAGTCTCGACTACAGCTTTCTTACTTGTTTTTTTTTTTTTTTGGCAATGCATACACACATATGTATATATACATGTACATACATTTTGAACGTTACACGCATACATTCTTATCTATACTTTCTGATTTATCCATAAGTTAAAGTATTATCACTATTGAGTAATGATTTTAAAAATATCTGTATTCTCAAGCTATGGTGATAAATAGGCGTATAATAATTACACACAGCGAAAATCTAAACTTACAATCACTTATCAGTAATTGTCTGATTGATTATCATTCATTTATGTGGGTGCAATAACTAAAGGAACATGTTTAACAGATTTTAGACATTATCCAACACTAAAACTTCAATTGTGTTCTGTAAAACGATTAGTCTGATACTTGCGATTGCCATCACAGTACAGATTATTATTTTATTTTATTAACATTGGGTTCAGGGTATTATCTAGTCGAGCACTCTCGACTAGAGTTTTCTTACTTGTTTTATTAATAATTATGTTCATGACATTCATATCTACATATATGCAGAACCAAACTGTATGTCTCTAGTATTAGAAATACATTTTGTACATATTTGGGGATGTGGGGTGAAATGGGGACCGGAAAATAAAATCTGACAAAAACCGAAATTGTATTAAATTAGTATATGTATGTATATTAGAAGAAGACTTGGAGGCTCTAACTCTAAAGATGAACGAGATATAATTTGATAACAGATTCTCGATACATGTTTTTATCGATAGCTCTGGAAATATAAAAGTTATTGAAGTTCTGAAACAAACTCGTACTGCGTGTGCAATATACGAACACAAAAATAGTGAACTCTCTAGTTCTTGCATCTTCGGAAATCGACGTGTTCAAACATACGGACAGACGGACATGGCTATATCAACTTTTCTCGTCGCCCTGATCAAAAATATATATAAGGCTCCGTCTGCCTGTTACATATTTTTAAGAAAACCATTATACCCTTATTTCCCATATTCAATGGATTCAGGGTATAAAAACTAGCTGCATGTTGAGGCATCCATTCCAGATGTTGATAAAATGCCATTGCTGTGGGGGACTTGAGTACTCTCTTTGAAGGAATTATAATGTTGACAATTATGATATTTTAGGACTTCTCTTGTCAGCCAGCCTTGTATGCAGCAGATACTTTTATGTGCAGCTATTCTGCTTATCTATGATCGAACGACGGCCAGTGCATATTCTAAGTCTATGGACTTATGATCTATCGTCAACTGATAGCTCCAGGAGTATGACTCCTTTTCTATTGAAATCCTGACAGTTGATCCTTGGGAAACTCCCCCTAGTGAATTTACCCTAAGTGTGTGGGCCTTTCAAGTTTCTAGTGTGTGTATGAGTGTGTGAAGTGTGTGAGTGGAAACATAATAAAAAATAGAATGAAGTCGAAAAAAGCGCGTGCAACTGATAAGGGTTTAATAACAAGCTGGCCCAAGAACGTGCGTCCCCGAACGCATAAGTATCATGTACACACAATTGTATATATACCCATATATGAGTACACATATATATTTATATAAATAGTTGTTGACAGTTAATTTTTTTTCAGATGGTGTTCGTTGTTTATTTCGACTCTTATTAAATTTTCCGTTCTAATGCTATTTGGTTAAGAGTTTATACATATGTATATTGAACGTGTTGGCCGCGTCGTATTCACAGTTGATTAATTGTTATTGTTGATACAAATTGTCAACCAACCAACCAACCAACTAACTAACAAATAACTAAGAAAGCTCTAACCGTGGTTAGCCTCGGTTATACTTCCAAATGTGTGTATTCTAGATAAACGATCTTTTTTTTCAAATTGGTGGGCGAACATCCAAAATCTGAAAATTACGTAATCTGCATATTCATAATATCTATCTAAATATTCAAAAATGAAGTCTCTAGCTCAAATGGTGTTGAAGTTATGCTCAAAAAACCTACAAAATTTAAACGAATTTTCGATTTTTCTTATCGATAATTTGGAAATGGGATGAGTTATCGACAAAAACAAAATAAACTCGTACTGCGTAACTAATATATGGGTATTCATGTGAAATTTCCGCTCTCTAGCTTTTGTAGTTTCCGAAATCTCGACTTTCATACGGACGTGCTGACGGGTGGACAGACGGACAGACGGACAGGAATAAATCAACTTATTTTTTTTTATGATTATCAAGAATATATATATATATATACTTTTAGGGGTCTACGACGCCTCCTTATGCCTGTTACATATATTTTCACAAAACCATTTTACACCGAATTTCTATTTTCAATGGGTTCTGGGTATAATCAGTATATTCTTCACTTTGTCATGTCGAGTGTAAAAACAAGTAAGTAAGAAAACTCTGGCTTTAATGAATACCTGATTTCTATAAACACGCACACGTGAAAAGCTTTCTTCCCACATAACTCTGCGTAATTATTATGGTTGTTGTTGATGATGTTGATGATGATGATGTTGTTGTTGTTGTTGTTATGTCGATCATTTCCATCGATTGACTCAGCGACAATTGCCGAACGTCACTTGGCTGGAATTTCCGTTTATCGTTCCTTATCGTTTGTTTTCTGTTTTGTGTTTGGTTTTATGTTATGGTCTTTTGGTATGCGCAACCTGTTGGCCGCTCAGCGCACGTATCCAGAGTTAATTTCTTTTGGAGCGCAGGGGTATTTCAAAATTTTTTCGCGGGTGTCTCTCGTAATCGACTATTAGTGGCTTTGTCTATTTATTTGTCTTTGTATTCTTTTTTCATGAATCCGAATACTTCTTAGCTACATTTTTTGACAATTCGTTAATTACGATTACCATAACAAATAAATCCCTAAAAATTGTTGCTCTTTATATATTTCATTAGTGTGCCTGTCCGTATGTGTGAATGCATAGATTTCAGAAACTTTAAGAGATATAACTGGAGACTTCGTTTTATTATATCGATTTTTTTCGGCACTATTAGAGCTAGAGACAACTTATTTGGTTGTGCTGATCAATAATATATATACTTTATGGGGTCTATATGCCATATAACCATTATACCCTGAATTCGCATTCACAATGGGTTCAGGGTATACTAATTCGGTGCTAAAATTCCATGAGTGCTTCGCATCTATAGGCCCACTTTTTTCGCTCTCGCCAGCTGTCCCTTTCTCTAGCACACAAACGCCCCTAACAGCTGCGGGGATAACTGGCAAAGCGGGCGCGTCGAGTTATCTCGCGAGTGGCGTCACGTTGCTTATCTGGAAGTAGGATTACACAAATAACTTGTAACGTATGCCCACTTAATATTGAGCAAAATAACAGGCCCGGCATATACAGACATACACACGTATTAACTTATATGTATATCTATATCAAGTTTAGTTTCACCTGCCAGCTTTTGTTGAATTTGTCAGTTATATTGTTATTGTTATGCTCAGTTGTACGAAGAGCAAGGGTGCTCTCCTTTGCTCTTGCTATATCTCTCTCTTTATGTTTCTCTTTTTCTCTCACTCTCACTCTCAATCTCTCTCCCTCGCTCGCTCTCTCTCACGCGCTATCGGTCGCTCTTGAAATGACTTTGCGAATTTGTTGGGGCCCATAGAGATTAACTAGTACCTGTGACTATCTAAAATTATTCCTCTGCCAATATTAAGGGGGTGCGTGTAGTTTAGACATGACAATCATAATGGGTGCTTCACAGGTAAAGGCAAAAAAAACGCATTTCACGCAGTTCAAACATCTCGGTTGAACGGTCAAACGCATTGTTTTTGAGGTCTCACGGTTTTGTTGACCAAGCCCGAAAGTAAGGGTGCGGAGCGAATCCTAAGTTAAATGGAATGCATAATTAATTTATTTTGAAAGACTTTTGTCAAGATGGACCTCTATGTGTTGTATGGTAAGGAGTTCAGCGTATCCCTAGTCAATCACTCCCGACTAGAGCAATTTTATTTATTTAACCACATTTTCATGAGACTTTTTTTACTATTTAATATATACTGCAATATCCTTGCTTGAATATTGAGACACTTGCATTAAAATAAGGAAAAAATAAAATAAAATAAAACAAATAAATAAATAATATATATATATATATATATATATATATATATATATATATATAAACATGCCCATGAGATTTGGAACATAAGAAATATTTCGTGATCTGCTACGCTTTGGTTAGCGTCGTCGTCGTTGATGTTGTTGCTGTTGTTGTCATTGCTGCTGTTAACTGGTCGGACAACTTTGTGTGTGATTGGAATGTTGTTGCCTTTAGGAAGCCGCAGTGCAGAGTGGTGATTGTTATTGCTGTTGTTAATCTTGCCGTTATTGTCAGCGTCTATGCCGTCATCATTGTTGCTGTTCATTTCAAAACTGTTCATGTTGCTGTTCTGCTCTTTTTCGCAGCAAGAATGAGTCAGAAACTTTCGATCAGGAGCAGCAGCAGCAGCAGCAGCGGCCGTAGGCGTCGTCAGACATAGCTTTGACATCGCTGCCAGTTGCTGCGCGTGCGTAACTAATGCATTTGCAAAGAGAGGGAGAATAAAACAAAAGTTATTGCAAGCACATGCCATTTAGCGGTAAAAAAAAAAAGGAATATAACATCAAAACAAATGACCGTTAGCCGTGCCAATTTTAGCTTTCAACATTTAACGAGCGCGTGCAACGATGGCGCCTGTGGCCGAGCTTAACGAAAATAAACAATAACAAAATTGCCAACTGGAAGAGATTTTTCTTCCATGTGCACAGCTGATAACATTGTTGTTGTTGTCAAAGTGTAGACGGAACTATTGCGCTTTTTTTTTAGCTTCCACCTGATAGTAAAAATAAATATAAAATTGAGAAATTGGGTCACCCTCCCAACAACAATGTTATCATATATGTAGTTTGATGAGCACAGTCATTTGTTCTCTCGTTGTCTCTCTCTCTCTCTCTCTCTCTCTCTCTCTCTCTCTCTCTCTCTCTCTCTCTCTCTCTCTCTCTTTCACTTGCGCGCGCGCTCTCTGCGCGCATGAATGTGTGTGTAGCAGAAGAGTTGTATATGGCTTATTCGTGTCGCTATGGCTCCCCAACTATGCGGCTGTCTTTATGTTACGAAAAGCGATCAAAATAGTAAGAAAAAATAATTTTCTAAGAGTAGAAGCGGTGGATGTCGTAGCATTACCTCAAAATATTCACCGGCACATTTAATATTCAGAATTTGTAATGTTTTGGAATTTGAATTAACATACAAAAATTTACATAATGTAATTTATAATTTACTTAATTTTGTTGTTATTTATTTTGTTAATTTTATTTAATTAAAAATGGTTCCATTGAATTAGAATTGCGACCATTGGGGAGTATTTTTACTGCGCAATAAAATAAAAACAAAAAAGCAACAAAACAAATAATTATAAAGCATAATAAAACAAACGACTGCCCGCAGAATTAGCTATGAGAGCGAAAGAACTTGACGTGTGCGTGAGTACCAAAGAGAGGGAGAGCGAGGTGGTTGTTATTGTGTTCCCGCGATGGGCAACCAAAACAATTTGCAAGCGACAGGCCCAAAAGAGCGAAAAGTCTAATGGAATTTGTATACGCACACATATATATGAATGTATATGTATGTGTTTATTTTTATGTAGATGTGTATTTATGTATAATTGTATGTATGTAGGCATTCGTGCGTGCGTGCGTGCGTACATACATGTGTGAGTACATTTTAACTACGCAGCAGCATTTTTACTACTGCACAACAAGAGGCGGGTGGTGTTGTTCTTGGTGCCCCGCCTCCTGCTACGGCAACTCTCGCGCTTCTCTCATGTACACTATTCGTTTCTCTGCTTTGCTGCCACGTTTTGCGCTCAGCAACTCTCATACCGCTGACAACACAACCGCATTTTGTTTTTCTTACGCCCGAAAACCGGCTACACCCTGTGTGTGACAGCAGGGGGAGTGCAGCGTCAACTTGATGAATTACAAAGTAGTTGTACGCTACACGCAGTTTTTTCTTCTTATACCCTGAGTGCTGAAAATGAGAATGCCGGCTAGTTTTGGTTTTGTGAAATTGATTGTAACAGGCAAAAGGAAACGTGTATATGTACATACAATATTGTTCGTCCATGTCCATTCATACATACACATATGGCTTACGCAGTGAAAGTACTAATTTGTTTCGATAATCTAATTTCTTTGTTATCGAAATATCGATAGGTAAATTTAGAATTAAAGCGTAGTTTTTTTTAACATAAAATGGAAACATCAAACCAACGCAGAAATTTCTGTATAGAATATACAGATTTAGCATACATATGTTTGTGTTTTGCCAAGTACACATTATTATGTCTCCGAAATTTGAGTAAGATAGTCTACTAAAATAATATTTTCACATTTAAGTCTTCAAAATATGGTCCATGCAGTCCTAGCGCTTCGCTGGGTAAATTGTGCAGTAAGCAGCTCACCTTAGCGCCGTTAAAAAATACATATGTATATGTATTGACTTAGTGTGCAGGGTAACAGGGTATCTGGTAGTCAAGTAATCTCTAGTCTCAAGAAAGAGTGCTCTGTTCTTTTTAATATTTACTACGCTTTTACATTTACTACGCTTTTACGCCAGGGCAGTACATCTAGCCCTTTCGTCTCAGTAACGTTCGCTCTCAAACTTCTAGCAAACTTCGATGCCTTTTCGCCAGCAGCTGCTTGTTTCTTTTGCCGCATAAAATTATTGCCAGGTATATATTTATATATCTATATATATGTATATATAGATGCCTGACTAGGACAGACAGCTTGAACCCCGACCAATCTGCATATATACCTGTAGAATCAAAGAGAATAATTACACATACAGATCGGTCGAGGTCAAAATTACACAGCTGAATACCATTGTTGAGTATCATTATGCGCGATGCATCTTACTACGTTAAGTAAATACTTCATTTATTAAAAACTGTTTGTGTGTGTGTCCAAATATGAATTACATTCTGTTAATGACGAATGCTAGTTCAATATATATACATACATATATATATATATATATATATATATATATATATGTGTGTGTGTGTGTGTGCGCTTGGTCACGCTAAAGCGATAACGAGCCGTCTGCGTTGACGTTGACGCGACACGTGTGTCGACCAGTTGGCGCCCTTTTTCGCATAAAATTATTGTTATTGCTTATCGCTGTAGTACACACACATACTGACACACATATGTGCACACATACGTGCGCAGCTGTTGTTATATTGTCTCGCTGCTCTCTTTAAAAAAAAATTAACAAAAACAATTACACTTTTTGTATTTGCATTACAGTTTTGGCCAACCAAACAAAAACAATAACAGCGACGACGAAAATCATTCCAACAAAAAACGAAAATATACATATAAGAGAAAGAGAGTGATAGTGGATGAGAAGGAGGAGGAGGAGGAGGAGGAGGAGAAGCAGATAGTAAGACAAAACGGGAGTGATGATTACTTAACGAGCCGTCGCTACTAGATCAATAAATTATATTAAATAATTTGCTACATTTGATTGAGTAATAACATGGATTTAAAATATTTACCAGTTGGTAGTTTTATCTACGAGTCAGCTGCTATTGGACCTCTGGATGAGAATTTACCTTCGAAAATAATCAAAGATTGGTTTAGACAAACATGTTGCTACACTACGAAAGCAAAGCCAACGGCAACAGATGAGGTATTAGCTACAACAAAAACAACCGCAACGTCATTGTCAACAGCACCAGCATCGAAATCAACATTTGGAAACATTTGTGTCATATGCCGACAAGTGCTAGCAACAATAGAATGTTGCTGCATACAGCAGAAAGCAACATGCAGCAGTTCCTATCCAAGTAGCGGCAGCAACAGTCAATGCAAATTAATAAGCAGTCACAGTAGTAACAGTAACACTAACAGTATAAGTAGAATCAGTAGCAGTAACAGCGATGCAATATCAACAACATTCCCCAGCATGCTGGAGGTTTCGCAACATTGCAGCTGTTTTCAACTGCAACAAAGGCAACGTCGTCAACATCAGCAGCTTGTTGACACAACATGTTGCTGTACAAAGAGTAATAGGTGTACTCGGAGAAAAGGAGTAGAAAGTAGTGGCAACAATAGTACAAATGACCATAACCAAAAAATTACGGCAACAACCGGCACTTGCCAGTGCAACACCAGCAACACCAGAAATAACAAAAACTTCTCCAGCAAAAACAATATTAATAGCCATATTCACAAAAAGAATCGGTATTTGGAAATGTACAGCAATTGCGTAAGTCTTCTGATCACACTGCAATTATTTCTGTTTGTGCAACAACGAATGCTGCTGCGACATTGTTGCATTCTTTTCAAAAGACGGCGAAGACAGCAATTACAATCAAAGCAACAACAGCAACTACAGACTTTCAGACGAGAGTATCAGAAATTGAATTTTCATCAACAACAGCCGCAACACTGGCGCCACCAAAGCACTGCATACACAATACTCGCTCTACTAACGTTGCATGCGACAACAGCGATCGCGATGCTGCCGCCACTGGCCACACAACAGGATCAACAGGAATTGCAGAAGGTTCCATTAACAGCGAGGCGAAGCTTCGAGGACAGCTTGGTGTCTTTCACAGGGTCGACGCGTAACTCCAATGGCTTTGGCACTAGCAGTAACACAAACAGGAACAGTAACAGCAATGTGCGATTGGCGCGTAAGGAGATGCGTAAGTCTCGCGAGGCTACTAGTTTTGCCTTTTGATACACTTTTGGATTTTATTTAGTTTGATTATAGTTTAGTATTGAATGATATACTGAATTGCCCCAACGTTTTGATTATTTGTTTAATGCTGTGTTAATTAATGCGTTTAAATTACAAATTTGACATGATTATTCAATTAGTAAATAAAACATGACAGACGGACTTCCCATTTGAATGGATTTGGGGTATAAAATTATCTCGATCGACAGAAGAATTGATTATATTCTAGTTGTCTATAGAGAGCAAAAGAATGGGATCGTATATGTATTATTTTCTTAATTAGTTTCTGTAATACCTTAATTATATTATATTTGTATATATTTTTATATATTATTATATTTTCGTAATTGTTAAAAAAAAAAAAAAAAAAAAAAAAAAAATTAACAGCCTGTCAATCAATGGATATTCGTAACAATATATCGGAACTGAAGCAGCTGGCTAACTGTACGATCATTGAGGGATTTTTACTTATAACATTGATCAACGATGCAGACAAATTGAACACGACTTATCCACTGCTCACCGAGGTGACGGGATATATTTTGGTTTTTCGTGTGCAAAACCTAATATCCCTATCGCAAATCTTTCCCAATTTGAGTGTTATACGGGGAAATATACTCTTCGAAAGTTATGCACTGGTGGTCTATCAGAATCGGGATCTGCTGGATATTGGATTATCTAATCTACGTGCAATTACGAATGGAGGAGTGCGCATCGAGAGGAATTTATATTTGTGCTTCGTAAAGACTGTCAATTGGCAGAAGATCGTCTCTAAGAATGCGACAGATTTGGATATTGTGCTAAAGTTCAATCGCAACGAGGCCGAATGTGCACGCTGCCCTGGTGAGATCAACGACGATACTCAGGAGAACACAATGACGGATGGCAGCGGCGTGGCCGCCTGCAAGGAGTATCCTGGTAACAAGCGTTATTGCTGGAACAGTCGAGCATGCCAGACAAGTGAGCTAAATAACCAGATCGTCAATAGGAATATCTTAATGTTAACTCTGTTCTCTGTTTCCTTTCTGTGTAGTTTGTCCCAAGGAGTGCCCCTACAATTGCATCGATGAGAATACCTGTTGCAACGACTCCTGTCTGGGTGGCTGCTCAAATCCTCTGCTGGGAGAATGTGTCGCCTGTCGCAATGTTTCAATTAATGGCGGAAATTGCATTGATCAATGCCCCGATGGCTTCTTTCTGGTAAGTAGTTAGATATACCCCATATGCATTGGTTCTGATTTAATCTATTTCTCTTTTTAAAGTACGAACAACGGTGTATTACGGCCGAGATGTGTGAGAAGATGGGCACCAAGTACGAGAGCAGTAACCAGATGAAGCTGGTGCACTACAACGGAAAATGTACGACGCGCTGCGACAAGGGCTATGCGATCAGTAACAACACCTGCCAGAAATGCAACGGCACTTGTCAGAAAGAGTGTCCAGGCGGCACCATTGACAGTCTGGAGAAAGCTAAGGAGTATCATGGCTGCACTGTAATCATCAAAGATGGTCTAACCATAAGCATCAAGCGTGGCGGACGTGAGTCTCTTGAGAGTCCACTTGTATTGACTCGTCTAAAGCTCAATTAACCCTTCTCTTTTTATAGTCCACATGGTTGATGCTTTGGTCTTCGGTCTAGGCATGGTGCATACGATCAATTTATTTTTGAAGGTCCATTTGACTTATGGACTGACCACACTGGACTTTTTTAAGAGTTTGCGACAGATTAAGGGCGAGAAATTAATGGACGACATTTACGCTATGTACGTGCTGGAGAATCGAGATTTAGAGACAATTTGGGCCGAGAATCAAACAGTCATCATTAGCAAAGGCAGCATCTTCTTCCACTTTAATCCTAAACTTTGCTTTGAAACCATCGACAAGCTGCGACCCATGCTGCCGGGAAAGCCGGAAAAATTCAATAAAAACGAAGTGGCCGAAGACTCAAATGGCGACAAGGGCACATGTATGTTACTATCATCGAAATATCTTCCCATATATAACTTGCCTGTAAACTCTTACAGGTAACACGAGATCGCTGAATGTAAAAATCATACAATTAGGTGCCACATTCATTACAATCGAAATCGATCCCGTGAGTTATGATGATGAGCGTTCATTCATTGGTTATCAGAGTTATTTCACATTCGATCCATATGGCAATGTTACTAGGGATAACTATCAGCCTTGCTTGGATAAGTGCGTTATAATAATATAATAGTTAAATTAATCTAATAAAAGAATTTAATACGATTTTCTGTTCACCCTCACTGACAGCTGGATTGTGGGCGAACTAAGCAAGGACAAGACGCGCATAATTGATAAAATTCAGCCTTATACTAAATATGCGTTTTATGTACGCACCATGACCATTTCCTCGGAGAAACGAAACTATCAGAGCAACATAATACGCTTTCAGACGATGCCCTCGAAGCCGTCGCGTGTGCGTCGGATAAGTGCACGCTCTACAGACAGCGCCAAAATTGTGGGTGCAATGAAATGTCACTAAAATCTACGTTAGACTAAAATATATAAAATTTTGTTCATCATAGTTGTTAAGGTGGATACCTCCGTTTGAAGTGAATGGCAAACTAGCAAAGTATCAGGTACGCGCGGAAATCAGACGCCGAGACGCTAAGCTGGAGCAACATCGTAACTTCTGCCGGGATCGTAAGTGTTGATAAAAGTATTAAAGAAATTCATGCATAATCCAACGGTTAATCCTTCAGCTTTACCGAATACGTCGGATGAAGAGGAGACCTTCTCCTCGCCCGCAGAGAAGACAATGAAGGATGGGCCAGGAACTGACTGCAATTGCGATGCGGGCGGTCGGAACGTATTCGATCAACAAGTTGCTGAAGACAAACTCTTGTATGACATCGATTTCGAGAATACGCTCCAGAACTTTCTGTACGTGCCAAAAAAGCGTAATAAAAGTGCGGTTGCCAATATTACCACGCTGTCCAGCGACAATACTAGTCAGAATGCTGTGGAACCTAGGAGCAGGCGATACATTGAAATTGATGAGGAGGGACACGAGATGAGTAGTGTTATTATGCGCCATATTCGATCTGCAGAAAATAATTCGATCAAATCGGAAATCGTGGGACTGAAGTCCTATGCAACACTCACAGATTCAATGTGGGGCAATGTCAGCGTGATGGACGAGAACCATACCTACTACAAAATCTTTGTCGCCGAAGTGGATGCAAATATAACAGAGTTTCAATTCGAGAAATTGCGACACTTCTCCCTCTATTCGTTGAATGTCCGCGCCTGCCGAATAAAGGATGGTGACAATGATGTTGCCGAATTGTGCAGCGATTCTGAGCCGTTGGAAAAGAGAACCCAAAAACTAGGTAAGTAATCAGTCGTTATTCTCAAAAGCAGTAATACCTCTAATCATAATGTTATACAGCGCATGTGGACAGAGCATTTAATTTAACTGCCGAACTTGTGAACAATCTGAACACCACTCGGGGTAATGTTCGCCTACGCTGGGAGGAGCCACCGAATCCCAATGGTGCAATAGTTTCCTATATGGTTATCTTTGAGCGCGAAGAGCAAGATGCCGTTGAAGAAAAACGATGTATCACAGTACAGGACTATCGCAATCAGAGCGGCTACATCGTCACCAACCTGAACGAGGGCAAATACAGCTTTCGCGTTAGAGCCAATTCACTGGCCGGAGATGGTGATCTTACAGATTACGTCTACGTGATTGTGCCGGTAAATAACATTGAAGTTAATATATATTAAATAATCACTGTGTTTATAGAACTCTTAAACAGGTGATTAATAGTAGCGATAATTGGGATTGAAATCGATTATGCTAATCAAACTAAATATGTTACATAATAGGATAGATAGGACCCGTCTAATTTAGATGCATTCTATTCTTCTTACCAATAACTTCTACTATTTTCCCAAATTGACAATCTTTCAATAATAAAACATGGATTATGTGCACTCTAGCAGTCTGAAGGCGTTTCGGATTTGCATTGATAGTCAACAAAATTTGATAAGTATGCACTTTTGCTACTTAAATGAGCCCATAAATACCTACATATAGTATATTGTTAAGCCCAGATAATTCTGGGAATAATGTATCATCTTCTACTATATAAAAAAAGTCGGGTTTTCCCCCTGGACGCTATAATTCCAGAACGCACGAACCGGTTTCCACGGTTTTGCACTTGTTGGAAAGGTCTCGGGCTCCGTGAGGTTTATAGCAAAGAAAAATAAGTCGGGCTTTCCTTCCTGACGCTATAACTTCAGCTACTCATTGTACTCTGCTCAGTTAATTTCATTTCAACAGCAGGCATTGTATTCACTGTGGAATTGGGAAATTGAGGTTTAAGTTATTCGTTTCCTAACAGTTCAATTGGAAACCATTAAATCAATCACAAGTATTGGGCAAATTTTTATTCAACTTCAACAGCAGGCATTTGTTCTTAAGGTGGTAAGTTGAACTGTGTAAATTATGTGCATCGTGCATTTGAAGCTAAATTCACCAGTCTGTCCATAGCCCAAAATGCCCAGAGCACGACATGCAAACATCGGCCGCCGCACTAGACATGCAAGACAGCAACAAATGTATTTACAGAATTAAAGCGAAGAAAATGACCAATTGAGACAACGCGTGAGCAGAGGAAGACCATTGGCATCATACAATCGCTTGGCATTCCAATATGCTCCCACTGCGAACTACAGTGATGATGACAAGTTAGAAATTGGACCAATGACAACTGTATGCCGATATTGCAAGTTAAAGTTCAAAAGAGAAACGGCTGGATTGTGCTGCGCAAGAGGAAAAGTCAAACTGGATTCATTACTTACACCACCACAGCCACTGAAACTATTGATTGATTGGAACTGATCCCGATTCCAACCATTTTCTTCAACGCATCCATATTGCCCGCTGCTATCAAGAATTTTCGAAGCACATGCGAACGTTGAGAGTTCTCTTTCGGCCAAATCAGTCAAGTATTTGTGCAAGTACGTCACAAAAGGCAGCGACACGGCTGTGTTATGTATTGCGTCGGAAAACGCGAATGACGATATCAGCAACTGCTAAATATGCAGATACGTCAGTACTAATGAAGCACTGTGGCAATTATTGTCATTTAAAATTCATGAAAGATATCCCACAGTTGTACATTTAGCAGTGCATTCGGAAAATGCAATACAATGTTGATACATTGCAGGAATTCGTTCAAAAAAATGTGCCGTTGCTGAATGAATAGCATAAACAAGTATACGAAACATTAATGCAAGCGATGGACAATAATACTGGTGGTCTATTCTTCCTGGACGCACCAGGAGGGACAGGGAAAACATTTATCATTTCATTGATTTTAGCCACTATTCGATCAAGATGTGACATAGCTTTGACGTTAGCATCATCTGGAATTGCGGCGACTCTTCTAGATGGCGGTCATACTGCACATTCGGTTGCCACTCAATTTAAACACAATTGATACTCCAACATGCAATATTTCCCGATCCAGTGTAATGGGAAAATTGTTGATGCAATGCAAACTCATTGTTTGGGATGAGTGTACAATGGCACATAAGAAATCACTTGAAGCACTTAACTTCACACTGAAGGATCTTCGGCGAAATAACATCTTTGGCAATTTGAAGATATTGTTGGCAGGCGATTTCAGGCAGACGTTGCCAGTAATTCCCCGTGGAACACCTGCAGATGAATTGAATGCTTGCCTGAAGGCATCACTTTTGTGGAATAACGTAAAACATTATCGCAAACCACTAATATGAGAGTTCAACTTCAAAATGATCAAAGTAGCACTATTTTCCAAACAATTGTTACCTGTTGGAAATGCAATTTCCGGTTCGCCTTGGGTTCGCAATGACAATTAACAAGTCGCAAGGCCAATGACTTAGTGTTTGCGGGATAAATTTAGAAAATCATTGTTTTTCACATGGGCAGTTATACGTTGCATGTTCACGAGGTGGGAAACCATCCGCTTTGTTTGTGTTAACGTCAGATCAAAAAACAAAAAATGTGGTTTACCAAAGAGCACTTCAATGAAAGGGTTAATTTGCGGACACGCTTCGTTACTGTTGGGAAATGAAATAAAATTTTTCTTTTTCAAATATCAAAAAATAAAATTTTTTTTCTTAAACTTTTAATCCTCAAACGAAATGTTACAAAAAGCGAATCCATCTGGTAGCGAAACGAAGTTCGCCGGGTTTGCTAGTATATATATTTAGAAATGTAGAAATGTCAATAATTATAGTCCGTTTTAGATGCTGAAAAGGGACAAAAATTATATCTAACACAGTTGCAGTCAAATTTTAATAGAGTTTTTATTTTAACATTTTGCTGAAAAGGATTTAATGTGTCCGAAAAGCCGAATATGTAATAATTTTAATTATTTATAAATGCAAATAAATCTAATTTGTATCTTGTAATCCTTACAGCCGCCCGAATCGTTCACACCTGTTATCGTTATGTGCGCAATTATCGGAGTTGCGCTATTAATAACTGGATTGGTTGTCTACTTTAAGTGCTTCAGTCCGAAGAGGGGACACCCACAGGATTTGGTAATGAATACAGAAGTAAATCCCTTCTACGCCAGTCTGCAATACGTCCCCGATGATTGGGAAGTGTCGCGAGAGCGCATCCTTCAGCTAAGCAACTTAGGCCAGGGCTCTTTTGGCATGGTTTATAGGGGAATACTCAAGGCACAAAATAACGGCGAAGATATACCGTGCGCGATCAAGACGGTTACTGAGAATGCCACGGATCGGGAGCGCACCAATTTCCTGAGCGAGGCAAGCGTAATGAAGGAGTTCGACACCTATCATGTGGTTCGCCTGTTAGGTGTATGCTCCCGTGGCCAGCCGGCGCTCGTCGTCATGGAGCTGATGGAAAAGGGTGATCTTAAGTCATATTTGCGAGCGCATCGGCCCGACGAACGGGATGATGTGTTGGCTGCCTATCAGCAACGTATTGGTATCTCCAACACGAGTACCGTACAGCCGCCATCTTATAGTCGTATCTTTCAGATGGCCATCGAAATAGCTGATGGTATGGCCTATCTGGCGGCCAAGAAGTTTGTGCATCGCGATCTAGCTGCACGCAATTGCATGGTGGCAGCGGATCTAACAGTAAAGATTGGTGACTTTGGCATGACTCGGGACATCTATGAGACAGACTACTATCGCAAAGGAACTAAGGGTCTATTGCCAGTACGCTGGATGCCGCCGGAGAGTTTACGCGATGGCGTATATTCCAGCTCCAGTGATGTATTCAGCTATGGCGTTGTACTCTGGGAAATGGCGACACTTGCCTCTCAACCCTATCAGGGCCTGTCTAATGAGCAAGTTCTCCGCTATGTCATCGATGGTGGGATCATGGAACGGCCAGACAATTGCCCGGAGGTGCTGCACAAGCTGATGCACCGCTGCTGGCATCACAGGCCATCGGCTCGGCCCTCGTTCCTGGACATCATCGATTACCTGCATCACCTGGCTGATCCCAAGTTTAAGGAGGTGTCCTTTTATTACTCTGAGGCGGGTGTTCAGTACCTCGAAAAAGAGAGAAAGGAGCGGAATCAAATGGATGCTTTTGCGGGAATTCAATTGGATGCCGAGGTCGATGGCGAGGATGCAACGACACCGTTGCGTGTGGGTGAATATCAGGGCTACAAGTCGAATATGGAGCACAACACATCGCTGGAACAGCCTGCAGAGAGTCCCATTGCCCTAGTCGATGATCAGGCTACGACGCATTCGCCTTTTAGCATGCATTCCGGCTACATAGTAAGCAGCACGCCAGATGCGCTATGCACATTGCCCACTGCTGGTGGCTCGCAGATGGAGGATGCTGCGTATGTGCAACCGGATGTAGAAGTAAATGCGGATGAAAACACGTACGGTGAGCGCGGCTACGAGCTGTACGATCCCAGTCCCAACTTTGCTGATTTACCGCAAAGCGGCAGCGGTCGGTTGAGCGGCGAGCAACATCTGCTGCCCAAGAAGAAGCGAGGTGGCGCAAGCATTATGTCTAATATGAGCAGCTCTATGCCAGACGACGAAATAGCTGGGAGTGTTGTGGGAGGCGGTGTTGTCTCCTCTTCGCTGCAGCCCTCAACTGCATCGGCAGCCAGCTCCAATACGAGCAACAGTCGTCATCCGAGCCTCAAACGTGTGCTGGCGGACACCTTTCGCCTCTTCAATGTAAAACGCGGGGAGAGCAACGATAGCCATCGGGGCAACATCTCCAATATCGCTAGCAACAGCAGCAACTCGAATCTAGCAAGCCACTCCGCGGGTATGGCCTTGATCTCTATGGGCAGCAATCTAGGCACCATCGAGAGTGGAGGCAGCGGCAGTGCAGGTAGCTATACGGGCACACCTCGATTCTACACACCCACGGCAACTACACCCAGTGGCGGAGGCAATGGCAGTACCACTATTATCAGCGACAATCCCAACTACAAACTGTTGGATGAGTCCTTGAATAGTGGAGAAAAAGTCCACTCGGCTTGGCCGCCAACCAAGCTAACCACCAGCAGTCTGAATCCCAACTATGAGCTTATGCAGGCACCGACAGCAGAAACGGCAACAGCACCCTTCAGCATGCTTAGTGACAATCCCAACTATATATTGATGAGCGAGCCCAAGTCGGGATCTGGGCAGGATAATATCATTACCAGTGAGAATCCAAACTATGCTGCTATGATGGGCCCGGCGCATATTCAACCCACCAGCTCTAATGAAGACGAACATGAAAAGTAATAGCTAAAAAAGGAATATATATCTATCTTTATATAGATATATAATACACATTATAAATCAAATTATGTGATATTTTATAGATTGAAATTATATATTAATATAAATATTATAATTGCAGCGACGAGGACGAGGAAGACGATGATGAGCATACGGAGCACATTAAAATGGAGCGCATGCCGCTCAGCCGGCCAAAGCAGCGCGCGCGCATTAAGTCGCAGCAGCAACCGTCGCGCAGCCGTAGCGTTAGTCAGACGCGCAAAACAGCGACTACAGCAACGACGCCTGCAACAGCTGCTGCTGCTGCGTCGACCACCAATACTTCCAATATACTTAAGGAAAATTGGCTAAGGCAGCCGAACACACCACAGCCACCCAATGGTTTCATAGGACGCGAAGCGTAGAGAAGCGCATGTGTCGATAGAATTTTGTAAATATTTACATGCATGCATATGTCGTATATGTACATGTAGCACTTAGTATAAGAATATGTTATAGTACGGGATGGAGGGATGGGGGACGAATGGATGGAGGAACGTTGTGTTCGGAGGTACTAAGAACAAGAGGGGGGTAGAGCCTGTGTGTGCCTACCGCTAAATATTTGCAAGCAACTCGAATCGTGCATGAGAGAGAGAGCGCTAAAGCACACAGTATGAGAGGAGGGAGTTTAGCACCCTGCGCTATTGGTGTCAAGGGGTCAAGGGGTCAAGAGGATCTAACCCTAACATATGTAAATCATGCTTTAGATTAAGGGCGCCAGCAAACTTTTGCCCACAGCCAAGCCTCCTAATAATTTATTATAAGCTTAGTTTTTGTATATATTCGTATTTGTTAAGTATTTCTTTTATAATTTACTAGCGCCGTTTAAACAGACACACATACAAAATCAAAACAAAAACAAAAACAAAAAGAAAATCAACAAAAGTCCTAAATGCAAATAACAAAAGTACAAAAGCCAACAACCAACCAACCTAAGTACCGTTTATAACTAGACTTAAATACTAGACCTAACCTAACTTATGGTATAACTGTAATAATTATTTTAGCACCTATCTACGGAAAGCAAAACATGAAGCAAAAACAAAAACAAACCATAACAACAACAACAACAAGCAATACAAGAAACAAAATATTAACACTGAGTTAATGACTTTAAATTAGTTAGTTACTATTACCAACTACAAAAAAAAAAAAAACAAAACAAAAACAAAAAACAAAAACAAAAAACAAAACACAAAACACTAACTAGAATTTACTTGTACTCAAACAGTTTTTTATTTCGATTTTTTGTTAATTGCCAATTGTGTTGCAACCTTTTAGTGCGTTTATGTTCAAGTGTTCGTTTCATAAAAAATCGTCTGTAAATGAAACACAAACAAAAAGCAAAACCAAGATCGAAGAAAACGTTCTCTATTAATGCAAGGCGCTTGGCAAATGGCAAAAGTTTGAGTTGAGTTGAAAGAGAATAATTACAACATAAGTAGGAAGATGTATGTAGATATGCAGAGGATGAAGTAGATAGATGGCACTCTCTTGCGCTATAGATGAGAGATGGAGAAAGAGATGGGGAGGGGGAGTGCGGGAGACAGAGAACAGAGGGTGTAAATTGTGTTTCGTTTTTAATCTAAATTAATTTGGGTTGAAGCCAAGCTTCAAATTACGTAATTGAGAGCTTAAATAACTGCTGCATAATTTACATATTTATATGCTATTTACAAATACATATGTATGCTATTTATGCAACGCATTTTATTGTAACATAACTGTTGACAAACACACACACACACACACACACACACACACACACACACACACACGCACACACACATACATACATACATACATACATACACACATACATGCATATATACATACATAGCAACACATTAATTAATGCAATCATTAAGTAGCAAAAGAAACTAGGAACAAACGAAAGAAGAAAATAAGAAGTGAAGTGAAGTGAAACTACAAACAGTAGTTTAGCCTACAAATATGGAATGGAAAAGCAATAGAAGAATTACAAACATAACCACATACACATATTTGAAATACATACAATTGAATTGCACTGCACTGAACTAACTGACCGTCTTCGGGTGAGCAGAGACTGTTCGAAACAGGATATTTAGATAGAGCTGCAGGCAATACAGAAACACACACACGCACACACGCACACAATCTCTCTCATTGCAACAAAAACAAAACAAAAACTAGCAAAGCTTAAAATAATGTTATGCCAACAATGACAAAAGTATTCGATATTTGCCTTCGCTCTTTATATACTATATATGTGACCATATATGATTTAGGGAAACAAAAGAGGAAAACTCAAGTAACGTTTGTTTCTTACTGTGACTTTATAACTGCAATGATAAATAATAAAGTAACTGCAAATATTTAAAAGAATTATACAAACTTCTAATATGCTTGATTATGAAATGAATGAAACTATTTGTTATACGCAAAAGAAACGATGAATATTCTACATAAATAGACCACACACACACGCACACACCCAAAAACAAACAAACAAACAAACAAACAAACACACACACACACACACACACACACACACTAAAAAGACTGAAAAATATAGTTCCTTTTGTTTTTATGTAAATAATAAAGCAAACTTTCTAACGAAGATTATAAAATTAATGCGAAAATAAAACGTAAAAACAATTAATGGAATTATAAATTAATCAACCTAAATATAAATAAATAAATATATATATATATATATATATATATATATATATATATATATATATATATATATATATATATATATAATGCAGCCGAAAGCATTATAAACAATTATGTATATTTAATAGTTGAATTAACTCAATTTTATTTCAAGCTGCAAATGCTTAAAGAGAGTAGCAGAAAAAAATACGAAATTGCAATAAAATCCTTTAAGAAGTTGCATCGGCCCAGATGCCAACTTCTTATACAGATCTTTTATATTCTGAATAGTTGGCAACGGGTCAGTGCACGTGGCTGTTTTTGTATATACATTTACCACACCCAAACAACAAAACCCTATCATATAACAAATTAATACAAAAATAAAAACAAAAAAAGCTTCAATATTTTTATTATTTCTAACTAAAGCTAATTGTAAATTTAAAATTAAGTTAATTGTTTCCTGTTTATATAAGTGAAATAAACATCTACACATATTACGATCTAATGAAAATATTGCGAGACTATAATAAAAACTAAATTAGTATACATAAAGGAAATTATCCATTGTTTCACTATGACTCGATTCGGTGAATTGGGCAGGCAGTTTTACTTGTATTAAGTTCATTATCAAATAATATTATTTATAGCGGATTTGAACAAAATTCGTGTTCGAATATTTATTTCATAATAGATTTTATATATGATATATTTTTTAAAATCGGGCCTACATTTTGAAACCTTAAGTTAGGATAACATTTTAGATCAATGCTATGCATATTACTATCCTCATTCGTGAAAGTGAAATGAATTATAGATTTCGATATTTCCGGTATCTCCGAAACTGTTATTTAAATTGATACAATGCTGAAATTTCAATGTATACGTATGCGTTGGCAACGAGAAATGACGGACAAATCTAAAAATTTGAATAATTGAGTTAATTATCGATGAATAAAGTAAAATACGTATGTCTCTTTGGAGGCATAGGGAATCGAAAAATTCCCTGTACGTTCCCCTTCTAGAAAATCGGGAGAAACTCAAACTGATATTCCAACAACTCTACGATTATTTTCTTCACACATAACAAACAATTGGAGGGATGGAGGCGAATTTGGGCCGGTATTGAGATCGGTATGAGTTATAATTTGGAGCAGATTTCTGATAAAGTTACAGATTTCTGATAATCGTTATAGATTTTCTGAATCAAACCCGATATGGGGTCTGTCATGCTTGTTTTTGCATGTTACATACATACATACATAAATTTAAAAAAATCAATTATATACCCAGATTTTACATTTTCAATGGGTTCAGGGTATACAAAATATAAAAATACAGGGAATACAATTGGTGGACAAAAAATCTATATATATATATATATATATATATATATATATATATATATATATATATATATATATATATATATATATATATATAACAAGCGGCAAGGATAGACCAAAATTTCATAACAATTTCGGGTCTAACCGGCTGTGAATACCAACATACGTCACAACACAGCAACTGATTACGTGGATACCTCGGTCAAACCTAAACAGTGGATATGGCTTACCTTGTAGCAATATAGGACACAGACCCAACTTGATTCAACTTGATGAGCAGACGCATTTACTTCATTCGGAATGATGCGGAGTAACTTGATCTTAGCAACGTCAAATTTGACAGTTCAATTGCATACAACAAATACTCAAAGCCCAGCGCTCAAAACAATAATTCAGATTATGTTTTCGTTTTTAATATTTATTTATTTTTATTTTATTTTTTTCTTCTTTGTTGAATTGTTTTAAATCAAAAGAAAAGTACCTAACAAGATTTTTGTTTGTTAATAAAATAAAAGTATATTTATATAGCTTTCCTTCATCGTCATCTTGATTTTATACACTTCTTATGTAAATTTGTTTATCTCTAGGCGATAGCTATTTATAACTAGTTGCAATTGGTTGTTATTTGTTGGATTAAATTGTGTGAGGCGATGATTTGGCTTTTGACTTGGTTGGTGAACTATAAACTGATATTTGAGTACTAGGAGCTTTTTGACTCCTACATTCGTTAAACTGCGAGAGTCGAGTCAGTTGAAGTTTTTAATTTCTAGTTTACATTTTTATAACAATAACAAATAAACTGATTATATGCACACTTAATTGGAAAACTAAACGCACAGAGTTAATTGAAGGAGCACAGAGAGAAAGGGAGACTGGCTCGAAGTGGAAATGAAATATATCTATGTCAACAGCAAACAGCAAACAATATATAGAACATAGAAATGTTATCAGTTGCTCGCACCCTTGTTTGCCTCTTTTTTAACAGCTATAACTCCTGACTTTGAGGTGCATGCAGATTGTAAACTGGGAATTAGTCGAGAAAATAACATAGGAGAGACGTGTTTGTTGTGGTAGTTGTCGTTGTATGTTTGTTTGTTTGTTTTTTTTTTTTTTTATCTTTCTTTTTTGCCTTCTGCTTTTGGAATATTTTTTTTATAGTTTATGTTGACAATTAACAATCAGTTATGTATTTTCAGTTGATATTAATTTATAACTATTTGGTTTTACTAATAAAAAATTATTTATGTGTGTACTAATTTACAGACAGTTCTAGCGCAAGCTATTTTTGTATTGAGGCTTTTCTTTTTCGTTCTTCATATTGATTTGTATTTTTTTAGCTTTATTTTTTTTTTCTGTTTTTGTTGTTAATGCTAGAAATTGAATATGCTTATAAAATGTATTTTGCATTTTGTTGGGAAATTTCTTTAAACTTAAAATACAGTTTGGATTATAAATTTAAATGTAGATTTTAATGCTTAAAAGTTTACACACAACTTAGTTTCATTAAGTTTTCTACACTGTTTTTTGTTTTAGTATTTGCTGTTGTTCTCCTTTAATTTTTCGATTTACTTGATAATTTGTAATTTATAATTTGTAATAATAATAATAATAATAATAATAATAATAATAATAGATCATCTATAACATAATATGCGCCGCTTTCCTTGTATATAATTTTAAATTATAAACACCCCTCCCCACCCCTCTTCGTAGAAGCTCTCCATTCACAGTCGTTCGTGCCGTAGGCATCAGAGCTGAAGTCGAATAGTTGATCAATGCCCTCGTTGGCGCTAAGTGCATAGGGATATTCATTATCATCTGGCGGATCGATGGACACAAAGGCTTTATCAAAATCTGCAAGTATACAAACGTACGTGAATAGAGAAAGAAAGCCAGAGAGAGCGAGAGAGAGAGAGAGAGAGAGAGAGAGAGAATACATTAGCAATCAACTTTATTTATTTTGCATGATATTGATATATGACAGATATTTGAGTAGAAATGAGTAGTTTTTTTTTTACAGCTATGCTTATCAATTTCGATTCGTTTTTTGGTGAATGCATGTTAGAAACTCACGCCAGAGCTGAATCTCATGGTGCTACAAAATTTCAATTTCAATTTGAACAATTGCCCTCTGCAACGGTTACAGTGCACTGCAGACCCACGAGAATTCAGTTCCAAAATGAATTTTTGAATTGCTTCCATTGATATTTGTCGACGTATAATTGTTATTACTTGAAACATACAATCTCTAATATGCCAAAAAATGTACGAATGCAATTTTCATTTCAAATCACATTGTTAACATAGAGTCACTGTTAGCTAACAGCCTAGGTATAACAGTTAATTGTCCATTTGAAAGCTGAATGTAAAATATGAAATGAAGTGTGAATGAAAGTGTATGTGTGTGTGTGTGTGTGTGTGTGTGTGTGTGTGTGTGTGTGTGTGTGTGTGTGTGTGTGTGTGTGTGTGTCTGTGTGTTATCAGCTGCGTGTGTGTGTGGATTATGTTAGAGCGAGAAAACGCGCGCACAGGAATTGGTTTTGGTTATTTGTTGTTTTATTTTTATGATTGATATAACACATTTCACTATACAATTAAATGATAAAACATAGATACAAAATATAATTCAAATTCAAATTCAAATTCAAATTTGAACTGATTCTCGTATTGTTGGGTTCCTATCTGCCAAAAAAAACTGAGGTGAAAATCTCATAGAAATTAAAATATACCTAGCACTTTAATTGTTATTCATTTTAAGTTATAGTATACATATACATATATATGCATACAGATATGCATATATGTATATTTTGTACGTTGCTGTGCGAAGTGCGCGCTAAGCAAGAACTCAGACTGTGATGCGGTTTGCATATGAGAGTTCACGCAGGTCACAGAAAAAGTTCTTGTTAAGTGCGTTTCAAATCAAATTCGAACCGTTTATATACAGGCACGGCTGTGGCTGTTATTTACATTTACATTTAGATGCTCTACAGATGTGTCGAATTAATTGGATGTTTCGATGCTTGCATGACACTTAAATATATTATAGAACCATTCAATTTTTCGATGTCGAAAATGACTTACCAAAGTTGCTAAAGTCGCCCAAGAGCGCATCGAGACCTGGAAGAACAACATTGCTTCCATCGCTGTCAGCGTCGCAGTCGGTAGCAGCAGCATATTGCTGCTGCTGATTAATGTTGGCGCCAGCGCCAGAGATGTCGCCATATGTCGCTGATGTAGCTGGCAGATTACCGGCAACTGCAGCAAACTGCATGTGCAGAGAGCCCATGGCAGTGGAGTTGCCGCTGCTACTGCCGCAGCCAGCGCTGTTATTGTTGTTGCTGTTATTGCTAACAGCATGACATGACGCAGTCGCGTCGTCCATTGCACAGTTATACATGGGTACGTCGCTACGGCGCTGCTGCAGCTGCTGATTGCTGTAATTAACTGTGCCACTCTGTGGCTGGGAATTGTTGTTGATGTTGCTGACGGTTCGATTAGGACTATTAAGCGTATTTGTGGTGCCGGCGACGTTGGCGTTTCGTCGCCAATGCCGCGCTGTCGAGGAGCGAGGCCCGCCGGCGTTCACCTTCGTAGGCGAGGGTTGTGATAGACTGTTCAGAATCTGCTGAATGACGCCCCCGTGCCGCTGACTGCGCACCACAGGGCTGGTTAGTGTCGGCACTAGCTGATTCAGCTCATCGTCGACGTCATCATCGTCATCATCATCGTTGTTGTTGTTGTTGTTGTTGTGGTTGCTGTTCGCTTGTGTCGTAGGACGTTGTAGCTGACGCTGTGGCGAGGTCGTCTCATACTTGACGCCGCCATTATCACAAATATTATTAAAATCAGGCTGGGTTTGCTTTGCCGCCTCCTCAATTGATTTGCTGAGGTTGCGCTGTGCTGCTAAGCGATATGGTGGAGGGCCTGCACTCAGATGGATCAATAAGTTAGTTCTCTTTGATCGGCAATGGTCGATAGATATCGGCAACTCACCTAGACCCTTAGTGCTCATGGCATCAATGTTATTGAATAGGGGATCGATGCGCTGATTGGCCAGCTGCTGCAGTCGCGTCGACGTTGCCGTGCGTATTCCGTTGCTACCGCCTAAAGACGACGCATAACTGCCACCCGCGACTGGCGAATTCTCCGGGGAGTTATCGTGGCAGAGAAACACGTTGATTTCCCCGCTATTTTCCGCCTTGACGTAAATCTCGCGCGGCAGCTTTGTATTGGGCAGCTGTCATAGGGAACCAAAACAGTAGAAAAGTTAATAAATCATACTAATGAAGGAAAAAGTAAGAATAGAATAGAAGAGCAGTAAGGGTAGAGTATCAGATTATTGCAATAGTGAAATATTTAAGAATTTATCACAATCTGTACTCTAGTTATGGACTCCACTTAACCACCATCGTGACCCACTCACTGGAAACGTCTTCATCAATCGGAAAGTCTTCCATCAATTTCATTCGTTCGTGTGTGCGTGCGTAGCGCGCGAGTTCATTAAACAGTTCAAGGCAAGCGGAAACATTAAGCGAATTATTTATAAATATTGTGTGGCCAAAAGATTGCAAGGGGCGTGCAGATAGAGGAGACCATGCCAAATCCAATTGGAAAATCAGTTGGGATTCTTCTTAGAGATATACATACATATGTACTCGTATATATGGAAAAACTGTTGCTCTTGCTTTTTCTTTTGTAATAAAAAAGGAAAGCATATGTGCAGGCATTCGCCACAGTATTGGGAGACTCATCTGGGGATCTAGAGACTGAGAAAGACGAGCAGCAGCCGGCATCCGGGAGCCGGGGAAGAAGGCAGCAAGTAGATTTGCTTCAATTTTGCAGTGCGTCGCTTGTCGCTGTCAGAGGCACATCTAAAAATAGGCCGCCATCTATAATGGCATGCAGACGCAAAGAAGAAGCACAATTGTCTGACGTCGTCGCCTGAAAAGCGACGAAAAACTAGAGAATCAGCTACAGATAGATGTATGTCTCTTGCTATTCAACAGATATGGTTATTAAGGTAGTCAAGTCCATTTGAAAGCTGTATAAGAGAATAATTCTCAACTCTTATATTGCTTGAAATTCCATTTTCTACATTCATGTGAATATCTCTACAGATCTACAGCCATGGATTGACATTTCCGTAACAGATGTTATTACATACTCCATTCCCCCCATATACATACACTCCATATGGGATACGTTTACACTAGTCTATACTAACACTAGAATCTATCTCAACTTAGGACTTACTACAAGTTTCGCTTCTGGTGGTGCCTTGATCACAATCACAATCTGATCTTTGAAGAGATCCACGTTGAGCAGATCGCTTTGCGTTACGTAGGCCATGCCGCCCACATTCTCCACCTCCTGCGATATTTCGGCTAGTTCCCCGCGCATCTGATCGATAAGGGTGTTCAGTTCGTTCTCGCGCTGCTCCAGCCGCTCACTCTCAGTCTCGATGTGGCGAGATCGCTCGCTACTAACCAGTGACTGACCACCACGCCATTGGATATTGTTCTTGGACTTCTTCTCCAGGATGCCAATGCCCTCGAGGACGTTGGTTATGTCGTAGATGCGACGTTTCTGCACAGACAGCCGCGTGGACGCATCGTTCAGATCGACAACCCCGTCGGGCGACTCCTGCAGCAGATCCACAAATTTTTTGGTCAATATGCCCAGCGAGGTGTCCGCACGATTGCGATCACCGCCTCCGCTGGTACTGCCGCCGCCAGTCGACACCGAGGACGATGTCACGAGCGTCGTCTGTTGCTGTGGCGTCGTTTGCTGCTGCGACAGTGAGCGCGCTAACTGTGCATGCGAATGCGAATGCGAATGCAGAGTACCGTTGCCAGCCGACTTGCTCGTTTCAACATCGTCTTCCTCGTCGTGGTCGACTTCGTACTGTTGCTGCTGCTGCTGCTGGTGATGGAGGTAGCGCAGCTGCTGCTGCTTACTGTTGTAGGAGACTGATTGATGCTGTGTGCTCTGCTTGGCCTGCTTCTTCGGGTGGATTTCATGGGTGGTTACGTTCGGTCGGCGTTTGACCTGTAACAGCAATAAGGGAAATAATGCATTAGTTAACGTAAGTACTATCATATAGTCGTAGCTTATCAATCACAAATCCATTGTAATGACCTTGTAATATTGTGTGATATCGTTCGTCTTGCCAGCAGCTGCGCTATTTCTCTGCTGCTGATGCTGATGCTGATGTGTATTGGTTACTTCTGCAATGTCGGTTGCAGGTGTTGTTGGGCCGGCACCTCTATTCAGACTTATGTACACGTGATCCCGCAGGTGGGCAGCAACGCCGCCACCGTTGCTGCTGTCGTTGTGGATATCTATCAGATTTTCGCTTTTGATCACAATATTATTACTGTTGTTGTTGCTGTTACTATTATTGTTGTTGTTGTTTCCCAGCAGCTCGTAGCTGAGCTTGCGTACCACCTGTGTGCCACCCACTCCACAGAGTTGTTGGATTCGCTGCGTGCTGCTGCTGATGTTGTGGCTTTTGGGCGCGGAGGAGGTTATTAAGTAATTCGACATTGCGCAGTTGCGTGCTCTGTCTGTCTCTCTCCCTCTCCCTCACTCTCTCTCCACTCTGCTCTCCTCCACTGCCTGCCAGCCAGTCCGCCTATACAAAATTCGTGTTTGCTGGCGCTCTCCTGCTCTTGAGTCTCTCGCTTTGTCTTCTATTTTGCTTCAATCTCTCCTGCTACGTCGTGGGCATGGCAGCGCGTCGTCCGTTCGTTTTTCGCTGTAGCATACTTTTAAGCGTGGATGAAAATGACAAACGTTGCCAGCCTGTTAAAAAATTTGCCCAATGTGTTTTTGTCTGCGTTGCGATTATTGTACTTAGTGTTTGCGCTTATCAACTAAATTAGCACCTAGGGATTCTTCACATCTGCAATAAAAATGGTAAAAGAAAGAGGGCAAAAATTAGTCAAGTGCTCTGTGACTCAATATTTATGCAATTGGCACATTAAACTTTTGCGCCACTTTTCTCGCTTCTTTGTTTTCTGAACATTGTATGCTAATGTGCCTGCGTTTACACGGCATTAACATACAGCTGTAACATGATAACGGCAAAGAGAGCGAGTGAGCAGTAGAGAGATAAATTGAATTATGTATGCTTATGTATGGCAAATAATTTTAACAGAAATAATATGTTGTTACTGTAGTTGGTGGTGATGTCTGTTTTTGTCATCGCCGTCGCGCAAACGCAAATGTCAATAAACTCAGCATAAAATACTAGTATTGGAATAATCAATACGCCAAAACTGGACGCAACGTAGCCTGCGAAGAAGAGAAACACAAAAGCAGCAGCAACAACAAGAACAACAAACATTCAGTAACAGGTAAAACGAGTAACGTTATATATGTATATACATACATATGTATGTATATATATAGCTAACGCTGTATTAACCGCTTCTCACTAGCGTCCACATCAGCAGGGGCTTCAATTCATTATCGAGAATGAAGCATTTTCTGTTCTTTTCGTCTTTCTATTTGCTACTTTAAAAGTGTAAAGCACACATACATACACCATTAGCAAGAGCGCAATACACACACGCGAGACACACATTTACACACAACTCTCTGTGTGCAGAATGAAATGCAAATCGAGCGAAATAAATGGAACGTCGCATGGAATTTGCTGAAATTGGCAAGAAATAAACATTCAGCCAACAGGCAGAGGTAGAGGCGGAGTCGCAGTCGGAGTCGGAGTCGGAGTCGGCGCAGGTAGGTAACAATAACCAGAGTTTCATTTTCGCCGTCCCGCTCTCTTCCTCCTTCGCTTACAATATCTCTTCTGCTTCTTCTGTTATAAATAGAAGGCTGCTGAGATTCCGTAGTGGCTCTTTCTACTTTATGCAAGAAAACAAAAAAACGGTATCTGTTTACAGGCGATTCCTTGCTGTTTTTAGGTAGGTAATTCAAATCGAAAACATGGAAATTTTATACACAGAAATTATGTGGGCAAGAAAGGAATATCAGAAAAACAACATACATTATATCAAGGTTAGCCGTGCGGCTGCCACCAGGTAGGTCCTTTGGATGAATTTAAGTCCACACGAAATATTTTTCATTTGATTGGCGTGCAAGCAGTCCGAATACTATTCAATTTCGCATATACAATTTCAGAGAGCGTATAAGATTACCAATGAACAGAAGAAGCACAACAAAAATTTTATGCCTATTTAATCTATAGACTGGCCCAAACAGAGCACTGTTAATTATTGCACGCCCGCACAGCTCTTAATATTTCAAACTCAAAATCATGTAAAGCATGTTACGCAAATCAGTCCGCTAACTCAACATTGTGAAGTCGCATTTGATCATATAAACTGAAGCAACGTTGATACCGTTAACTATCTGTAGAAGACAGTCCATGAAATAAAATAATAAAAATAACGCCCGGCTAATAGCTAAATTTAGTTTCTTAAATCGAAGGATACTACTACTATTCTTATATGCTGAACCCATTGAAAAGGGAAATCAGAATATAATGTATTTGTAAAAATGTATGTAACAGGCAGAAGAAAGCGTAACAGACCCCATAAAAATATATTATTTTATATTATTCAAATTTTCTATGTATGTACATAGATATTTTGAATACGAAGATTCTGTAACTTTCAGATTTTTATTCGGCCCGAATTTGCAGAAAATAGGAATTATTTAATATTTTAGTATTTATTTATTTATTTCAATTAATATTTCAAGTACTAGAAATTTGGCAAATAGACATAATTGAATGCAATTACTACGTTTAGTTTCATGAAGATTGTTCACCTACAAATTGATTAATAAGTATCCAAAGTATAGCCCATAATGCACCCCAAGCGTATTCCTATATGCGCGTAAAGAAGAGGAATATAAATCATTTGCAGGGCTCAGGGGATCTCCATGTCGATCAGTCCAAATTAGAGAATCCTTTCTTGTTTTAGTTTGTTATATACTTTTTTTTATGCAGGTATTGCTCAATCGAGCAAAAGTTTTTATCGCAGTGTTAAGAAATTTGCAGTTTAAGCATAAGCTGTCAATTTATTTATTTCTGCACAGCATTTGATTTAGGTGTATCAGATTTAAAGATGTACATATGTAACTTCAAAGCGGATTTAACATCCCAATATCCACTTAATGTTGAATTCTAATGAGTGTCGGCCAACCATAAGATGGGACAATGGAGATGTTAGTTGCCACCCAAAGTAACGGAACTGGATTAAACTCTTGGCTCTGATGCTAGGCTACTATACTTTACATTGTATAGTATGTGCATGTGCGTAGTATTAATAGTATCTACTTATTTCTACATGTGTGTGTATCAAGTGTTTATCTAATAACAACAAGCCAAAAGGTAAACACTAAAAACAACTGTGACTTGGAGAAAAAGAAAAACACATTAGGCAAACAGGGAAGAGTACGTGAAAAATGAAATAACTACAAATCGTGGACAAAATGGCCTAGAGATAATAAGTAAACCAAGTAACAGCAACAAACTCAGCTTTTTCCACTCAACTTGACGACGCAGCAGTGATACTAGGATAAAGAAAATACTAGGAGTACTATGCTATACTATATGCTATACTATAGTATGATATGTATATACATACATATGTACGTATTCAATGTGAATGTGAGTAAATAACTGCAAGGGAGAAAGAGCAAGTAACAAAGCTCTAGTCGAGATTACTCGACTATAAGATCCCCTGAACCCTTTGAAGAACCAATAATATTCCGAAATCTCGACGTTCATATGTATGTACATATCAACTTATTTTGTTTGTGCTAATCTAGAATATACATATATATACTTTGTGGGGTCTACGACGTCTCCTTCTGCCTGTTACATACATTTCCACAAAATCATTGTACTCTGAATTCCAATTTTCAATGGGTTCAGAGTATAACATAGAGACATACATATGTATGTATGTACAGACGCAAAGCTTATTTCTGTAGCGGTTCAACATTGACGATTGACGTAGTCGCTGCGCATCGTAAATGAAAATAAAGTAAAACTCATGATAATGGCATTAAAAAGAAAATTAATTGGCGGGATGCGCCGCACACCTCAGAACACCACCACATATGCCACTGTCTTAAAACTAAGCCCATGACTAATGGTCAGCTGCTGCTAATTGGGCTCTTGTAGCTGTAACTGTAACTGTTATCCAACATGAGCTATTAATATTCATACAACAATTTATGTTTAGTATGCATATACATATACATATGTAGTACATATATACACACATTCATAAGCACACATATTGGTAAATAGGAAAGCGATATACTTTTGCATTAACCGTATCTTTAGCAGTGCGCACTCTCCAATACAAAAGCGAACACACACACTCTCAAGCCAGCTGTAATGCTAAGCAGAGTAACGGCATAACAGTGTAACTGCCGACGACTGCAGCGTCCCGCCGTAAAAGTTTCGCTTTCCTTTTGCACAGCCATTTTGCATGCGCAGTGAAAAATAAAATAAAATACAGACTATATAAACATACACAGCCACATATGTACGTCTATACATACATATGTACATGCACATATACATATTTAACTATCGTACACAAGTTTGCCATTCAACCATTTAGCAATCGGTAAACGCCACAAGAATTTTGTATACATGTATATTTGTAAGTATGTATGTATGTGTATATCTGACAATCACCAACGCTCAGTTAATGTGCTTATTCATACATAATGTACGGATGTGTGTGCGCAAGAGTGTGCGTGTGTGGGAGAGGTTTTTATAGTAGTGGGGATACTTTTACGAATTTATTACGAGATGCCGGCCGCTCACTGCTTTTTCTGCTCTGTTTTCGTAACAGCTGTTAGATCATGCCTTGACAGAGAAATTGGTGTTGTTGTTACTGCTGCTGTTGCGGGCTTGTGTGGACTACATGTTTATTGCGACGCAGAGTTTTTCTGACATAGGATCCACACATATGCGCTATTGATGGGGAACCGGTGAGCATAAATTATTAAATACATTCATATGTGCAAGACCATATGACATGTAAAACTATGTAGTTCTATTTTTGATAACTGATCGTAGTTGCATCTAGCCAAAAGAGTAGGACATTGTTACCCATTATTACTGTTGCCACCGGTCTTAGCATTGAAAAACTTGCGCAGAAGCAATTTTATAAAAAGGAATAACAAAATTGTATCATTTCGTTTTGCACTTGCTGAATTCACAATTATAAATGCAATTAAATCAACAGCCATGTATGAAGAGTAGCCGCACCGTAAAAGGTACTAACTTGAACACGTCAGTGCGAGTGAGACGGCAAAGGGTAACGTAAGGTATATCAAACAACAGAGCTCTGTTAGGCTCAACAGGGGCTGTTTAATTTATAATTTTCTGTTATGTTATGTTATGTTATTTGGTGGGTGCAAAAGCCAAAAATAATTTCCAGTTGATGAATGGCCTGTAGAGAGCACAATATAACAGTGACTTTGCTTTGGCAGGCTTATAAAATGCGTCGCAAAATATTTTGCCAAGTTAACCAATATGTGTTGGGCAAACAAAAGTTTTGGTGCGATCTGCTCAATGGCGCGTAAAGCGTTTTCAATGTGAGGCATATAGTATACATATGTATGTATGTATATGTATATGTAGAAAAATGAGCTCGCTAATTTATAGGAAGTCCTGAACTATGTATATTTCTGTCTGCTTGGAAATATGTACATATGTATGTATAAAATTGACAAAACAAAATTATATTATGTAAGCAAATGCATAGTACACATGTACATCAATTTATGTATATACATACGTACATATGCTACATACATACATATGTATATTATTCTATGTATGTAGTTATTACCGCATGCAACATTCATGACGCATTTCGAATATGGGCTGCAATGTGGTAGTGTAGACCCGTCGAATTCTAATATGAATAAAAGTAGAAGACTGTTTTGGAATTCGACTATTTACAAATTCTCGTAAAAGTTTGAGTAAAAACACACACACGCACACGCGACACATACAAAAAGGCATTTAAAGGTTATTAACGGGCTTTAGAGCAAAGGAAAGTCAGCACAAAGCAAACTTAAAAGAATGATTAATTGTCGATCGAAAACACACATACACATACATATGTATGTACATAATTGCACAAACCAAACACATGGCTGCGCAGTTTGACAGGAACTGATAAATGGTACCAAACTTTTAGTTCTCAGAGATGTAGAAAGAAAATACGAGTTGCACGAACCTAAATTGGAATTTCTTCGTTTTATATGACGATGGATAACCCACCAAGAAAGCAAATGCCTGAAAACGCCGCCACTGCTGCTGCTGCTACGCCCGTCGCCTACGTC